>CM021106.1:535646295-535751678 GCA_007115665.2 Sequoiadendron giganteum | reverse complement strand
AAAATTTCAAGGAGAAAGAACTTGAAACCCAAGACAACATGGCTGAAAGAGAAGAGAATCCCTTTTTGGGAATTCATTGAAATGAGATAGAAGAAATAACGGATGAAGCCATAGAACAAGCACAACAAGATCTAAATTTTCATAAATTCATGGAGATGATCTTTGAAAAGGAGGGTGAAAAATACTTTTTTATGCTAGCAAACAAAGGGGTCAAACTACCCAAAGATTTTTATATCACAAAATTAAAAAGAACCCTTAAAAAGACAAAAACACAAACACAAACTGAAACAAGAAATGAAGCAAGAACCAATGACCCCATAGATGCTTTAACATAATAGATACAAACCCTTCAACAATAGATGCAAAACATGCAAACCAGGGTCACAAAAATATACTCAATACAAGACATATGTCCCTACCCTTTTGACCAAAGTGTAAACATGATCCCATTTCCCAAAAATTGTGAGTTCTCTAAATATGATAAATACAATGGTAAAACAAACCCTATAGATCACATTAGGGAGCTTCAAATGATGAGCCTAGAATTCACACATGAGGAAATTTACTTGATGAGATTATTCCCATGAAGATTGGTGGGACAATGTATGCAATGGTTCTCACAATTACCCTTGGGAATAAAGTTCTTTGAAGAGTTGGTCAACAAATTTATCACCCAATACTCTTATACTATTCAACATGAGATCACAATGCAAGACCTTTGCAATGTGAAACAAAAAAGGGAGAATTATTTCTTGTATTCTTACAAAATTGGAGGAGATTATTTGCAAGGTATCCTTGTGCTATACTAGAAAAGGAGAAGATGAAAGTGTTCATTGGAAATTTAAATGATGATATGAGCTATAGGATTGAATTACAATGTCCACCAACCTTTGAGAAATTAATTTTAAATGGAATTAAAATTGAAGAATCTTTGGTCAAGAGAGGAGTCTTAAAAATTCACAATGAAAATAACTTAGCTAACTCCTCCAATAACTATAATAACAATGATAAATCAATTTTTTGGAAAAAATACAAGAACACAAATAATGATACTTCGATTGAAACACATAATGCCAAACCGATCTTCAATTTTTCGGGAAACACCTCCAATACCAACCAAAATACCACACAAACTACCAACCAAAGCAACAACCAAAATACCAAGCAAGGCAATAGTCAAAAAAATCAAAACAATACAACATCCAGAACACTACCATATCAAACAGCAAGCAACCGCAAGAAGTTCATGCCCTTAGGTCAATCATATGAATATGCATTAAGAGAACTTCTCATGGAAAATATTATCACTCTACTTGACACTCAAGGCTTTGAACCAAAAGTGAAATCGTCATGGTGGAATGAGGACCACTACTGTGAATTTCATATATGCAAAGGTCACCTAACCAATAGTTGTATGCAATTGAAGCACAAGGTGCAAGATTTGATAGACCAAAAGATCATACAAATAGAGAGTCCCCAAACAAAAAATGACCATGGTGCATTTAAGAATCCTTTACCCAATTATGACAAAGGAGAATCTTCTTCTGCAAACAATAAGAATTAAAACGTGAATTATGTTTATGACACAACCATTCTCCACATCTCAACAGCCAAGGATCAAATCAATACACCAAACAATAATGATCAAAACAATGTTCCTACCCTTGACATCATCCCAATCAATGATGGTCATAACAATATTGCAGCCACCGACAATCAAGTAAATATTATCAAAATCAGGGAGAGACAAGACCATCAACCAGTTAATGCCACCACAAGGGCTCAAGGAAAATATATCTTAAAAGGAAGCGCATCAAGAGCACCTATTACCCCATCTAATGAATACAATATTGTCTATCAATTACAAAAAATCCCGGCATAAATATCAATACTAGAGTTGTTTAAAATATCACTAGCTCACAAAGAAATTCTTGAATAAGCTCTAGTAGCCACCACAGTGCCAACCAATCTAGAAGTATGCCAATTTCAGGCCATAGTAGGACACTTAATTGTGCCTCATTGCTTATCTTTTTCTGAAAATGATGGCACCTCGCCTGGACATCCCCATAATGCTCCATTACATATCGAAATCATAATCCAAAAACATCATGTAAAACGTGTCTTAATAGATAGAGGAGCGGGTCTGAATATCTGTACTTTGAAACTAGTATGTGCATTTGGGTTTTCAGAGAATGCTATTGATGCAAGAAGGAAAATTACCATCAAAGCTTATGATGATGAAGAAATACCATCTCAAGGACTAATTGTCTTGCCTATCCAAGTGGGACCTATCCAAAAAGACATAGCTTTCCAAGTGTTGGACAAAGACTTGACGTACAATATACTCCTTGGGAGACCATAGATCCACTCAATGTAGGCGGTGCCATCAACATATCACCAATGTTTGAAGTTCCCCTTTAATAGATAGGAAATTACCATCTCAGTGACTCAAACAACTCTCAATACTGTAACACATTGAAAATGGTCCAAGACCCCTTATTCCTCATAACAGGGAAGCTAATGCTTCTAGCTCCTCCAATGGTGACAAAAAAAAAATCTTGTCAAGATGGGTTGAGAAAAAGGACCAATCAAAGGATAAGGGTATCAATGACTATGCTCCCTTAAGTAGTGGAAGTCAATCAAATAGTTCATCAAATCAACTTGAGAAAGACACCCATTCCAAGGACAAAGGCATTGCTAACTCCACTCAGGTAAATCATGAGTCAATTAAATCTCCTATCCAAACAGTTTGAAAAAATGTAGTTGAAAGATAAAGGTGTAGGTGAATATTCTATTGAACAAACATTGTGCCTTTCACAATTGCTACAATCTCCTTGAGCATATGGGCAACCATCAATATCAATACAACCATCTCCACAACCCACAACTCTGTTTGATGGAAAATTCATAAAGGAAAGTACCATGGAAGAATCTAAAGAAAAGGATGTGCTTAGTTGTCTTTAAAAAGATGAAGATGAATCTGCAGCAACATCTACCGCAACAACCATTAATATCCCAACTGGCCTATATGGTAAGGGTTTCACTATCCTGGAAAAGATGGGTTACAAAGGTAGTGATCCTATTGGGAAAATAAAGGAGGGTATTGTAGAGCCTGTTCAATTGGTCACTAAGAATTCCAAAGATAAGATGGGATTGGGCTATAAAGAAGAATCTAAAGAGGAAACAAAAGAAGAGGCCACCAAAAAGGTTGTTGAACAAATCCTACAATTGCAAGCTAGTGATGCCTATGAAACTGATTCTAATGAGTATGATTGGGATTCATTGTCTAAAGGATCTTGTCATGATAAAAAAATTGATGTAATACAAAGGTATACACCCACGCTCATGGAGGGACAAGGCTCAAGGTCTAGACCCCTTGAATTTTGATCACAACCTATCGATGGCTCTAGTGAAGACGATTAGACTCCTAGTGAGAAAGATCATTCGGAGGAGAGTAACATCATAGACCTCAATCTCACAATTGTATACCACAAATATTTTTTTGTTTTAACCCTCACCATTGTCAACCTTGACCAACCTAATGATCCCTTTCCATTAATTCACCCCAAACTTGTCGATTGGGACCAAACCACGCCTCTAGATATCCCAGTTTTTGTGGATGACGACGCTATTGTAAACTATCTCTACATTGACAACCCTGAAACATATTCCACCACTGAATCTTAGAATGAAGCTTCCAGTTAGGGGAGTGCTAAATCTTCTAGCTGCAAAATAAATAATGAAAATAGATCTAATGGTGAAAACCATTCTATGGCAACATTAGATCATGAAAAAGTCAAAATAAAGAGTGTATCCAATGCTGAAAACATCTCTAAGGTGCCGAAGGATGGAAGATTTGACACTCTATCATAAAATTACCATGAGAGATCTTCATTGCTGGTAGAGTCTACATAGTCTATTAACATTGACACTCTAGACAAAGTAAAAACTTTGCATTTGGTAGCATCCTTGACTGGACAAGAGAAACCAAGCTTTACCAAATTATTTGAAGAAAGGCAAGTTAACTTTGCTTGGTCATATGTGGATATGCCTAGGATTGATCCTAAACTAATCATGCACCATTTGTCTCTTCCCTCTGGAGTAAAACCGGTAAAGAAAAAGCTAAGAAAGATGCACCCTCACATTACCTTGTTGGTCAAAGCAGAATTAAAAAAATTGTTGGATGCATGATTCATCAAACCAATAGACTATGCCGAGTGGATTTCTAACATTGTACTGGTATCTACAACATATGGAAACATTAAGATTTGCACAGACTTCATATATTTAAATAAGGCTTGTCCAAAAGGTGATTTCCCTGTGTCGAACAATGATATGATAGTGGATTTGATAGTAAGACATGCAATGTTGTCGCTCATGGATGTCTTCTCAGGATACAACTAGATAAAAGAAAATTCACTTCTCCATGGGGTACTTTTTGCTAGAATTTCATGCCTTTTGGGTTGAAGAACACTAGAGCCACCTACCAATGCACAATGACCACCATTTTTCATGATATGATGCATACTTTCGTGGAAGACTATGTGGATGACTTATTGGATAAATATTTCACTAGAGGACACTTGCAGATCCTACACAAATTTTTCACCTACCTAGAGAAATTTAATGTTAGAATAAACCGAAGAAATGTGTGTTTTACGTGAGATCCATAAAGTTGTCGGGATATATAGTTTCAGAAAAGGGAATTGAAGTGGATCTTTCCAAGGTCAAACCCATCATGGAAATGCTACCACCAAATAACATTAGTCAATTAAGATCCCTTCAAGGAAGATTTCAATCCATCAAGAGGTTTATCTCATAGCTAGCAGACCAAATTCATCTCTTCACTCACTTGCTCCACAAGAATGCGTGATCCCACAATATTGTTTTACAAGTTTTGGCCAAACTAGACACTGAAATATTTTTTCTAACTAAATCTTCACTTTCAGACACCTATAGCGGCTAAACCATGAGGAATTTGAAGATGATGTAAACAAGTGATTTGTGAAATTTTGTCTGTAGATTCTAAATATATTTTTTTCAAAAATTTTGGAATCAGATTGCACTTCTTTTTCCATCTCCTTTGAAAACTAGTTTATTTTAGTAAACAACATTTTTAAGGAGTGACGCTCACCGTATACAACATAACTTTTTTTTCATGAAGGATAATATTCTAATTTTTTCAAATTTGGATTTTTAACTACGATATCTAGCCCTTTCATTTGGTTTCATAGTGTTTTATTGAATATTTTTTCCTTAATCAAGTTTCAAAGTCAAACAAATTACAATTCAAACATAGGTGGACCGAATACAACACAAGTTTTTTTGTATGTAATAAAATTCAATTTATTTTTTTACTGGATCAAGCACATCAATACCTAGCCCACACATGTTTTTTAGAATTTTATTTTGATAATCTACTATTTTTCCACATGTGCAAAATAGAGAGTTTGATTTTTGGTGAAAAAACTATGTTTAATCAGACTATAAAAAAATACATAATAAAACCAAAACATATTAAAATTATATTCATTAGATAGATCATTCCAAGGACTAGCATCATCTAGTTGGGTCTCTGAAGTATCCTCCATTTTCATCCTCAACCCGAGTTTTGAAGGGAAAAATTATAGATTTTTTTGGTGCTAGAGGGGGAGAATGGGGGGAAAGGGGGGTTCTAGAAAACCCTTAGGAGTTCGCTTGAACCAGGGTTCATTCGAACCCTATTTCATTCAAACCCCCTTTCCACAAGCATTTTTTTTGCTTATTTTTCGGGGAAATGTGGGACTAGAAAATGGGTTTGCTTGAAGGGGGATTTTATCGAACCCCATTTGGGTTCACTTGAACCAGAAGTTCGTACAAACCCCCAAAAACCATTTTTTTTTTTGCATGGGGTCATTTTTTGCAACTTTTCCTTCCTCATTGGAATTGTAAACCACTTTTATTGATTTACCTGAATGTAAAGTTCAAATGAGATGAGAAATGTGAAACAACCTTCAATCAACTGAAGCAATACTTGACATCACCACCTATCCCACTACCACCCACTGAAGGGAAACCATTACTTCATTATATCACAACAATTGAGGTATTCTTGGGTGCACTATTAGTACAGGAAGATCCTGTATGAAAAGAAAGAGCAATTTATTACATTAGTAGAACATTGAATGGTTATGAAATCAATTATACCTTCATTGAGAAAGCTTGTCTAGAGGTGGTATTTGCTACTTAGCAGCTCCAACATTACATGTTAACTCACACCGTCAAGCTCATAGCCAAAATTGATCCCTTGAAATATCTGCTTAGCAAGGCAAACCTCACAGGAAGACTAGCTAAATGGGTGATGATACTAAGTGAGTTTGACATTCAGTATGTGGATCTTAAAGCAATCAAAGGAAAAGTGATAGTTGATCAATTAGCAGAAGCACACCTACAAGATGACCATCTGATGCAGATGTTTTTACTATCACTCCACAACAATGGATGTTATATTTTGATGGATCATATACACAACATAGGTCTAGTGTTGGGATCTTATTTGTTACTCCATAAAGACATACAATTCCAAAATCCTATTCGATAATGTTTCCATGTACCAAAAACATAGAAGAATATGAAGCCCTCATCATCGGTATCAAATTGGCAATTGATTGGAAGATCAAAGAGATACAAGTCTACGATGATTCTCAGTTGATCAATAACCAAGTGAATGATAATTATCAAACCAAGGATGATAAATTAATGTCATACAAGAGAATGATTGATGATTTCAAAAAGTATTTCATTGAGATTAAATTTGAATAGATTCCAAGGGAAGATAACAAAGGAGCCAATGTGATGGCAACAATTGCTTCTCTTGCAGATCCTAGAAAATTGAAGCCGATATGAGTTCATGGTGGAACAAGTGTTTAACCCTACCTATGAAAACCCAGAATCCCAAATTATATGCCACCTTGTTGACCTTGAATCCTCTATCTATGGAAATATCTATGCCTATTTGAAAGAGAATAACTTTCCACCCGATCTTTCCCGAAATCAGAAACGTAACCTTATTCGTCAATTTGCACTCCATACCTTGATAACTGACATAATTTACCAAAGAGGTCTTGATGGTACTCTCCTTCATTGTCTTGAACGTGACAAATCTAACTCAGCTTTATGCAAGTTTCATGTCGATATCTGTGGAACTCATTCAAGTGGACTTACCCTCACTAAGAAACTCCTACGTTTGGGGTATTACTGGTTGACTATGGAGAAGGAGTTTTATCAATTTATCAAGAAATATGAAAAATGTCAAATCCATGGTAACCATATCCATGCTGTAGCTCAGGATTTATAATCATTTTCTTCAACATGGGCCTTTTTTTAGTGTGGATTGGATCTTGTAGGAAAAATATATCCATCATCATCCAATGGACACAAGTTTATCATCACAACCATGAAATATTTCTTAAAGTGGGCTGAATTTGTCCCTCTAATCAACATCACTAGGAAGCAGATTGCCTCATTTGTCTTGAATTACATCATTTGTTGATATGATATTCCTCAATCTATTGTCATGGAAAATGATAGACCTTTTAAAAATTAGGATGTGCAAGAACTTTTTCACATATTCCATATCCAACATCGATTCTCCACTCCTTATTATCCTCAAGGAAATGGTTAGGCGAAAGCAACAAATAAGACTATCTTAAAAATTCTTAAGAAAAATATCAATGAGGTTGGAAAGGATTGGCATATTCAGTTGAATCTCACTTCATGGGCATATCAAACAAGTCTTCGGACCCCAAAAGGTGCCACATCATATTCCCTTGTATATGGAGCATAATCCATTCTACTTATTGAGGTCGAGATACCTTCACTTCAGATGTCTCTAAAGAAAATCATACCAGAAGAAGACTACAAATTTTCTAGGTTGGAGGAGTTGGAATTATTGGATGAACATCGTCAGTTGGTCATGGATCACTTAAAAGCATATCAACAAAGGACTTCATGTAGTTACAATCATAGATTCAAGCCCAACACTTTTCAAATTGGAGATCTAGTACTGAAGGAAAATCCCCGTAATCAGCAGGATCAAGAAAAGAAAGGAAAATTTGAGCCGAATTGGTTAGGCTCATTTGTTATTGTATCAGTCTTTGGATCAAAGGCATATTAGTTGTCCACACCAGAAGGGGATTTATTTGTAGAACTGATGAAAAAACTTCATCTAAAGAAGGTCTACACATAATGCATTCAGTGCATGTTTAAAAGTCCTGAAAAAATCAAAAAAATTAGAACATGTCCTAAAAAATGGTAGCCCTAATGAAAAACTAGAAAACAGGCATCTTGGTGACAATAAAAAAAATCAAAAAGATCAAAAATACAAAAAAAATCAAAAAATCTAAAAAAAATCGTTACCTTGATGAAAACCTGGCAAACAGGCATCTTGGTAACAACAAAAAAATCATAAAATTCAAAAAAGTGCAATAAAAGAAAGTGGTGAAAACCTGGTAAACAAACGCTATTTGTGATTGGATTTGCTCTTCCATCTATCTAGAAATGTGTGTTGATTGTCCACTTTTTCCATCAATACATGTACATGCCTATCATAAAATGAACTTCATATCCATATTCAACTTCTATGGTCATGTCCCACCTTGGCTTGGTTTTCATTGTACATTCCATAATAATTGGTTTGTTTCTCACTGGGGACAAATAAGTGTTGAGCTTAAACCAAAAAATAACAAAGAAGCAACAACAAGACAACTTGGCATAAGAAACAATCACGTTGAACATCAATCACCCATAATCAATCAACCAAATCAACCATCCAATTCAACATCAAAACAAGCAAATCAGATCTCACTGGATGATCATCTTTTGAATCATAGTTTAATCATGTTGGCATGAATGTTTGGATGTGGTATCTCGATTGTTACTATAATTTCTCTTGAGTACCTTGATGATGTTTTGAACTAGAGGGGTCAGGAAGGAGAATGATATTTTCTTTATTTTTTGTTTGTGAGTCAATCATTACTACTGTGTAAATTATCACGGGACATGCTCTACAAAGTATCATTGATGACATTCTATTTTTTTATATGAAAATGATTAACTCTTGTCTATTTACACAAGTGTTACTCAAGTCATCTTGGTCCAATTATACCTAGATGCTTGTGTTATCTTACAATATTTAAACTCAATGGAGGTTGTATGGAAGTTGTACTGAAGTCATCATGGCCTAATTATATCATCGATTTTTGTACTAACTTTCAACATTTTTAAAAGCTCAATGATGATACCAAGCACAATGAATCAAATGACAACATTGCATAGTTAGGTTTTCATGGCTAAGATAGGATTGTGTTCATATTAGTTCTGCATTTGCATTATAAATTTTTCCAAGGCTGACAATGTTCGACATGATGTTATCTCTCATTAAAATATTGAGTACACTTGACATAGTAGAAAGAATCATATCATTTCCATATCATATCATTAGAGAGGTATTATCATACATTCATCCATATCTCCATCATAATAGTTACATTATAAATAAGACATCATCATCCATCCATCCATCTATCTATAATACATACACATTTATCACACATTTTTATTATATTGCATAGATCTACACAAATAAAGAATTTTCATAATCCATACACATATCATACATATATCCATACATTTATATGATTACATAAAAATCCAATAATAGAGCATCATCCATATTAACATCGTAGTCCATTCACATACTTATTACTGCATTTAGATCATATATTTGCATTAGAAAAATCCAAAATAAAGCATTATCCTCACAGATACATACATTATAATATATCCATATAATAAACCATTTTGCATTCATTTCATTGATGCATACATTATCATATATCCATATAATAAGTCATTTCGTATTCATTTCATCGATATATACATGTGAAAAATAGAAGAATACAATGCATACCATATCATTTGCATGAATACATCGAGCTCATACATTATAATAAAAGCATTATCCATCAACACATAGAATCATACATCATCATCTCATTAATGCACCCATACATAAAACATAACATGACATAAACATATAGAGTCCTCATTGCATTCACACATCATTATCACATAGGCGCATAAACTATCAGATAGCATAGAAAATAAAATGCATCCATCATAAACATCCATCACATAAGAATATAAGCAACATGTAGATCATAAAATCACCACTACATATCACATAAATCTCAATATCAAGTGTACAAGGAAGTCTAACAGAATAAAGAGATACACCATCAAAAATGGGGAAGTATATCATAAAGTATCTCAATCAATGTATACAAAGTCTCAACAATACAATCAAGTGTGACCCCGAGAATCTATAGTGTTGCCCCCAGATGTCATAGGACCTGCCCCTCCTAATGGCCTTGCCCTTGGTGGTCTTGGAAGCAGCTGAGAAACTCCACTACTGGTGGTCCTTGAGTGAGTCCATCTACTCAAGGACTATGTGTAACTCACTCGTCGCTCTGTAGGTATGACCTCATGATACCTACTTCTATAATATTTGGCCTCCTTGGACGAGTCCCCTACCTCTCTGAAATAATCCATAGTGGTAGTACCCTTTGTTTCCCTCAGAACTCTCGACAATTCCCTCAACATGCTCAGCACATTGTCTTTGAGTATCCCTCTCACCTATCAAGGTGGTGATCTGAGCCTGTGCCTATGTCAGGGCCTATTCCTATCCCTGTATTTGTCCTTGGGCCTATGCAAGTAAGGCCTATACTTGAGCCAACTAACCTTGTAGCATCTATACTTGTACCTACAAGGAAATGATATGTGTCTGTTGTTGCTGTAAAGGTACCCCGATCTAAACATGTTGTGTTGTAGCCACCAAGGATCTCTGGCACCAAGGCATCATCGTATCTCTCACATCGAAGGCTTTGCCTCCTCCACCACTACCATCTTCATCCCCTCCTCAACCACTATCATCTCCTCCTCCATCCCCACCTCAACTCTCTCCTCCTCATCCCCATCACCTCTACCTCTCCTCCATTGAGGTGCCCTCTCCTCATCATCGTCCAACACTAGCATTGGCTCATCTAGACTAGATAATCAAGGAAATGGATGTGTGAAAAATTACTGAGAATACTCATCTGACATGACAACATTTGTGATCTTAGGATGATATTCCCATGCCACTGGCTGCAAACTGAAGTACTCTTGATATGCTACATCATAGGACAAGAGGGGCCCCAAATCTAGTATATCCTGGTGTCTACATACATAGTGAGCTACTCCCTGAGGCATGCACTACACCCTACCATACTATCTGTGTACTCTGCCTAACAAAAACCTCTCAATGATAAACCATGTCCGACTAATCAAAAAAATGGTAGTACATACATAAAGCATCTCTAGTTGATCCTCAAACCACTACTCGTAGTCCAGGTATGGTTGCGAGTTCAAAATATCGAGGTCATCCAACACCTGTCTTCAATACTCCATTTTTCCTAGCTTATGTTGGAAAACTGACCCACTGTATCCATAAACATAAGGTCTCCCAATCAATCGATGTTTTTTAGCAACTGGTCAGGTAACAGCTATGTGCTCCCATGCCCAGATCTGTCGTAATGTGACTCCCACAGATAGGCTGGCTGCTCCAAGGTAAACTACTTGATGAAGTTCATGATAAATATGGGAAAGCATGCATGATCCCCAAGGATATCGGGTCCATGCACAATCATTTGCTCTAATGTATGACCCCAACCAATAGGTAGTCCCTCCAACCGACCTATGGTCGGGACATAAGAAACCACCAACGAAACCAACAAGTAACAATAAAAATTTGCAAACTGGCACAACTCTGGAATCTATGAAGTAATAGTCGATGGAGAAATGAGCTGGAATAGAAATGAAGTGCAAAGAAAATGCAAACCTAATGCACACAAAAAGGAAATAGTGCATGCATTGATGAATGTTCAAATCTACCTCCATGATGAAAAATAACCTCAAATATTTGTAGATGACAAAATCTGAAAAAAATGGCATTCACCACTAGGAAGTTGTCGAAACTAGCTTTATGTCGATATCTCGTTTGCGAAAAACGGACACCGTGACCAAAAGTTATGAATTTTTCAAAAAAACTGAATTTAGCCTGTAGAAAACGAATTTTCTAGAAAAAAAAAATTACTTCTAAAAAATCTACTCACTGTTTGTAGATAAAAACAAAATTCTAGAAATATTTTGATGTTAAAAACAAAACCTAGAAATCCTTTTTTGATCCAACAAGTAGAAGATGAGAAAATGATTTTTTTAACCTTCAGACAGGAGAAAAATGACATGCGCCACTTTTTGTACAACAATTTCCTCCAAATCTATGCAAGATATGCAAAATCTAAAAGATACCCATTTGAGATTTTGACTCTTGCTACAAAACCCAAAAATTGTTTTTTCTTGAAAATGAGTAGAAACTATTTCTGAAGCAAAAATGAAAATGGCTCCAATAAAAATGACTAGATCAAACCCTTGTAGATTTGAAAAAATTTGCTAGATTTTGACAAAACAAAAGCCTATCATGACTTTCTCTGATGCCTTGGATTCAATGGAGAGGCTCTCAAGACCCAGCTTACACCCAACAAAACATTCATGCCAAGATTGGTCCCTCAAATCTAGGAAGAAGTCTGTAGCATTGAAGCTCTGATACCATGTAGGAGTTTATGGTGAACTCCTCAAACACCCTAGGATGACCTACAAGATAAAATAACTTCCACAAGAGAGAAATGGCAAAAATATTATGCTATCATTAAGATGCAAGAATGCCAAATTGAATATGGCAAAGTACATATGAAGCCTTGCTTATATAGGCAAGGTTGAGATGTAGTAGTTAATATGATGTTGACATGTGTCATAATCTTATGACATGTGACAACTAACTAAATACCTAGGATAATGTGAATATAGGATAAGGCTTTTAGAAAAGACAACTCATCTTCTAGAAGGAATCTTTTATCCTAAATACATGTGAAGCTATCACCTAGGAATATAATTAAATGCCTAAGTAAACTTATCTAAGTGTAACTAAATAATTAATTACACCAACACCCCCCCATAAGTGTGACTTAGGAAGGAAATCATTATGCAAATGATGCAAATATGCAATGATGGGTCCCAACTACTAGGCCATGTTAGGTACCCACTTACAATGTAAATGAAATCTTTCACAAACGAAGAAAAGGAGAAAACCCAATGGGACAAAACTCCTCTCCAAAAGAGAGATGAACTACAATAATGATATTCATCAAAAATCCAATCAATATTCATCCACACAAAGGATGAAAAGAGAGACCATTCAACCCCCCATAAAGAGATAATTTTCTACAAGAAAAGCATTGGAAGTACACTGTGGAGTAATACTCGAATTCTCAATTCGGCAAGCAAGAAAAGATACTTTTGTTTGCTAGAAACCATATTAGAGTCACTCAAGGATTCAAGTCGGAATCATGATAAAGCAACAGTAAACCTGATGCCAAGGAACACTAAAAATTCACAAACTGGCACAACTCTGGAATCTATGAAGTAACAGTCGATTAAGAAATGATCTGGAATAGAAATGAAGTGTAGAGAAAATGCAAACCTAATGCACACAAAAAAGGAAATAGTGCATGCATTGATGAATGTTCAAATCTGCCTCCATAATGAAAAATAACCTCAAATTTGTGTAGATGACAAAATCTAAAAAAATGGCATTCACCACTATGAAGTTCTCGAAACTAGCATTTTGTCGATATCTCGTTTGCCAAAAATGGACAACGTGACAAAAAGTTATGAATTTTTCAAAAAAAATTGAATTTAGCCTGTAGGAAATGAATTTTCTAGCAAAAAACGTTTACTTCTAAAATATCTACTCATTATTTGTAGACAAAAATAGAAAACCAACAATATTTTGATGTTAAAAACAAAACCCAAAAATCATTTTTTGATGGAGGAAACATAAGATGAGAAAATGATTTTTTTAACCTTCAGTTAGGAGAAAAATGACATGCGCTGATTTTTGTACAACAATTTCCTCCAGATCTAAGCAAGATATTCAAAATCTAAAAGAGACCCATTTGAGATTTCGACTCTTGCTACAAAACCCATAAATCGTTTTTCTTGCAAATGAGTAGAAACTAGATTTCTGAAGCAAAAATGAAAACGGCTCCACTAAAAACGACTAGATCAAACCCTTGTAGATTTGACAAAATATGATAGATTTTGAAAAAACAAAAGCATATCTTGACTTTCTTTGATGCCTTGGATTCAATGGTGAGGCTCTCAAGACCCCAACTTACACTCAACAAAAATTTCATGCCAAGATTGGTCCTTCAAATCTGGGAAGAAGTCTGTAGCATTGAAGCTCTGATACCATGTAGGAGTTTATGGTGAACTCTTCAAACACCCCAGAATCACCTACAAGACAAAATAACTTCCATAAGAGAGAAATGGAAAAAATATTATGCTATCATTAAGATGCAAGAATGCCAAATTGAATATGGCAAAGTACATATGAAGTCTTGCTTATGTAGGCAAGGTTGAGATGTAGTAGTTAATATGATGTTGACATGTGTCATAATCTTATGACATGTGACAACTAACTAAATACCTAGGATAATGTGAAGATAGGATAAGGCTTCTAGAAAAGACAACTCATCTTCTAGAAGGAATATTTTATCTTGAATACATGTGAAGTTATCACCTAAGAATATAATTAAATACCTAAGTAAACTTATGTAAGTGTAATTAAATAATTAATTACACCAACACCCCCCCCATAAGTGTGACTTAGGAAAGAAATCATTATGCAAATGATGAAAATATGCAATGATGGGTCCCAGCTACCTGCCATGTTAGGTACCCATTTACAATGTAAATGAAATCTTTCACAAATGAAGAAAAAGAGAAAACCCAATGGGACAAAACTCCTCTCCAAAAGAGAGATGAACTACAATAATGATATCCATCACAAATCCAATCAATATCCATCCACACAAAGGATGAAAAGAGAGACCATTCAGCCCTCCATAATGAGATAATTTGTTACAAGAGAAGCACTGAAAGTACATTGTGGAGTAATACTGGAATTCTCAATTCGGCAAGCAAGAAAAGATACTTTTGTTTGCTAGAAACCATATTAGAGTCACTCAAAAACTCAAGTCAGAATCATGATAAAGCAACAATAGACCCGATGCCAAGAAACACTAAAAATTTGCAAACTGGCACAACTTTGGAATCTATGAAGTAACAGTCAATTGAGAAATGATCTAGAATAGAAATGAAGTGCAGAGAAAATGCAAACCTAAAGCACACAAAAAAGGAAAAATAGTGCATGCATTGATGAATGTTCAAATCTACCTCCATGATGAAAAATAACCTCAAATTTGTGTAGATGACAAAATCTGAAAAAAATGGCATTCACCACTATGAAGTTCTCGAAACTAGCTTTTTGTCGATATCTTGTTTGCCAAAAACGGACACTGTGACCAAAAGATGAATTCTCAAAAAAACTGAATTTAGCGTGTAGGAAACGAATTTTCTAGCAAAAAAAGTTTACTTCTAAAAAATCCACTCATTGTTTGTAGTAAAAAACAAAAAGCTAGAAATATTTTGATGTTAAAAACAAAACCTAGAAATCGTTTTTTGATTCAACAAACAAAAGATGAGAAAATAATTTTTTTAACTTTCAGCCAGGAGAAAAATGACGTGCGCCACTTTTTGTACTATAATTTTCTCTAGATCTGTGCAAGATATGCAAAATCTAAAAGACACCCATTTGAGATTTCGACTCTTGCTACAAAACTCAGAAATTGTTTTTCTTGCAAATGAGTAGAAATTAGAAGTCTGAAGCAAAAATGAAAACAGCTCCAATAAAAACGACTAGATCAAACCCTTGTAGATTTGAAAAAATATGCTAGATTTTGACAAAACAAAAGCCTATGTTGACTTTCTCTGATGCCTTGGATTCAATGAAGAGGCTCTCAAGATCCCAACTTACACCCAACAAAACTTTCATGCCATGATTGGTCCCTCAGATCTGGGAAGAAGTCTGCAACATTGAAGCTCTAATACCATGTAGGAGTTTATGGTGAACTCTTCAAACACCCCAGGATCACCTACAAGACAAAATAACTTTCACAAGAGAGAAATGGCAAAAATATTATGCTATCATTAAGAGGCAAGAATATCAAATTGAATATGGCAAAGTACATATGAAGCCTTGCTTATGTAGGCAAGGTTGAGATGTAGTAGTTAATATGATGTTGACATGTGTCATAATCTTATGAAATGTGACAACTAACTAAATACTTAGGATAATGTGAAGATAGGATAAGGCTTCTAGAAAAGACAACTCATCTTCTAGAAGGAATCTTTTATCCTAAATACATGTGAAGCTATCACCTAGGAATATAATTAAATGCCTAAGTAAACTTATGTAAGTGTAATTAAATAATTAATTACACCACCAAAACATGCTGAAAGTTTCAAAATCATCAAAAAAAATCAAAAATCATCAAAATTTTCTAAAAAATTTAAAAATCATTAAAAATTTAAAAATTCCTCGATTTATCTCCCGAGGGGGAATACATCAAATATAATTGAAAAATTAGCATCCGGGGCATGTTGAAATTTTTATCACCACAGTCTAGCAAAATTTTCTTTAAAGCAATGCATCTATGCACATCACTTCAAAGAAAGGCAACATGTATTCACATAAAAATGGTTTGGAGTAGAAATTAATTAAATACTAGTTATTTAATTAACGAATCTTAATTCCTCTACTTATAAATAAATTGCAAAATTTACTTATATAGTTCATTTCTGAATTCTTCCTATCTAAACTCATTTTCCTCTAGAATTAATTAAATAAATAAATTTAACTAATTTGTTTAATTTGATTAATTCCCCTCTCATTTAAAATTGAATTCTTAATTCAATTTTGTCACATTTCTACATATTCTTCTAACTTCCTTCCACCTCACCTGCCACATCACCATGTGTCACATGAATTTAAATATTTCTAATTTGTAAAATGAGAATTTCCATCAACAATCTGCAACAAATTTGAAACCACCTTGGACACATGGCTTCTCCTTCCCTGTGATTCTCTTCAACACTTGGCAAAGTGTTCTATTAAAGGGAACCACCTCCATGATTCTCTCCAACCTCTTATTCCTCCACTGTCGATTTCTCTTGATCATAATCCTGACCATTGAATCGTGTCACATCACAATCTACCTTGGAAATCCTATAAATACAATTGCTTGCTCCAGCTTTTGAGAACACATCTTGAAGCAAACTTACTTTGCAGAAATCATTTGAGAGCACTAGAGCATTTAGAACTTAGAGAACTTTAGCATATAGAATTATGGTTATCATGTTAGTTTAGAATCATGTCTTAGTGTAGTAATTGCATTTCTATTGTCATACTAGCTTCCTTACAACAATTATATAACAACATTTGCAACATAACATCTTCAATTTTATTACAAAATATTCATCATAGCATCATGGAATTAATCATATAGTTATCAAACCATGTAGGAATTAGGATTCTTGCATTTTATAGCATCCATTCTCTAGGTTGTCATTCTACAACGTCATGGTGCTAGCAAAATTTGAGAGCCACTATGATACAAAGAATCCTTAGAGATAGGAAATAATGGAATGCTTTTAGGAATTTATTGTGTAATTCAATTTCTAATGTAATACGTCTCATTGCTTGTGTGTTTTGATTATTCATTTTACTCACATATTTACAACACACAATCTCTATTTTTGAATGCAAGCTATAACAACATAACATCAAGAATGATATAATACACAATTACATTATCCAATTTGTATAAGTCATTCAAAAAGAAAGGAATGTGAATGGAAAATATAATTGGAGGGAAAAACAAAGTGTTTGTTAGGCTTCAACATCCAACACCTCTGAAGGGGTAATGATCTTGTCTATGGTTTGATCCCTCCCAAAGAAGAGGCCAAGGCCTACTTCAATGAATAGGTTTTTCCTTTCATAGGAGGGTCACCCACCAACCCCACCCCCATGCCAATATTATATATTTATTAAAATAATGGTGACCATTAAACATTTATTTCCTTTGTTTTTAGTATATATATATATATATATATATTAATATTGATGAGTGATTTTGCATGCACAAACTTGGACAAAAATGTAGTAGAGAATCTTATAAGTATAGCTTGTACATGCTTGGTTCTATATACCTTAAAGATTATTCACATGAAACTGTAGTAGAGAATATAACATAGAGGAAGAGGAAGAAGTCATCAAGTTTGTAATAATTTTTTTTTAGGTTTGATATGAGGTCCTACTCATGTTGTGTAGATACAAAGATGTTTAATAGAAGAAAAGTATTCCACAAAAAAACCCATAGTTATGGAGACCTTCAACTCAACCATTCTAAAATTTATAAAAATTATTTGGAAGTTTTCCTCTTGGAAGAAATAATGTAGTTCATTTACAAATTTGTCTTATTTTATATTGAATAGATAATAAAGTCAAGCTTGCATAGACTTTAAAAATTGGAACTGGAAGAAAAAACAGTAATACACTTATTATTATGTATTTGAACAAGATTAGAGTCATCATTTTTAAACATTTATTCCAAAAAATTATCACACAAAAGATGAGATAATCCTTTCGTTATCCAATACTAAAAGAATGAAACACTTCTCTTTAAATTCTTTATATTTATTTATAATAATTTATGCAATTAAAAAATAACATATTTACTAAAAATAGAGAATATTATCATCTCAAGTGATGCATAATTATCCATAGCCTTTTTTATATGAGCTTTTGAACTCGAAAATCTCACACCACCAAACAATTCTCAAGCAGTCTAAAAATTCATTTTACCATTTTGTACGCAACTCTACAACACATGAAACTGTTACTTACTTGCTCCTTATGTTGAGGAAACATGCTTGTATTTTTTTGCTGCCCTCACTTTTATAAAATCTCACAACTTCAAACTGATACATTTATGAGATATAATATTTGATCGTTTGATGGTGTTTTTGTTTTCTTTACATTTATTTTTTTAATCTTACCATGACAATGATCCATTAGACCTTTATTTTAAGGTCTACCTTGGGCACTGCTTATCATTTTTAACAACATGATTAACACGGTTCTCTACTTTAAATGGTTTGTAATGTTAGAAAGCCTTATTACTAGGACGACAGTCAAGGTCAAGTTAAAAGGTTAGAATTACTACAATAGAACAAAAATGACAAAGATTGTAGCATGCAGAAATAGGGTAAATCTGAAAATTGAAATTGGTGGATGTGACATTTTCGAGGAAAGCTTTTTTTCTTTCAACCAACTTTCAATTTGTCTTTGTCTGACCTCTTCAATGACTATTTATATGAGGCTGATAAAGTTCTCTGAATGTAATATCAAATCTAGGAAGAAACATTATATTAACCTCAAGTTTTTACATCAGTCTGGAAATTTTGATTTTGTCATTAAGGACTATGTGTGGCTGGTCGGTAGAAAGAAGAAGAAAAGATATGTTGAGTTTCGAAAATAGAAAAAAAGATAAACTGTATAATTATTTATATAAGAGAAATAAGGTAGAATTTAATTAGAATTTGAAAAATAGGAAAACGATATTGCATAATAATTTATATGAGAGATAAGGTAAAATCTAGTGTAATAAAGTATGAATGGTCAGTTGAGGAAAAATATAGAAAAGACAAGTTGTATGACAGATTATGAGGTAAAGAAAACACAATAAAGATAGAAAATAGAAAAAATAAGAGATATGTTGTACAATTTTTATGTAAGGTTGATTGATCAAGTAGAATTCAGTCATAAAAAGCAAGCATGGTTGATTGGAGGAAAATACAAAATTTAAAAATAGAAACAAATTGAACAACTTTTAACTTACAAAACTAAAGTAGAATTTGACATTAAGAAGCAAGTACAGTGGGCTAACATAAAACAAATAAAAGACAAAATACATGAAATGTACACATGAGGTGAATAGGGTTCTCAATTATAACCTCAAATTTTTGAAATATTATTATGTTACACAAGTCTACTTAATCTAGTTTTAAAAGTACACACAAATAGACCATCGATGAGTTCATTTTTTTTGGGTAAGTGAGATATGGTTCCCTAGCTATAATCTCATTATTTGAAAATATAAAATATAACATTATTATATTGCTTAATTGAATCGAATCAATCTCTTATGAGCGTGAATGATCCACTTAGCACTCACTATGTTGAATATAATAGATATTTATAGAGGTGAAGTATCAAATTTTTCAAAGAAGTACACTTACTTATGGAGTTTCTCCCAAAATCAAGTCTACTTAACTTGTTATTCCATTTGTGAAACCTTTAGCAAGTGTAATGCTTTATGAATGATTCATAATGAAAACCATTTAGCTCATCCAATGATAAGTTAGGTATATTTCATAATTTATCAAATCGCAATTTTTTTAAAGATTTGCAATTGTAATTCTTGAGCCAAACTCACTGCACTCCATATTTCACAAATAAAGCATAACCATAACCCTAATTAATTCCTAATTAAATATTCACTGTTACCATAATTATAACTCTAACTTCTAATCCTAATTGAATTCTAACCCAAACCCTACGCCTAACCCAAAACTTTATCTTAGAACCCTTACCCTAATTGAACATCAATTGAACCCTAACCCACCCTAATTGAATCTTAGCCCTAATTAAATCCTAACCCAAACACTAATTAATCATCTTAATTATAATTGAATCCTAATACTAACCCCAATTGAACCCTAATCCTAATTGAATCCTTACCCTAATTGAATTCTAATCCTAACTTAAACCTAACCCTAACTATAATTGAATTCTAACTTCAACTCTAATTCCAACTCTAACGATAATTCCAACTCTAATACTAACCCTAATTCTAATATTAGGATTAATTATAACTATATTACTAATTGAAACCTAGCCCTAACCATAATTCAAACCTAACCATAGCTGAACCCTTATCCTAACCTAAAATTAACCCTAACGCAAACCCTAATTGTGCCTAACTCTAACTCTAGTTGGGTCATAACCCTAATTCCAACCCTAATCCTAACCCTAACCTTTACTCCAAGCTTTATCCTACAACCCTAATCATAATTGAACCCTACTGTAACTCTAACCCTAATTAAGCACTAACCTAATGCTAACCCTAACCCTAGCCTAACCTCAACCCTGGTTAAACTCTAATTGAATCCTAATTGAAGCTTAATCCTAATTGATCCCTAATCCTAACCCTATCCCTAATTCAACCTTTTTAGAAATTTAGTTATATATGCAATAGTAAATTTAAGAAATTTCATACTTTATCTTATAAATTTTAGAAACTTCTTTTTTATGTGTAGTTCTTTATAAATAATAATTATTTTTATTAGAAAAAATTACTTAAATAAATCTCAAGAGATATGTTGTTTTAGAAAGTTCTTATATATTAATTTAGAAATTTATTTAAATGAAATAATAAATTTAGAATATTTGTTTTATACTTAAGTTTTTAAATTTTAGAAATTTCTTTTTATGTCTAATAATTTAACATATATTTTTAATACTTTATTTTTTTGAACATATTTGTTTTATACTTTATATTTATAATAGTTATTTTAAAGAAATTTCTAAAAAACAAAAAATAACAACTTTTTTTTATGTACACGGATTTTTCAAGAATCAGCTTTCATTGTAAAAATCTATCGGTGTAATAAAAGAAACCTTAAATTTTTTAATTTTTCAAAGATCACAAATATCACACCAATGTAAAATTAAGTAAAATAATTTATAACTCAATATAATTTTTCAAACAAAATTAAAATAAATAAAATAAAATAATTTTAAAATAAATATAATAATTCAAAATTGATATTTTGCTATCTCTACTATTATAGAGAATTAATGGACGATTAATTTTTATAAAAGACAAATTTATATAATTACTAGAATGACCGGAGAAATTTGGGTAAGACTTAGTGGAATCCTCATAAAATATAATAATTTAGTATACACCACCCACCTGTCATAAAATGTTACAACAGAATGAATAATCCGGCCTTAAAAGCGCTATTGGTCGATGCAGAACTCATTGCAATGGCAGAAAATAAAGAATGCAAACACATAGTGATGTTTCCTTACATGGCGCAGGGCCATTTCATTCCCTTCCTCAGCTTGGCTAAAATTCTTACTTCCCAAGGCCTCACCGTCACCTTCCTTACCACCACAGCCAATGTCTCCAAATTGCAATCACAGGCGGTCGGATCGTCTGTTCGTTTCGTTTCTCTTTCTCTCCCGCCCATCCATGGCGTCCCCCCCGGCTGTGAAAGCACTGATACTCTTTCCGTCATCGAGGCCCAGAGGCTGTTTATCTATTCGCACAAGCTTTCCCAGCCGTTCGAAGAGTGGCTGGAGCAGATCATCGCAGGGACGTCCCGGAAGCCCGCCTGCATCATAAGTGACGTCTTCTTACCCTGGACAGCACAATCGGCTTCCAAATTCGGGATTCCGCGTGTTGTGTTCCAAACGACAGGAGCCATGGCGGCTTCTCTTCTACAATATTTCTTTACCAATCCGATCTCGGATATAATAAGTGACCATCAAGTCATAGAGATTCGTGATCGCTGTATCAATGTGAATCTGAGGCGTTCGGAGGTGCCTGGGATGCTGAGAAGTGACTCGTTCATCTCACCTTACTCTATACTTACCGTGATGCAGCAGGGCTATGGCTCGGCAAAAGAAAGCTGCGCTGCAACGCTTGTCAACACTTTTGCCGGGCTTGAAGCAGAGTATGTTCGGTATTTAGAGGAATCCACGGGTAAGCCCGTTTGGGGTGTAGCCAATCATCTACACAGACCCGAACATGCGGTCGACAATGAGTCTGAGTGCATCCGCTGGCTGGACACCCAAAAGAAAAACTCCGTCCTTTACGTCTCGTTTGGATCTCAGGCCTTTCTTTCGGAAGACCAAACGAAAGCCCTCGCCAGAGGCATTGCAGCCAGTAAGCAGAGTTTCATCTGGACGATTAAAGACCCAGTTGGAGGCTATGTTAATTCCTGCGATTTTCTTCCCGAGGATTTCATCGAAGCAACGAAAGACATAGGAATTGTAATCCATGGGTGGGTACCTCAGCTGCGCATTCTGTCACATCCTTCGACTACGTTTTTTATGACGCACTGTGGATGGAATTCCATATTAGAGAGTATCAGCGCTGGAGTTCCAATGGTGGTCTGGCCCATGTGGTTCGATCAATTTATAAACGCCAAATTGATAATTGAGCAGTTGGGTGTTGGACTGCAGATCTGCGAGGGATTCGATGCCATTCCCAACAGTGATATTGTGGAAAACACGGTGAAGGCAGCCATGGCAACGGATATTGGAGAGGATTTGCGTCTACGGGCCCTGAAAATTATGGAATCCATTAATGAAGCGTCCTGCAAGTTAAGCGATGTAAAAGGTTTTGTATCTTTCGTTCTCAGCCTCGGCTGAAGATAAGATGTACTGTTCTGTAAGGGCAGTACCCAGCCCCAGGAATGCACCAGGGCATGGATGCCGCATGCCTCCATGCATCAAAAAATCGTATTCAGTCGTCAGTTTCGTATTGTCATCCGTAATCTGCAGTGAAAACAATTTAAATTTATTTATTTTATTTGCATTCTATGTTTTAATTTAAATTCGTCTTCACTAATATTTAGTTTTAATTTAGTTTATATGTTAAATATAAATTCCTTAACATATATAATGTTTTTACTTGCATCTAGTAATATAATTTTAAATTAGTTTTTAAAAAATTATATATGTTACTTTTAACTTTTTAATTTTTAATTTTTAATTTAGTAATATAGTAATATTTAGTTTTAATTTAATTTATTAAATTTGTTTAAAAGAATTTAAAATTTCATTTAATTTATATTTATCTTTATATATATTATATTGTTTTATATTATATATTATATATTATTCTTAATGTTATATAGATATTAATATATTGTATTATTATATATAAAATATATTGATCTAATATTAAATTTATATATTTTATTTTCTATTTTATTTTATCTTAAATATTTAAATAATTTTAGAATTAAATAAAAATTTCAACAAGCATCAAGAAAAGTGTAGTGTATATTTGATTAAATCAATCTACATAAATAATTTTTTATCACTAGCATCATTAAAAGGTAGGTTTTTTAATTAAAACTAAATATTAATTTCTCAAGAATATTAACATAATTAAATATATTGACCAAACTCTATTATCCAATTGTACTCTCTCTATGTCTATATATTATTAGATTTTTTATTTTGAATATTAAATTATGAGTAATTATAATGGATAAAGATAGTTAGTGCTAGTAATAAAATCAATACATCACAAGTTGTTAGAGAATAATATCTCTTGAGATATTCTTACATGTATTTTTATAAAGATATGAATGTTAGTTTTATTTACTTTTATTTACTTTAGAGTTATTTTATTTTATTTACTTAATAATATTGTATAATTATTTACTTAATTTTTTAAAATTTTACCTTAGGAAAATTTAAGAATCATTTTAATTTGAAAAATATAAGGGCATCTATTTTATCTTATCTATAACTTTTAAGCTTAAACATATAGAAATCAAAATAAAAAATCATTAAAATCTAAAACATTGAAAGCATTGGTTCTTATTATTCTAGATCCAAAATATTGAGAATTTTCTTACAACTACACAATATATTTAATAAAAAAATTGCAATTCAATATATTAGAGATAAAACAATATTCTTTGAGGAATTAATATTTAGTTTTAATTAAAAAACATACATTTTAATTATGTTAGTGATAAAATTTTCTTTATGTATGTTTATTGAATCAAATATACACAACACTTTTCTTGATGTTTGTTAAATTTTTTTATTTAATTCTAAAATTATTTAAATATTTAAGTTAAAATAAGAAAGAAAATAAAATATATAAATTTAATATTAGATCAATATATATTATATATAATAATACAATATATTAATATCTATATAACATTAAGAATAATATATAATATAAATATAAATATAACATATATAAAGATAAATTTAAATTAAATGAAATATTAAATTTTTTAAACAAATTTAATAAACTAAATTAAATCTACATATTACTAAATTGAAAATTAAAAATTAAAAAGTAATATATATATATATATATATTTAAAAACTAATTTAAAACTATATTACTAAATACAAATAAAAACATTATATATGTTAATGAATTTTTACTTAACATATAAACAAAATTAAAACTAAATATTAGTGAAGAGGCAAGTAAAATAAATAAATTTAAATTGTTTTCACTGCAGATTACGGACATACACTGACAATACAAAATCGACGGCTGAGTACGGTTGCTTGATGGATGGAGGCATGCGGCATCCATGCCCTCGTGCATTCTTGGGGCTGGGTAGACATTGCCCAATCAGAGATGGGTTGGGCGGGGCCGCCTCCTCTGCAGCATTTACTGTGCATGCCATCATAATTACGACGGTCAGAACTACTACGCAACATAATTTGTCTTCTTCTGCCATTCCAAGACGTGAGATTTGTTTAGCAAAACCCACGATAAAACAAACAAAAATCAAGGGATCACCGAATCTGACAAGAACCAAATTAATGTTATGAGATTTCCATATTATTGTTATTTCTATTTTTTTATTGTATTTAAGTTTTTACATCAACCTTTCAGATCACACTCAGTGATCTTTCATCACAAAAAAGAAAATAATGACCAGAACCAAATTCTCAGAATCACAGCGAGAATAGCACACTTTGGGTTGCTTTGGAAGTTGTAATAATGGTACAACACTTGTGAAACCTGCTGTGTTCTGGTAGCGTAAATGGTACGTAATGTCTGAGTCCCTTCACAAATTTGATTTTTTTCAATTATCGATTGGAATCACATCGCCTGAAAAGACTCTCTACAGCTCAACAATGTCCGACGAATATTTGACAAGGCATCTTTAAAATAGTGTCGACTTGACTGGGGTAGTAAAGCGAATGTGGTTAATTTTCCTTGCCATAGGCTATATTTTGTGCTAGCTTCCATGTGGAAAGTTGTCTCACATTGTCAAAATTGCTTGTTGTTCGGAAATCATTGTCAGAAAACAGGACGGATAAAATCAATGCTTATCTCTTTTACAAGCATTCAATGCACACTAGTTAAGCTGGATCATTTTAACCCTATTTTTTACCCTTGCTGGCAGCTATCTGTATACCCACCTCATTGTTGCTCAAACTATCGGATTTACTTTGGTTCACCTACTGCACAACTGCTTTGATCATTGCCAATATTTGTTGTAAATATGCCTCAGACTATTATGCCACTTCTAAACCGCTTGCACTGGACAACACATACAAGAATACAAATATACCTGCCAAATACATACTGGTATATTTGTTGTTCTGTTGCTTATCCACTGTTTTATGGTTAATTTGTTTATTGTTGTTTTACTGTTTTGCTACTTAGTTACGCAGATTTGTTTTTTGTGGTATGACAATGAAACTTTTTTTCCTCCGCCTTAAGATTACCCAAAATTCAAGTCTTCCCCCATTCAATTAAATTCATAGAGATACAAATTGATTTGGTATTTTGACCAAAAGATTTGTAATCACAAAATGCATTAATTGGGTTTTCGGTGGATTTTCATGTAGACCCATTTGATAGAAGCTTCATCTTTACCTTTAAAGTTCCTTCATAATGGGTTCCTTCATCTTTAACTTCAATGTTTCTTGATCTTTACCATGAAATTTTGCAACAGAATCACTCCATCATGGGTTGAAGTAGAATCATCAAGGGAATTTTTTTTTTAGTTATTTCTTTTATTTGTGCTCCAACCTGTTGTATTTAGTAATTTACTTTTACATATAAGCGATCACTACATATTTCAAATCTAATACAATTGGCATCGATTCACAGATCTTTCAACCATGTAATTTCATGTTTCTCCATCTATTTTGTAATTTTATGTACCTTCCATCCACCTTGTATCCTCTTCATCCTACACATTCCTATGTGAGTTTGTTCTGAAAAACTAGCCCAAGATATTTGCATTTTTTTTACTACCTCTAGGGGAGTTCCCTTAATTGGATTTTAAATGTTCCCTTCCTCATAAAATGGAGAAGACTGAGATAGTTACTTTTGTTTATGTTTTCTAGCATCCGTACCTCTTTATAAGAGATCTGGGACTGTTCAAATAGTTTCTCAAGCTTTGAGTTGTCTTCCCCATTGGGGTGAGGTTATCAGCATAGTAGAGAAGTTTCACCATGTAGCTAGCTAAGTGTACACCACCTCCCCCTTTCCTTTCTATCTATTCTTCCAACATATCAATATATAAGCCAAACAAATTGGGTTACAATGAGCAACTTTGATTAACCCATATGTCACTTGTAAAGGATTTTGACAACCCTTCCTCTGTTTTCATTTGGGGTTGGACCTGCACATACAATCTATGGACTGTTACTCTATATTTATCCGGTATAGCAAGTTCCTCCAACCTACTCCATAACTTCTATGGACTGTTACTCTATATTTATCCGGTATAGCAAGTTCCTCCAACCTTCTCCATAACTTACTTCTAGGTACTGTGTCAAAGGCTTTCTTGAAATTCAAGAAGCAGCAGTGAACTTATTTTTATTAATGCTTTTTCCATCATATATCTAAAAGTGATAAGAGTTATCTATTGTTGAATGTTTTGGTCTGAAATCCACTTTCCCTTTTTCCCTTTTTATCTTGTTTCTCGTCTTTTACCTTGTTTTCAGCTCAACTGTTGGTCTTGCATTTTATCAGGCTTCTCAAAAAAATTTCATGCTAGGTGTTGATGATTGTGGCTTGGTAAGCATGACTAGGCTAGCTATCTATTCCGTTGGTAAGCTACCTGGAATAATGCCTTCAAGTTTTGCAATGCCAATATTTGTACTCGCACCATTTTAGATATTATGCTTTCAATCCATCTATGTCCCCATATTATTTATGGTATTCAAATTTTTATGTACATAGTCTTTCACACTCATGTACAACTCTAAATGCCTCTTGGCATACTCAAGCATCTTCTCTAAAATAGTAATATGTAGTCATATAGATTATATAGAATCTTTTGGGTACTATTAAAAAAAATCTTGAAGTTGGATTGCATGTACTCATCTGTCCTAATTAAGTTGGCTTGAAGAAACAACTGATGAATGAAAATATAAATGTTTATTATGCCATAAGTTGGCCCCACACATATTTTGCTACATGCTATAGGCTAAAGGCATATCACAAAGAGATTGACCATTTGGTGAATTAGGAAACCATTTAACAAAGGAAGTAGAACTGGTGTTCTACCATAAGGCATGATCTGGATTCTCTTGGAGGCCTATTAGTCCTCTCTTTGCATAACAGACATTTGTGTTGTGATCATCAGAGGAGATGTCCGAATTTTGCTGATTGAGAAAGGTTGATGTGTAACCTCTTGTATGGAGAACCAAATGAAACTCAGAATAGTAGAGGGTTATAGGCAAGGGCAAGATAAATAATAACATTTAATGAGATCAATATTTTATGTTTGGAATTGACATATCTCATCAACACAACTAATGCATGGAAGGGCTTAGATGTTTACTTTCATTTTTTTTAATTTTTTTAATGTTTTGGTAGCGGGATGGAGAAATCATCAATACAACAATTTGGTTTCTTAGTGGAAGGATTGCCCTTGATGCAAATGGAAAAATCAAATAGGGTTCATTGTTGCTAAAATTAGTCTTCCCGAAATGTTGCAGAAGCATTTACATACTCTAAAAAATCAACCTCTGAAGGTGATTACTCTTGGCTTGTTATGAAGTGAATTAAAAGAGAATGATATACGACAGAGTAATAGGAATACTATTGTCACAATGAGCTCTATGCACTCTCTTTTCTTGAAGGTTCATCAGTTTTACAAGTTGAACTTCTATTGGACCATTCTCGATGATTTGGAGTTGCTTGATTAATTGAATAACATGAATTTCCATTGAGATGGTCATCACAACGCCTTTTCCATATACTAAAGCATAATGGGATGTTCCTATGATTTATTTTGAGGTGATTTGATCAACCCATAATGTTTTAATATTTTTATTCTATTCCCTTTTATGTTTCGAGCTCATCCCCTTAATTAATCAAATCAGTTTTTTAATTGTTGACTCTACCAAATTCTGGTCCCTAGGAATGCTTTGGCATTATCTGATGTGACTCTATCGATTCATTATTCTTATGCTGAGATATCTAGTTTTTAAGGGTTTTTTTGTTCTTAAAAATGCAGAAGATCATGGCAAAATCTAGATATGTGCTTCCTACTCATATGTACCACATATCATATCTTCAGACACTAAAAAGGCTACTATCATTTTGCAGTTTTGTTCTTATTTTTTCCCTTGATTTCAAATTGTATTTTACACTCTAGAAAATTAAGAAGAAGTAACAGGGAAATTCAAAGATACTATGACTCAATATACATATATTACAATTAGGGTTTACAATTAGAGTTTATACATTTAAGTACTCAGTATATCATTAGAGTTATAGAATATACATAAATCTATTAAATGTACTCATCTTAAATGTGTATTATACCCTGATTTTAAGTACTCAATATACATAGTTAATAATTAGAGTTAAAGTATATTATGTGTAGCACTTTATTGCATACTTATACCTCTACAAAATTCAGACAATGATCTAAAATGATATATGATTGCTTCTTATTTAATTCCCTATCACGATTTACATTCTTAATGATATTGCCCACCGAAATTCTAAGTACTCATGTCCTTAGATACATATCTAGGTTGTAATTGAAATAATAAGTAGTAATTGAACTTTGTTTGAGATTGCAAAATCTTAGATATGCACTTCAAAAATTACTGATTAGTATTAGTAATTGTATTTGGTAAAAGATGTTTCAATGAGATTTTACAAGTGTAAACCTCCTTTGTAGCAAGCTTCTGCTATTACAAATTCTTCAATGCATGTTGTTGTTAGTCAATCTCCAGGTTTTGTGTATCCATCATCAATCCAGGAGGAGTAACCTTGGTCAATTCTATGGGGCCTCCCACAAGTGGGAACCCTCTAATGCTACCTCCTAATCGTATTCTCAAAAAGGTCATTCGCCTAGGCATATGATTCCTGGTTCAACTTTGGGTGTCCCACAAATGGGATACCCTATACAACCAACCATGCATAACTAATGTAAAATAGGGAGGAAATGGTGGCTATGTTGAATATTGATGTTAGCTTTTCTTCTAAATTTTCTATAGATCACACTCTGCAAATTTTCTTTTCAATTGTTTTAAAGTTTGAATGATTTATTTTTTACTAATTGCTACTAACGAGCTCATCTCACAAGAATAACAGAGTCTACAATTTACATTCTTAGTAGGTACTGCAAGATACATGTTCTTTTAAAGTGCACATTCTTCATTCTCTATGTATTCATCTCATTTAACAAAGTTTTGTTTTCTTACCTACATCTTACCAGTTCTTTTTTTCCTTGATATAACATCTACAATATGAATATTTTGCAATATACCATTATTTGGTGTTTTAACTTATATCTTTTGTCAGGTTATGGCCAACCTTCCACCACCTCAACAAATTATTTACATATCGAGAACTGATTCTGAAGTAACCACAACCCCACTGGTTATAGTAAACACACCCTCACCACCAACTTAATCAACTGCATTTGTCAGTTGGGATGGGACTCATGAAATGAACATTAAAATTTTTGTAAACAATGTTCTAGCAAGTTGCCATGAGGTCATTCAACAAGCAAGAGAAACGAGCTTGGATGCATGCCTTGTGCAAGAGTTTGAGATTCAGGCTATGCAACAAACGGTTAATCAATTCCACATAACATGCGAAAAATTAGATGCTTTCTATAATCTCTTATGAGAGTTGAGCTACAATGAATATTATGGAGTGGGAACACCTCTTCTATCAAACGTGCATTCCTTAACATTTTGAATGATATGTAGTTTCAGACTGCTATCATGGGCTTTAATTTATACAAATAGTTATAGCTATGAATTTTGTAACAAACAAGCGCTCTGTGTGAGCTGGAGTCCTGCCTTGAGCAGGTCTGGTTGGAGGGGAAATAGTGACAATTGGCAATTTGTATGTGTAATTTTATTACTAGAGATTCAAGTGAAAATTGAAAGGTTATGTTGTTGGTGGTCATTTCCAAGAGTAGTTTCTTCATGAGTCAAATAGATCCTCTTCTTGGATCTGCACACATATTTATCACCTACAGGTGCATAAAAAAAATAGTGATAGAAATCTTAAATTTCATGCTCGAGCAGCAAGTATGGTGATCAATACATTGAGCTGGGTGGAACACCTTGGTTATGAGTTATTTTTGCATGCTATTGATATATTAAGGGTAGATGTGATACTGGTTCTTGGACAGGAAAAAACTCTATAGACATTAGCTTATATGTACAGTGGCCCAAACATCCTCCAAATGTGTTTCATTAAATGCTAGACACAAAGAAATAGAGGACAAAGAAGAAAGTAAAGACAGATTCATCAAAAATCTCAATAAAATAATTGCATTAAGGAAATCTAGAAGTGGGAAATATGCATGATCTGTAGCCAAATAGATAAATAACCTAGAAAGGCAATTAAGAAGTTGAATCTAAGAGTCACCATGCAATTGAATGCCTTTGATGAGTTGTACAGTTGAAGGATGTGAAAGCAAATAATGAAATATATGCAAGTTCAAACCAATTTAAAATTCAAACAAATTCAAACATGTCAGTTTATAAAGAAACGAAATGAATCATGAACAAACAAAGGAATTGTGCAAATCTGCATTGTGGTATCCTACTATCTGCTTATGCCAAATACCTCAATCCGGCTATAAAAATAAGAGAAATCCTATTATTTGCTGCCAAATACCTCAATTCAGCTATAAAAATGAGAGAAAGACATAGGATTTACATTTTCCCCATTGTAGGAAGCTAACAAATAGCAAATGGTTTCAATATTGTCAAAGAACTATGCAAATAATGAAGCAACAACAATTTTCAATGGTAGAGTTCTGAGAATAAAAATTTTATTGACATTTGAGTTAGGAAAAACATTTATAGTCATAGGATGTTGCACAAATGTACTCCACACGATTTGAAGCTAGGATTTGCAGTGCTGAAAAATAGGACAAAAACAGAAAATATCTACAAAAATCCAAAAGTAGCCATGGAAAATAAATAATCGAGTGTGAAAGAAGATGCAAAATCATTGGCAAGAAAGAGTGTAAGGTCTCCTCTCCATGCAGGGACTTCCAGTATGTTGATTTGTGAACACACTTAAAACCCTAATCGCCAACCATCCAGACCTTTGATTACCTGCACTAGCTCCATGCGATGCCACACATTTCAAAACATATTAACCCACTCAACTAACAAGCAGAAAACAAATCTTAAAAGAATGAATTGCAAATCTAGTTGTTTGGCGAAAATATCACCAAAATGAAAAGCACCACACAAAATGAACAGAAGTCTGAGGTGAGGCACATGAACGGAAATCTAAGGAAACCATTTCTATGCAAGCTTGATTTTGGTGTGATATTGTGCAATGCGTAAACAATACCCATGAATGCAAAATGTGATAGAAGAGGCAAAAGAGGCAAGGCACGTGAACTCCATGAAGAATGCCACCTGACCCTCACTGCCCTAAACCGCTTTGAACAATGCCACTATTAATAAAGCTGAGTATTGCAAATCAATAGAAGCATTGTATAGGCCATTTGTCACCAAATACAAAGCTAAATGTAGTTCTATGCAAACAAATCATCAGAGACGGTATGAAAGCCATTTCCTGAAAGCCATTTTATCATAGGTCTACTGATTGAACTATATTTTGATATTTAGCACAAAAATTAGCAAGAATTATTTTTAAAAATCTGTATGACTTAAAACGTTGATCTTGCCGAATGATTGATTAATTCATTAGCATAAATAAGCACATTAAAGCAGACATAAATTTCCATAGAAATATCCCAAATGACGTAGTAGTGAAATGGAGTTTGCTACAACCATTGTATAATGGAATCCGTTTACACTAACTTACAAGAATCCATTCAAAAGATATGTATTGCACTTTAACTAACATAAAAACTTAGTAAGTAGTTTCGTCTTTGAAATAAAGCCTTTGATTCAATAAGAGCATAGTATAAGCCAGGTTGACTATAGATGTCAGGAATTGGATTGAAATCTAGCGTCTGTAGTAGTGATAACATCCATCCCATTTTGTCTCAAAAGCATTTCCATAGGTTGATTATTTTGTCATCCAACATTTCTAAAACAAAAACAGATTCTTTAGCAAGAAAGAGGAAGACAACATTTTGTAAAAGTCAAGTAATTATTTTGTGCAGAATAAGTACCTGTGTCAATTTGGAAATTCCTTTTTAGCTTGGTGGAGGTTTGATACCATGGTCTTGTTTAACAATTTCTATGATGCAGTTGTCCATGGCAAGTGTAAATGTTCCCTGTAATTAGAATTTGCGTAGCATGAACATCACTGCAGACATGTATTTTTTGTAATTTAGATAGGGTGTTGCTGCAAGTTGAGGGAAATTGTTTTCTAGCAATTGTTTGTGTAGGTAACATTCCACATCTTCGTTCATTGTGTAGATTGTGCATTGAAGGAATTGCCTGTATTGAAATTTTGTTGTTGTTGTGCATGTTGCACATTGGACAACATCACTGTTTGTTGTTTCTGTGAGGAAAATTCTTTGTTCACATCTGATGCATACTAGCTGGTATGGTGGGAGGTGGACATTCTTTGGCTTGAGGGTACCAGTCACTTGGAATGTCAAATATTCGCCGGACATTGTTGAGCTATAGAGAGTCTTTTTAGGCGATGTGATTCTGATCGATAATTGAAAAAAATCAAATTTGTGAAGGGACTCGGACATTACGTACCATTTACGCTACTAGAACACAGCAGGTTTCACACGTGTTGTACCATTATTACGATTGCCAAAGCAACCCAAAGTGTGTTGTTCTCGCTGCGATTCTAAGAATTTGGTTATGGTCATTATTTTCTTTTTTGTGATGAAAGATCACTGAGTGTGATCTGAAAGGTTGATGCAAAAACTTAAATACAATAAAAAAATAGAAATAACAATAATGTGGAAATCTCATAACATTAATTTGGTTCTTGTCAGATTTGGTGATCCCTTGGTTTTTGTTTGTTTTATTGTGGGTTTTGCTAAACAAATCTCACGTCTTGGAATGGCAGAAGAAGACAAATTATGTCGCGTAGCAGCTCTGACAGTCGTAATTATGATGGCATGTGCAGTAAATGCTGTGGAGGAGGCGGCCCCGCCCAGCCCATCTCTGATTGGGCAACGTCTACCCAACCCCAGGAATGCACCGAGGCATGGATGCCGCATGCCTCCATCCATCAAGCAACCGTACTCAATTGTCGATTTCGTATTGTCAGTGTATGTCCGTAATCTGCAGTGAAAACAATTTAAATTTATTTATTTTACTTGCATCTTCACTAATATTTAGTTTTAATTTTGTTTATATGTTAAGTAAAAATTCATTAACATATATAATGTTTTTATTTGTATTTAGTAATATAGTTTTAAATTAGTTTTTAAATATATATATATTAATTTTTAATTTTTAATTTTCAATTTAGTAATATTTAGATTTAATTTAGTTTATTAAATTTGTTTAAAAAAATTTAATATTTTATTTAATTTAAATTTATCTTTATATATGTTATATTTATATTTATATTATATATTATTCTTAATGTTATATAGATATTAATATATTGTATTATTATATATAATATATATTGATCTAATATTAAATTTATATATTTTATTTTCTTTCTTATTTTAACTTAAATATTTAAATAATTTTAGAATTAAATAAAAAAATTTAACAAACATCAAGAAAAGTGTTGTGTATATTTGATTCAATAAACATACATAAAGAAAATTTTATCACTAAAATAATTAAAATGTATGTTTTTTAATTAAAACTAAATATTAATTCCTCAAAGAATATTGTTTTATCTCTAATATATTGAATTGCAATTTTTTTATTAAATATATTGTGTAGTTGTAAGAAAATTCTCAATATTTTGGATCTAGAATAATAAGAACCAATGCTTTCAATATTTTAGATTTTAATGGTTTTTTATTTTGATTTCTATATGTTTAAGCTTAAAAGTTATAGATAAGATAAAATAGATGCCCTTATATTTTTCAAATTAAAATGATTCTTAAATTTTCCTAAGGTAAAATTTTAAAAAATTAAGTAAATAATTATACAATATTATTAAGTAAATAAAATAAAATAACTCTAAAGTAAATAAAAGTAAATAAAACTAACATTCATATCTTTATAAAAATACATGTAAGAATATCTCAAGAGATATTATTCTCTAACAACTTGTGATGTATTGATTTTATTACTAGCACTAACTATCTTTATCCATTATAATTACTCATAATTTAATATTCAAAATAAAAAATCTAATAATATATAGACATAGAGAGAGTACAATTGGATAATAGAGTTTGGTCAATATATTTAATTATGTTAATATTCTTGAGAAATTAATATTTAGTTTTAATTAAAAAACCTACCTTTTAATGATGCTAGTGATAAAAATTTATTTATGTAGGTTGATTGAATCAAATATACACTACACTTTTCTTGATGCTTGTTGAAATTTTTATTTAATTCTAAAACTATTTGAATATTTAAGATAAAATAAAATATATAAATTTAATATTAGATCAATATATTTAATATATAATAATACAATATATTAATATCTATATAACATTAAGAATAATATATAATATATAATATAAAACAATATAATATATATAAAGATAAATATAAATTAAATGAAATTTTAAATTCTTTTAAACAAATTTAATAAATTAAATTAAAACTAAATATTACTATATTACTAAATTAAAAATTAAAAATTAAAAAGTTAAAAGCAACATATATAATTTTTTAAAAACTAATTTAAAACTATATTACTAGATGCAAGTAAAACATTATATATGTTAACGAATTTATATTTAACATATAAACTAAATTAAAACTAAATATTAGTGAAGACGAATTTAAATTAAAACATAGAATGCAAATAAAATAAATAAATTTAAATTGTTTTCACTGCAGATTACTGACAAACACTGACAATACGAAACTGATGGCTGAGTATGATTTTTTGATGCATGGAGGCATGCGGCATCCATATTCCGCTGGGTAGCCACTGTCGTTCTATAAGTCCACTGGTTTGGATTTTTTATTGATCGCAGGTTATGGTTTGACTGTTATTCCCACAACAAACAATAATCCCATTTGGTAGTGTGTCCTTGTTCAATTATTTTTTCTTGGTAGTTCTTATTCTTTTTAATTTGTTTTATTCAATTTAAAAAATAAAATTATTAAATATATTAAATGAATTATTAATTTTAGAAATTTAGATTATTAATTAATTGTCACTAGTGGTGAGTATTTAGATTTGTATTATTATAATAATAGTGTTTGTTTTTATGATAGTAGATGAGTTATGATATACTAATTCAAATATAGAGTGTTCAATAATTTGTATTAAATATATTATTAAGAAGATTATAATTTGTATTTTTATTTGTATTATTATAATAATAGTGTTTGTATTTATAATCATAGATGAGTTATGACACAATAATTCAGATATAGAGTGTTCAATAGTTTGTATTAAATATATTATTAGAAGATTATAATTTATCTAGGGGATGTCGGCTTAACTTTGATTCATAGTAGCACAAGTAGAACTAAATTTCTTCATTACAATCAATGTTTAGTAAATATTGAAAGAATTGTATAATGACATTGTGAAAAAAATTATGAGTTAATATTGAGAATAAAATATGGAATAAAAAATTAGATGAATAAATAATGATAATTTTAGAGCTTAAGATAGTATTATATTTATTAATCATATTTTAATGTTTTTTATTAATAATATTTTATTTTTAATCTATTTTAATTTTATATTGTTTTAACTACACTTCTTACATTATTCCTAATTCTAATCTTAATCATAATTATAATTTTTTTAGGATTATAATGATTAATAATAATTAGGATTAGAATTAGAATTTAATTATTAATTATAATGATTTTAGTTATTTTTATTTAATTCTTATTTGTATTTATTCATTTATGCTTTGAAGTTAGAAAAACTTTGAAAATCAGTTAAGATTAGCGTTAGAATTTAATTATTAATTATAGTAATTTTAGTTATTTTAAATTTGATTCTTATTTGTATTTATTCATTTATTTTTTTGAAGTTAATAAAATTTAGAGAATTAAAATAAGTAGTAATGCTTGTAATTAAATAGTTTAAGATTTGGTTTAATTTTTTAATTATGTAAAATCAGATTTCTATAAAAGCGAAGATTATATTTAATATGCTAATTTAGGGATGATATTTAATGTAAGCTTTGTTTAATTATTTTAATAGTGTGAGTCCAAATCCCTATAAAATAATTATTTAATTTTCTCTTATTTTAAAAATTTATAAAATTACATTTATAAATATAGAATTTATGTATTTATATAGAAAATCACTTTATTTACAATATTATAAATAAAAAATAAAATAATTATTGAAATTATAATTTATAATGTAAATTTTTTTAAAATAATATTTACTATATATTGAAAAATTAAAAAATTGCATATATAAATATAAATAAAAAAATATGTATCTAGATATAAAAAAATGTTTTATTTATGAAAAAAATTCAAATATTTCAAATAGTTAATAATATCCCAAAAATGTCTTTAAAAAAGCCTAAAAAATCTATCATTCCTATAAATATGCTCTTAACACCTAGAATTTTAGTACAATGATATTTATGATAAATAATTTTGAAACATTTTAATGTTATAAATCTTTCATTTCTATTTTGGAAAACACAAATATTTCTTAAATACAAAAAATAATGATTTCTTATTTTTTATAAAATAAATTATTAATAAAAAATTAAGAAATATTGATTTCAATAGTATTGTCTAACTCAAGTATTGAAAAATAGTAAGTTCTAATTTAGGTGTATATATATATTTACAATTATATCATCTAAGATGTATAGTTATTAGAGTATTTAAAAATATAATATATATTTTTTAATGAATCTATGTGTAAATGTTACAAAGTTTAGTTTATGTGTAAATATATACAAGTTAAATGAGCTTAAGTTTTGAAGGCATGATAAATAAATGTATGTTTTTATTTCTTATAATTTCAAGTGTACAATTATTCAAAATTTCTCACTTCTACTAAACATATTCCATTGAATTAAGGTACTTGAACAAAAAAATTAATGTACTTAGGTCTCTTCTCATTTTAAAAAAATTAAAAATTAAAAATGTATAGAAAATTATTTTTAAAAAATTACCCACATTTCATATTCAAATTCAACTAATAAAATAAATTCTTGCAAGAAAACCTTCACCTAGCATAGATTCAAATAAAAATAAATATAACATCTTTCACATCATTCCAAAGGAATATCAGTATTTACATATACATAGAAAGGAAAGTAAACATAATAATATGATGCCCATTCCATATATTTAAGGATAAATGAATTATAGTCAGCCTACAAATTGAATAGTTATTACCATTATCACATGTCATGCCAATGTATGGATGATGAATAGTTTTGAAGTATATCATATAAGTTACAAAATTGAAATCTAAAATGAAAATGCATTGATTATCATATGGAAAATGTTAGAATTCAGTATGACATTCACCTTTCAAATCCTAAGTCATGATTAATTATATTTAATGATTTATAGGATGAATAATGTATGATCTCTAATGTAGGTATGCTTCTTAGTTCAAACCTTGAAATATTCACACTTCTCAAAACACAAAAAGAAATAAAAAATTAAGGAGCATCCACAATATAACATGAGATAGATAGTGAAGTACACATTCTAAGTGATATTGTATGCAAGAAAATATACCACGACATTATATTTATAAATAGAAAGGGATTTACAAAAATACTAATTTAAATAATAAACAATCTATGCCTTATCGCTTTCCAAATAAATCATTACACATTTTCTATTTAATATCTTCCCTCTACCCACAAGATACTATCTTCTAATTTACTCTTAAATTTATATTTTTAGAGACATGTAACTAATGTTCCCCAAACAAATAATCTATTACAAACCACTTCTAAATTTATAAAATAGTCCTCCTAATTTTAAGGAATTGGTTTTAGCTATTTCTTGAGTTTGAGGAGTTAGTTTGCATCAATATCCAAATGTCATGAAGTGGAAAAAACAAAATGCCCATGTGAAAGTGGGGATAATAATATATTTATTATTGTTATTTAGGATACTTTAATTATTTTGTAGGAAGGCAATGAATTTAAGAAGTTATATCGAGAAGATAAAAAAAGTGGTTGTAAATAATCTACAAATTATTGAGTATCTTCAAAGAGTGCCTAGATTTAAAAATTTGGTCAATATGATAATTATGAAAAAAATATGATAAATAAAAGAGATGTAAGATATCTAAGAGGAGTTACTTTATCTTCTAGATATGGCTCTAGAAAAATTCACCATTAGCAATTCCTCGACATAAAATATACTGCCAACAATTCACCATAGGGGGAAAAAATTAACCGCATTATATAAATAATTTTTTAATATATTATTATGTTAATTTTCCCCCATGGTGAATTGCTGGCGGTGAATTTTACTTGACAGTGAATTTGTCATGGCAGTGAATTTTCCCACGGTGAATTGTTAGCGGTGATTTTTTTGTCAGTGAATTGTGATGGTGAATTTATCGCATGCCTCTAGATATATTGGCCATGACTATAAAACTTTTGATAGTGGCTCATGGTTTTGAATCCTTTAATTGGGATACAATCTACTGGTTTATTATTTTTTTATTTTCCTATATAATGGAGGCATGGGATAGATGATATAACATAATAAATAATATGTAAATTCAAAAAAAAATTATATTTAAATCATTATGTAAGACTTTACAAACCTTCAAGAAAATATATGTTTACTCTTTAATTGTTATGATTCAAAACTTAAGTGGTACTAGTTTAAGAAACAAAAAGATTAAAATTTGTATGTATTGAAATGAGAAGGGTGTGGCCCTTTTTGAAAGGGTTTGTGGCCATGTATGGGTCACAACTCTTTGAAGGGGCAATGACCTTATGGGTAGGTTGATTCCTCCCAAAAAAGAGGTCAAGGCCTACTTCTACGAATAGGTTATTCCTTTCATTGTAGGGTCACCCCACCAACCCCACTCATAAAAATAATGAATGGATATAAAGATTTTGTAATCATAAAAACTCTCTTAAATACCCAAATTTGGTGCAATCCAAGTAAATCTTCAAAATTAGAATTAATTCAAAACAAGCTTAGACTAACCATGCAAAGTAACTCACAATCAACAAGCCATAAATGGTATGAACCAAAGATCTATCTAATATCTTTAACACTTCATCATTAATATAGTTGAACTTTATCTAATCTACATTTTAATGTATCTAATATTTTTTATGATATTTTGTCTCTTTCCCAAATTGATTTTCTACCATTTGACTCCTCCATCTCTAGAAAAAATTACAATAGTATTCCATCTTAACTTTCCAATTAGAAATCATAGTCAATTTTTTCAAGCCTCAATTACATTTTGAACTTAATGTAGGTAGAGAAGTAGAATCACCCTTTGTTTTTTACCTACAACTAGGGTAGGAAATAATCCCCAATCACAAAACTTATGTTTCTTTATAAGTATAAATTGTAGAATTAGTATTTTAGTGCAAAACTTCACCAATTACAAATATCTCACTAATTGTAAGTAGCTGTAATGCCCCGCCACGAGACCCTAAAGGAAGTTGCAACTCAACGCGAAAGCGTACAATTTTTTTTCTCTTAAAAGTGCATTAATAACAAATAAGATGCACAACACTTCGCAACAATCTCTAAGGTAACGTGACAAGGTTACATTAATTACCAAAACATCCACACCACTTACACATAAAGCATTTATTAAAATATTAACCATACATTTAATTTCACATACTTATAAGCATTAAAGATTCTAACACTAGGATAACATATAATAAGTTCCAGATTACATTATCTTAAAATTAGATTACAATACTCATTCCCAGAATGAGGTAGATCAAACCTAACTATTACAATTACAAGATTCCTCCTCGAATACAAATGAGGGGAATAATAATAACAAGAGTTATACCGAAGTAACTAGAAAGCTTTAAACCAAAGAATGAAACCACTGCGAGCTCTCCACTGAAAAACCTCGCAACGTAATCTGCAAATCAGAAGGGGACCCAACGGTGTAGGCCGCACGTTCCTCCCAACCAAGTGGTACCCGAAGGACCACCCCCCGTGCTAGGAGACAATAACACGGATACAAGGACAATCCCTACAACCTCTAGTCACAAGCTAACTCAACTCTAAACAAAACTACCACAAGTACAACACTAACTCAAGATTACATTGAAAATCAGAGTTTAATAGTATGACACTCCAGTAACCTATACGTACAACTAACCTAGGAGAAATGTCACTCAAAGTACATGAGTTACCCGTCAGATCTTGCCAGATCTCAGCCCCCATTGAGCTTCACCCTCCTACGGTTATCATGAGATTCATTACCACTCCAAACTAAGGAGGTACAAAATATCCAACACTCCATTCAATGAAGGTCAAACCATTCAAAGAAGAATAAACCAATCCCCGTTCGTGGAAACCGGGTGACTCACTGAGAACGACAATCCTTACTACCATAGAGGACTATACAAGACAAAACCATGAAATGATAACTCACAAATTAACGTTCCTCACAAAGAATACTTATAATAACTCATCTAATACCTTCTTTTAATTACCCCTAAATACCACAAAAGATACCTCAAACACATCACAAAAGCATAATAGTTTAATGTTTACAAACATTCTAATTTTATCACACCTTGCATATAGTCAACAAAATGACTCATAAAATTCGCATTGCTCAAATATCCCAATTTACTAATTAATTAAAAAAGTACTTTCAAACAAAGATAGACATCACACTAACCATTTCCCTTATTTCTTCAATTTAAAATATTAAAACCTTTGTTTCTACTAACCTATTATAAATATCTTTTAAATACCTATTCCCGCAACCACACTTAATTAAATATTCATTTCTCTAATTGCAATTAGAAGAACCACATCAACAATCAACACGATGATTAAATCTAAGATTTGGATTTACTAAATCCCTTCACATTCAACGATAAGCAGAATAATAAGACAAATTACACAATTAACTAACCGACTTTTAAATATCTCAATTGAACTTAAACAACTATTAAAACATCATTCCATTTAATATTCTAATTCCTCAATTTTAAACTAATGAAATAAATATTTTCACAAATGATTTACATCATTTAATTAAATTATAATTTTCTCTTTAAAAAAAAAAAAACACATTATTTTAACTTCACCTAATACATGCAACTACATGCATCTAATTCAATGATTATTTTACGAAAACATTATCTTCAATACAAGAATTTTTTATATTGAAATTAACTTCAACTTGAACTCGAACATGCACCTATTAAACAAAAGTAACCAGATTGTTTATCTAATCTTCAGTTCCATGAAAACATTTATAACTTATATATACTTATTTTCTCTGTTAACCAAAAATACTCATTCTCCAATAATTTAGATCATGCATAAAAATCTTCCTTCTATTTCTCCAATAGCACTAAATTGCATGCACAATATATATATACATAATGAAACATTAATTGTACATTAAAATATATATTCAGACAATATACACATTTCATATATATTTACACATTCAAATATATATACAATCCCTTATATATTCATTAAATATATAACTTATATTACCAAAAATAAATATATTATTTTAAATATTTTAATTACCAATTAAAATATTACAAAACTTTAAACAAAGTATACTAATTTATGCATTATATATATTAATATATATATTTTAACAAAACAAAAACATTTAATAAACCCAATAAATAAATAATATTATTTATTATTAAATTTATGTATGTTTATAAAATCAAACCCATAAAAAAATACGGGCGGACGAAATGGAGAGATTCGCTGTTTTAAAAAAAAACTGTGTTGCATAAAACTGTGGGGAGGGTTGCGCTGTGCATGCACAGCCACTCACCCACACAAAGGTGCGGCCAGGTAGTGGGGGCTGCGCTGCCCAAAGACAGCGCTCCCTCCACCCACGTGTGGAGGGCGCTGTCTTTTGGCAGCGCACTCCCCACTATGAGGGGTGCGGTGGGGTGTGCTATGCACCCCCACCCAACAAACATATCTTATATATAAAAAAATAAAAACTCATTTCCCCCCTCCGAATTCGTTGTACAGGCAGCCGAAAATAAATAAATTCATAGTATGAGTATATTTTATATATATACATATAATATCTGTATAAACATGTATATGTATATATATATATATATATTTTTAAAGAATATTAATACAATTAATAATTTGGAAAATATTTCCGAAGAAGACTATTTACAGGCATGTTTATTTGGACAGACAAAAAAATTTGCACAATAACAATAATCGATTTTTTCAAATTAAGAAAGGGTTTAAATTTCAATTTTGTAAGAGAAAAATTGCACAAACTTCTTCATAATAAAATAGAATAAATTGAAAGAACCTGTTTTCCTGAAGCTTAAAGACAAGAAAGTTGAAGCAGAGTCTCCCCTTCAGAGATCTATTTCCAAAGCTTCTCCCAAGATCACCACTTCCAAGAAGATGTAAAAAAATACAGAAACCCCCAAAATTTCTTGAAAACCCTTTCCTGATTTCATCCCTTTCAACCAAAACCTCTTTCAAAAATAATGCCTTTTCTTCTCCCCAAAAATCCCCCTCAAGAAAACTGCTCTCTCCCCTTTTGAATAAATTTCTCAACCAAAAATAAATAATTCCTCTTTTCTCACACACATGTCACATTCAAAATATCTTCTTCACGACTCTAGATATTCCCTCAAAATCATTTGCATGTTGAAATAATTTCTAATTAAAATTTCATTCCAAATACAATTTAATTTCAACATAAATTTAGTAACTCCTAATTCCAAATTGAAATTCATTAACACTAATTGAAATTTACAATTTACAATTAAATTAATTTCTCTTTTCTTTTAATTTTCTCAACAACATAATTAATTAATTAATTTTAGTTATTTAATAAATAAATTCAACCCATTGGATTAAATTTAATTAATTAAATAAATCAAATTTAATCAATCAACTTAAATAAAAACTTCTATCCACAATGAATAATTATAATTTAAATAAATATCAACATTATTTAAAGCAATAATTCTAAGCATTTATTTCCATAAACAAGAGCCCTTCCAAATTAAATAATATTAAAACAAGCACAAAAAATACAACAACTCAACTGATGACACACTATGGTTAGGGTGTAGACCTGATACAGGTAACCTAGCTACTATCTCTCAATCATCATACCATTGGGTCGACACGCTCAAACCTTTGAAACTAGGTGGAGTCGATGTCATGTACCTGCAAACCTGTATCCAAGACATCAATAGCACATGCATATAAAATCATTATAAAACACACCGTGAAGAGGAAATCACATAATCGCAGGGCGCTCGCAAGCGAGTGATGCAATCATGTCCCCTTCACCAACACAGTATCACCAAACTGACACTTTCTTCATTAATAAATTCATAAGCAATAAAGATGTCATAATACTCCAACATTATTTAATAAAAGCATGTCAAGAATAATCATCCAAGAAATACATTTCATAATACACATAGTTCGTAATGCTCAATAAACAATGATCAAATAACAAAACATCTTAATCTAACATAAGAGCAAAATAGAGGGGTGTTACAGTAGCTCTTCACTAATCATTAGCAAAACTTCACCTTTATCACCATTGAACCCCTTAAACTGGTCACGCCATTAAATATTATTGTAGAAAACCTTTGTTGGTCCATATTAATGCTCTAATTTGGATACTCTAATCATGTAAGCTATTCCATCTCCAAGAAAAATAAAGTAGTTTTTATTTTATAATGAATCATTCATCAAAATCAAGATTACATTTGTAATAGTCCCACATTTAGAGAATAATATTCCAATATCTTTGAATAAAGAAAGATACTAAATCTATTTAGAAAAATAATTCTTTCTCCCAACATCTTAAAATTATCTAATACCAAACTAATGCAACAATTCTACCCCTAATTTTGTATGGCCTATGGGATGGATGTCCTAAAATCCTTAAGAACCACAATGTCGTCCTCCCCCAAAGTCTTGAAGTACATACTTTGAGAATGATGCTCGCTAGATCCACTTGCCTCTTGCACGCAAACACTAATTTTTTTTGTGCTCACAAGTTGCGGAAGGTGCGACACTGGCCTGTTTTGAAGACTAATCATCTAAGCGAGGTCCCTGAAAGCATGTCTCTAAAATGGCATTATAAGTGCCAAGAAATCATTCTATTTGGACCTTGGAGTGGACATATTAAGTCTTTATGTTGGATTGACTTTGCAATAATTATTTGTGTAGAGACTAAATTTTTTCCTTTGCTTGTGAACACTATTTTTCCTCATAAATCACCGTCGTTTTCTAATAATTAAATAATTTTAATCATTTTATTATTGTCTAAAGCCACATTCTTCTATTAAATAATTTTAATTATTTAATTAATTAATTTATTTCCTTTTATTTCTTCCTTTTGATTAATTAAATAAATTATATTTATTTAACTACATCGCTAATGTCTCATTTCCTCTATTATTAAATAAATTCTTATTTATTTAACTATTATCACTTTCTACTATAATTAAATAATTATTTCAATTAGTTAATTATTCATTATCCTCTTCTTCCATAATTTTTTCCTTTTTACCACTTTTGAATTAAATTATTATTTAATTGAAAAGGAAACTTTCCCTCTTCTTCTATAATTAAATAATTATTTTAAATTATTTAATTATTCACTTTCCCTCCCAAATTAAATAATTTTAGAATTATTTAGTTTCCTCCAACAACCTCTTTTTTTGTTCTTTTCTATCCATCAATGTCATTCTTATCTCTTCCCATCTCATTTAATTTGCACCCTTGATTGAGTTACTTTATAATTCAATATCAACCGTCCATCCTTAACTTAGTCATATATTTTTCCTAATTTATCCCAAACCCTATTTCATACTACAACTTTCATTATTGGCCATTGATTGTTATATCTTATTAGCATTTAATCCTAGCCCGTCATTCCAATTTGGATTTCTATAAAAGACACCTATCATTCATTTCAACACTACATCTTATGATACCAAGACTACATTGAGTTCAAGTACACTTAAGGAGACAAGTACAATCTTCAATATTTTTCTTTCATTATCACTAGGTCATTATTGCATACTCAAAATCTGAGGGCAATCAAGCATGATGGAGAATGACAATGGATGTTAATCACAGATGGAATAGAGATATTTGGTAATATTGCTTCATTATTGTATGTTTCTATGTTGGATCTTGTGCTTCATTATTGGTCTAGGGCTTAAAGGTTTTAGTTTTGATAATTTATGACCTTGACCTTGATTTTTCTGCACCACTTCTATTTAGAATCAAAAAGCCACAACTATGATTTCCTACACAACATTTGCCTATTTATTTTGAAATAGGCTTTTCATTAGTGCGACCACCAAAATTGTACTCCCTTCTTGGAGATAGTACAATTCGTAGTCTAATTTGGATCTATCTTGGGTACCCTTGCATTAATTATCCTTTAAATCATCATTAATAGGCCCCTAGGACCCATTATTTTGGATTTTGAGGCTTATTTCACCTAAAAATCCTATAAAATCATTCAAAACCCTAAAAATCCTGAAAACTCACCTCAAAAAGCTAAGGTGGTACTCATTTTCCTCCTTGGGTGAATGAGTCCCCTTAGGTGGGACCCATTCACCAAGGGTGGTGAATGAGTACCATTTGGGGTCTTTTTAAATTTTGAGTGAGAAATTCACCATTTTAATTCAAATTTTTGGTGGGTGTTGGCCTTTGAGATTTGGATAACAATTAATTAAGTGTTTGTACCTATATAAACAAGTTTCCAAGTAATTTTTATCATCTAGATAATCTATGCAAGCATTTTCAACAGAAATTTTCAAGATCCAAGCATTCAAGAGTCCTCACAAGAGCATTCAAGAGTAAGTAATCAACAAATTTGAAGCTTGGGAGTAGCATTAAAGCATTTGTTTAGGTCTTCAAGCTCACTTTTATTCAATATCTAACATTGTCAAGGGTTGATCATGGTTGTCTATGGTGAATCATGATGGATTCTAGGTTGGGGAGATGAAACTAGCCAACAATCTAAGCCTAAAGACTTGTTTCCTAAGTGATTCCATCCTCCATTATCACTCCACATTCAACCTAACGAAGGTATAAACAACATTAAGGATTTTTTGGGGTGATTAGAGATCTCTCCAAGTGATTTATTCATCTTCATATCTACATTCTTGCATCATATTCTTGCACATTAGAATAGGATTGCATCATGTTTCAGATTTCTTAGTCTTAGACATAGTTAAGGCTAGGGTTTTCATATACATTTCATTATTTCATCAAGGTTTAACTACCAAACTAGGGGTTTGACCAAGGAAAACCCCCCATTAGAAAATCAAGTTTATATTCTATTTTGTAGGACTTTTCATAAATTTGGATCTGGAACTCAAGTTGGAAGGAAAGAGCGGGTGTTGAAGTGCAAATCAAAACTTTAATTTCTCAAAAATTAGAATGAGACTGATTTACCAAGAGTGGTGAATGAGTCCCACTATAGGTGGTTGCTAGATCTATTTGTAGATTCAAATACTATTTTTCCTGAAACATGCTCGTATGCAGAAATCTAGATTTGGGACTGATTCACCCAGATTGGAAAATGAGTCCTAGTTGGTCAAAAAGTCAATTTCTTCAATGTTTCAGAGTTGCTTCCAGCCACTTCCAAGTTTCCAGGTGCATATCATTCATTTCACTACTTTCTATTTTGTTTTGTTTGCATTTATAGGGCATTTTCTAGGTCATTGCATTGAGTTAGGGTTTTACATTTCATCTTACATTTTTTTACCTTTTCCAAGTCTGAACTTGGTGGTGAACCCCTCATTAGATCATATTCAACTCCTAGGACAATCCTATTTTAAGATCTCCTTTTTTGCATTGAGATCGAGCTAGGGTTATCCTTGAGTGGAACATCTTGAAAGTGGGTATGATAGCACTCAATCAAACATATATATCCATCCATCACCCCATTTTTCATTGGTTCCATTTTGGCGAACATGCATTTAGAACACCATAATTCTAATTTAGAGTGCATATTCATCCTAGATTTGGCTTGCATTAACATTGCATTAGCATTTGCATTGGTTAATTTGCATTCTAGGGTTTAAAATTTTGCATTAGTGAAAGCTTATTTAGCTTACATTTTTGCATTTAATTTCATTGAAAATAATTCAAAGTCTTCATTTAAATCTCAAATCTAGGTCATACAGCATAGAAAACATAAAAATCAACCAAAAATTCTAAAAATTCTGAAAAAAATCCCCACTAGGACTCATTCGCCACCTTGGGCAAATCAGTACCAGTCCAAATTCTACACTACATTTTACAATTAAATTGTTTATTTTTAAGCTTCTTTTTGTTGTTATTGCTTTTCCATTTTAGTTTTCCCGCTTTATTTTACATTGAAATCATTAAAAATATCATCATTTAAGTTCATTGCAATTGTGGATAGAATTAGATTTTTGCACTTTCCATTTTCAGCATTAAAATTAGATTACATTAGACATAGATCAAAAAAATAAAAAACCAAAAACAAGACCAAAACACCTAAGCCACTTGGAGAAAGTATACTTATTTGAATATGTAAAATCTCTCTTTCCAAGTTAACCTAACCCTCAAGCCTTTTAGTAGTGATGACTTTGATATGTTAGATGAATCCCTTGAGGATTTCATCTCACAAAGTTCATCCACTAAGGCTTGTTATGAGAAACCAAAACCAAGAGATGTTAATGTTATTCAACCTCAACTCATCCTTTACCCACCTTCACACAAATCACAACCTAAAAACAATCTTGAATTTACTCTTTACCCAGCTCAGAACAATGTTTTGTAGAAATCAAGTAATAATACCATTGCTCATACATACAACACTCAAAACAACTCGCAACCAAGGCAACCAAATCTGGAAAACCTACCTTTTCCTAATCCCATATTGCCTAGTGCTCCTCGTTTTCCTCTGCATAATGGGAAGGAGTATGATATTGTAGAACAACTTAAGAATACTCCTGCAAAGTTATCCCTTTGGGACCTAATCCATAATTCACCTAACTATCACACTATGCTTCAAACAACCCTACAACAAGTTCTGATCCTTCCTAATACAAATGCAAATGATGTAGTAGCTTTAATACAAGGAACGAATATATTCAATGTAGACATCACCTTTCATCAACTTGAGTTGCCTCCTTTGGAATTAAGAAAGAAAAATGAGGCCTTCATGATAATCACCAAATTCAATAGAATATGAATAAAGAGGAACCTTGTTGATAATGGGTCAACCCTTAATGTGTACAATGTGAAACTCTTAGATAGGTTGGACATAGATAAATCAAAAATTGAACTTGACTCCTTATTGATTTGAAGATTTGACAATGTAGGAAAGAAAACACTCATTGGGATTACTTTACCTATTACAGTCAGGAAAGCTACCTTACAAACTCCTATTCATGTTATGCCTCATGATCTTTCATACAATCTTTTTTTGGCAAGACCATGGATTCATGAGATGCATGTGGTGCCTTCGAGTCTTAATCATATCATGAAATATGTCTATAACAACAAGGTGTACCAAGTTGAAATAGACCCCGAGCCTAAAAGTTGCTTACGAGTTGAAAAAGGAAAATGTCCTCTAAGCACATTGATCCCAACATCCAACATAGAACCTATAGAAGAAGACAAAAAATAAATGGAAATAGTGTCAAAGTTAGTAGATGATGATTGGGGTTCCTTGGAGTTCACACCTTCATTTATGGGAGAATATATAATCACAAGAAAAGAGGATGAAAAACAAAAGAAACCAATGGTTATGTCAGCATAGAACTCGAAAGAAGACTCACAAGCATCTATCTCATCTACTCTTGAAGAAGACACAAGATACACTACAAAATTTGATGAGATAGATTATCAACAACCACCAAACCCGAAAGAAATGGAAAGAATTTATGGCAGAGGTTATGAATTTATGAAGCAATTGGGTTATAGTAGAAAAGTATGTGGAAAGAAAGAACAAGGAATTTGTGTTCCCATAGCACCCAACACGCAATAAATGAAAAATGGTTTTGGATAATGTCCTAAGATAACAAAAGAAAACAAGAGACCTTCATTAAACATAAACATCGTTATGTGTAAACAAAAAGTCAACCTTACCTTGAAGCATCCTAAATTGCTTCACCCATATTTTGAACCATCATGGGAATACTTTGAGGATGATGAAGCCTTAAATAAAATGCTAGGAGTTTACGATAAACCATCCACTACTCCTTAAAAGAAAAAGGTTACATGCACTATGATTAGCACTAAACAAAAATATGTAGAAGAGGAAAGCAATGAGACAAATATGAGTAAAGAAGAATACAACCCTAAATTCCCAAAGCAAAGTGCACTTTGTCTAGGAGATACAATTGAAATATCAATGGACATCAATCATAAGGATAAGATAATTGAAAGTGCCTTGATGATGAAGAACAAGAGGATACTGCAACTTTGCTCCATGACTTTCCTGAACTTTTCACTTGGAATTATTCAGATATGTTGGGAATTGATCCTAAGATTATAACACACAATATTATAGTCCTTTCTAAAAAATGTTGAGCCCATTAGACAAAATATTCAAAAAATGAACCCTAAAATAGTCTTGCTAGTTAAGGAAGAAATTGAAAAACACCTTGAGGCTTGTTTCATAATACCTATAGATTATTCTCCTTCGATCTCAAACATTGTTATATTTAAAAAACTTAATAATCGTATTAGGATGTGTACGTACTTTTTTGATTTGAATAAAGCATTTGGGTATGTGCAGGATCATCATGGAAAAAACAGGCCCTTAAGTGGCAATGAAAATTCAGAAAATCAAAGTTAGGCAACTTGACGTAAAAATTTGAATAAGTTATCTATATTATTTCAAAAATATGTAGAAATAGAATCTATAGAAAATTTAATTTAGTTTTTAAATTACTAGGTTTATTTTAAAAAAGATAAAATATATTTGGTGAAAATGTTAAATTTTAATGCAGTAGTACTTAAATTTCAGGGAAAAAATAAGAAGTATTTGTCTGACCACCCTAACCACAATAAAATGATAAAATAAAATTATGATATTTTAGATATAAGTAGAGGACTCATGTCCCAATGTGATGCATATTTTTTTGTAATTCTTTTCCTAGTAAATAATTAATTATGATTTTTTTATTACAAATTTTAAAAAATATAAAAACTCGTATGTCTAGCCACCTTAACTTGGTCAAAACTTCATGAAATTTATTATTATTATTTTTAATCCAATAGTATGTGAAGCATAGAATGTGATGCATGTTTTGGATTCAAAAAATGTGATAGCATTTGAAAGCTATAGATGTTTTTCAATCAGCATATCAATCAAGACTTTAGTCATAATTCAAATAGAAAATGAATAATAATTATTTATTAAATTCAAAGTAAAGCATAAGTTATATTTTTGGAAAGCTGAGAATATCCTTTAAAAACCCTTTTTGTTTCATCAATTTTGGGTAAAAAAAGGCATCAGCCACATGGGCCATCATCATTTACATATCGCCACTTTTTGGCCCATCATGATCTTGCACATACCCATCTCTAAAAGATGATTTTTCCCTTCCTAATATCAACATGATAGTTAACTCGACTACAGGACATGATTTTTTTCATTCATGGATAATTTTTTTGGTGACAATCAAATCTTTATTAATCCTCAAGATCAATATAAAACAACATTCACAACTATTTAGGGAATATTTTGTTGGGTTATGATACCTTTTGGATTGAAGAACGCAGGTGCAACATATCAATGAGCTATGAAATTAATATTTCATGATTACATACATAGGATTTTGGAAGAATATGTTGATGATATTATAGCCAAACCTTTAACAAGACAAGACAATGTGAATGTCCTTCAGAAAATATTTGATCGAATGCAAAAATAAAACATGAGGTTAGATCCAAAAAAGTGTGTCTTTGGTACATAGATAGTGGAAAATTTCTAGGTTTTATCATATCTCACAGAGGCATCAAAGTGGACATGAAGAAAATTGATGCTATAGTTAATATGCCACCTCATAAAAACATATCTCATTTGCATACATTACAAGGAAGAATTCAATCTATCTATCATTTTGTAGCATCTTTACCTGATCAAACATTACCATTTACACATCTTCTCAGAAAGGATGTGCACTTTGATTGGAACGAGGATTGTAAACAATATTTTGAGAGTTTGGAGTATCTTGCAACTCCACCTGTTTTACAACCCACAACACAAAACAAACCATTCATCCTTTGTATAGCTACATTAGCCAATGCTCTCATAGCATTGTTGGCTCAACAACATAAAAGTGGTAAAGAGCATCTTGTTTATTACATTAGTCGAACTTTGATTGATTATGAGAGAAGATACACAATAATAGAAAAATAATGTTTGGCTCTTATATTCGCTACAAGTAAACTGAGACATTACTTACTAAATGTGGAAATAGAATAAAATATAATCCTCTAAAACATATTTTCAATAAAATAAATTTATCAAGACGTTTAGCTAAATGGGTTACGTTGTTGACTGATTTTTACCTTAAGTTTGTTTCACAAAAAACAATTAAGGGTCAAGCCTTGATCAACCAATTGGCTGATGCTCCTTCTCCTTTGGCATTACCTAGCAATGACTCTTTCCTTGATGATAATGTGTTGACAATTGAAGCTAATACATGGGAATTATATTTTGATGGATCTAAATGTAGAATAGGTTCTAACATAGGAGTTATAATAATACCACTTGCAGGAGAACCTATTCCCTTGTTGTATAGGTTAAACTTCCTATGTACAAACAACACTGCTGAGTATGAAGCATTGCTCGCTCAGTTGCGTGCCACTTTAATCATGGGGGAAAGAGACATTAATATATTTGGTGATTCAAAATTAGTAATTAAACAAATTAATGAAACATATCAAGAAAATCATGACAAATTATCAAAATATAAGGATCTCACAATGATTTTGCTAGAGAAGTTTGAATCATTTACCATTGATAACATCCCTTATCTCTCCTCAAGATCCTTTAAAATATTTCACCTTCATCGAGCATACAGTCATGAAACCGTCAATAAAAGATAAGTCAGAAGAAGTATTAGCAACAAACAAGGAAGACTCGATTGAATGTTACGATATGTAATATTTAACTATTTGAAAGACGGTACCTTTCCCAAACAAACAACAAAGAACATTCGGTCTTGCCTGCACAAACTCACATCTAAGCATATAATTCTTCATGATTTGTTGTATCGAAGATCATTTAATGGTCTCTTACTTAGATGTCTTAAAAAATATGAAATACCTAGAGCACTTGAACAAGCTCATGCAGGTGATTGTGGTGGTCACTTTGGAGGAAAAAAATTAGTTGAAAAACTTACCCACATTGGATACTATTGGAGACATATGGATCAAGACTACTTTGAATATGTAAGAAAATTCCACAAATGTCAAGAACATAGAAATTTGATTCATGCTCTTGCTTACGAATTTTGAGCTCAAGTCCCGATTTGGTCCTTTACAGTTTGGGGTTTGGACATCATTGGAAAGATATCACCACCTTCCTCCATTGGACATACATTTATAATCACCACAATGGATTATTTCACAAAATGGGTAGAAGCTATTCCTCTTTGATCAATAACAACTGATGTGATATGTAATTTCATATTGGAGCACATTATTGCTCATTTTGGACTCCCTTCTACATTAGTTTTTGATAATGGTATACCATTTAAGAATAATGACATGAAGAAATTCTTGGAAACGTTTAACATAGAACCTCGCTTCTCAACACCATATTACCACAATCTAATGGCCAAGTCGAGTCAACTAATAAAACTATTGAACAAATCTTACAGAAAACTGTTAGTAAGCATAATAGGGATTGACAAATGCAATTACAACATGTGTTATGGGCCTATCACACAAGTGTTAGATAATCTACATGAACTACACCTTATAATCTTGTCTATGATAGCGAGGCAATAATGCCCTTGGAGTTAGAGATTCTTACATTAAGAATTTCTCTCCAAGGACTTATTGATGACAAAAATTACAGAGAACAATAATTGCATCAGCTTTAAATGCTCGATGAATAGTGCATCAATGCTCTTGAGCATCTTCAGGATTATTGTAAAAGAAGACAACATATTTATAATGAAAACGTCATCCCTCATGTATTTAGCAAAGGTGACATAGTATTATATGAAAACCAACATAATGTCAATGCTGACCCAAGTGAAAAAGAATTTTTTTTCCTAATTGGTTAGGACCTTACATAATTAATGAGAGTTATGGGTCCAGTGCATACATGTTAACAAAAATGGACGACACGCCCCTTAAAGACACTATTAATGTTGCGCATTTGTGATGGTATTATGTATAATCCTCTTGAATAGTATGATCTATAAAGCAGTGCTGTTAGAGTTAGTGGATAGTATTTTATGTGCTCTTGCATTGCTTCATTCTTGACAAACATGGTGATCCCATAATACTGGTTTACAATTTTTGGCCAAACTGGACACTGAAATATTTTTTTCTAACTAAATCTTCACTTTCGAGCACCTATAACGGCTAAACCGTGAGGAATTTGAAGATGATGAAAACTAGTGATTTGTGAAATTTTATCTTTAGATTCTAAATATATTTTTTCAAAAAACTTGGAATTAGATTGCACTTATTTTTCCATCTCCTTTGAAAACTAGTTTTTTTCAGTAAACAACATTTTTAAGGAATGATTCTCACCATATACAACATAACTTTTTTTCCATGAAGGATAAAATTTTAATTTTTTTGAATTTAGATTTGAAACTATGATATCTAGCCCTTTCATTTGGTTTCATAGTGTTTTATTGAATGTTTTTTCCTTAATCAAGTTTCGAAGTCAAACTAATTACAATTAAAACATAGGCGGACCGTATACAACATAACGTTTTGTGTATGTATCGAAATTATTTTTTTTTATTGGATCAATGACATCAATACCTAGCCCGCACATATTTTTCAGAATTTTATTTTGATAATCTATTATTTTTCAACATGTGCAAAATAAAGAGCTTGATTTTCATTGAAAAACCTATGTTTAATCAAACTAAAAAATCAAATACATAATAAAACCAAAACATATTAAAATTATATTCATTGGATAGCTCATTCCATAGAATACCATCATTCAGTTGGGTTTGTGAAGTCTCCTCCATTTTCATCCTCAACCCGAGCATCGAAGGGAAAATTTTTGGAGTTTTTTGGTGCCAGAGAGGGAGAATGGGCGAAAAGAGGGGTTCTAGCAAACCCCCTTTCCACAAGCATTTTTTTGATTTTTTTTTTGGGAAATGTGGGACCCAACATTAAATGGGTTTGCTCAAAGGGGGATTCTATTGAATCCCATTTGGGTTCGCTCGAACCCCCAAAAACCAATTTTTTTTGCATGGGGTCATTTTTTGCAACTTTTTCTTCCTCACTAGAATTGTAAACCACTTTTGTGGGTTTACCCAATAGTTATTTGTGTGTCTTGAATACTAAAGTGATTATTTAATTTAAGTGATTACTTTAGGTTTCATTCTATTCAATACCATTTTGTATGTTGTGTTATATTAGATCCTTATATGCATTTAATGTTCTTTAATTAGATCATAGGTGCATTTAATTTAGCATAACATACTTAATCACAGTGTTGCATCTAAGAGTGTGTAGTCATAAAATTGCACCACTTGCAATTTCACATACATTATTGTATCTACTTTAGTGACCACTCCCTTAGCATCTTGTGTAGTCTCATTTTAGCCCCTGCATTAGCCTTTTCCCCTCTCAAGATGCTACAACACCCCTTTTCAGCAGCTACCTTCGTGCACCAATTTTGTGTTAAACCTAGGGCTTCTCCCATGTTTGTTTTTTTGTAGCATGACATGTTTGGACACTAGTGTGATGTGCGGAAGTTTGTGTAGCATGCTAGCATCCTACAACATCTCAACATTCAAAGGACCACTTCTGAGCATGTTTGCCACTTGTCATCTCATTTTTTCGGTGGTAGTGGCTCGGGACGCCCTGAAATGGCTCAAGAAGCTTCTTTTCCTTCATTAAATGCTATAATTTCCATCCTTTTGGTTTCTTCTTCTCTCTAGCTTCATTCCAGCTTCTAGCTTCTCTCTAGCCTTGCATTCCTCTTTTGCTATCTTGCTTGCACAACTCTTTATAACTTGTTACAACAACTTCAAGCACTCTCAAGCTCTCCTAGCAACACTCTTTGTAGCCCTCTTGGATCTCACATCTATATCCCTTGCCTTATGCTTGTGAGCATCCTTGGGATTCCATATCCCCTATTTATTGCATCCATATTTTTTGATACAAGTTCTCCTCCTCGAGTGGGGATTGCTTTTCTCACCTCATTTTGTGATACAGGTTCTCCTCCTCAAGCGGGGATTGCTTTTTTTAGTCATACTTAGTGGTGTGAGTCTACTCCTGAGTTGGTTTTTCTTTCAACACACACTTTATCCATTTCGGTTTATCTCTCTCTTTCTATCTAGTTGTCAATAGAGGTGGGAACACCAAAAAGGGGGTTTGACTAAGGCAAACCCCTATACAACCCCAACAATTTCTCCAAATATTATGCATGTAGGTATTGAAGACATTCACATGCTAGAGGCTTCATCACTTGCATAGTTGTGAGCATTTCCCTTCTTTCTCCTCTTTAACTTTATGATTTGTACTTTACTTCATTTAAGTTCTATCACATTCTATTACTTTATTGCATTATGTAAGTTCTTAGCAATCAGATTGTTGGTAGTCACTTTGTCATTCTTTGTGATAAATTCACTTTCTAGTCTGTACGAGACACTAGTGTGCCTTTGGGATGCTAGCACGTTGCATTGTCATCCATATTCTGTGTTGGTGTCCTTTGGATGAGAGCTTGTCAATTTGTCTAGGAAATCTCTGTGACCTACTCTTTCTGATTCTAGAACTCTCGCATTGTTCCTTAAGGTAGTTTAGGGAAGTTCAACCTATGAGGCTCTCTAAATTAAGAGAACTCATGAGTATTGAATCCCCCTTCTCTACATTTTGGTGAACCTGATGTGAAGCAGGTATTTTTTAAAAACTAGGAATTTATTTATCCCTGCTTGGCGGGGTCATAAATTTTGACTCGATGCTCAGAATTCAGAATTGTTTGCACCATTGGAAAGGATTCCTTGAGAACTAGTTCAGTCCCTAAATATGATGCCTTTGGCTATCAAATTTTAGGGACTGATGCAAGTTCCAAACCCAAATTATGCTTCGAAGACCTCCGAAAAGGAAAATTACTAGAACCTAGAAAATACTGAAAAAATCCAAAATTAATTTAATATCTTCTTTGATTAGTTCAGTATCTAATTATGTTCAAAATTTTAATGATATTCCATTTCATGCATCTAATGGTGACTTGGCTTTACCCATGTCACTCGATGTCTTTGATCCTTCTCACAGAATTCCTCTTACTTTGGAGGATATTTTGTTGCAAGAAGATGAAATCATTGATACTTTTCTTAATGTTACTCTACCTTATCTTCATTCCATTGCACCCTCTTCCAGAGATGATACACTCATGAATGATGAATCTCATTTTCATTCCAATGCACTCTCTTCTAGAGAAATTGCATTTGTGAGTGATGAATCTCTTCTCTATTCTAGTGCACTCTCCTCTAGAGATGATGCATTAGTGCATGATGTGCATGATGAATCTCCTCCAATATTTGATCCTATTTGGATTGACGTTGAGAATATATCTTCAAGTAATTATTCTACTAGTTGTGAAGATTATGTAAATGTACTCTATGTCTTTGGTGCCCCTCAAAGGCCTAAGAGACTTGTTGTTTACTTGACTCTAGCTAGTCCCTCTCCTAAGAGGGTTTGTTCTATTAATGGTGTTCTATTTGATGATGATTCTCTTGATCTTTGTATGGCTTCCTCTTACAGAGAGGTAGCCCATACTTATGAGAATATAATGAATAGACAACCAAGCCTTCCTAAAGCACCTAAGCCTACAACTAAAGTAGCTAGTGATCATGATCTTTTCAAGCAACCTCAGATTACTCCAACTAATATTTCACTATGGGACTTTCTTTAGTCCATTCTAGTTTATCAAGGAATGCTTCAAGAAGCCTTGCAACATATCCTCTTGCCTTCTTTTACTAGGTCAAAAGATGTTGATGTGTTGATAGCTCATATTCATGTGGGTTCACTGAATATTACGTTCTATCCCCAGGAACTCGCACCTCTGAAAGTACAAAAGCAAGCAAACCATTTAATGATTATAGTTAACATTAATAATATCAGCATTAAACATACTCTCATTAATGCCAATTTGGCACTCAATATATGTAGAATTGATCTATTTCCTAAGATTAATATTGTTTTATATTCTATTAATGCTTCTTTTGTTGACATTCATGGGTTTGATAATGTTGGGCAACAAGCTCTAGGTATAATAGTATTACCTTTGTAGCTTGGAACCATTACTGTACCCACTCTAGTATATGTTATGTCAGAAAAATTAACATATAACCTTCTTCTTGGTAGACTGTGGATTCACGCTATGGGTACATTCTTGTCTACCTTGCATAAATCTATTAAGTTCATTTGCAATAGTAAGGTAGTCACAGTTAAGGCTAACCTTGATGCTATGCACTTATGTGAGATGGCAGCTGCTGGTCAAGTTTTGCTTTTGCCTACTCTTATTCCTTTAGTGTCTTCCAATGTGTCAATGTTTAATCCAATAGAACCTACTACAAAGGATACTCTTGAGGTAGACGTCCCTGAAGAAGATCCTTTTGAAGCAAGAAATCTTGATTCTACTCATTCTACCTCTTCTCAGGAGAATGTATGTCTTGGTGATGATTGGGGTTCTCTAGCCTTTACATAGTCCTTCATTGTCTAGAAAATAAAGTCACCCCGATCCACTTAGACCTTTCAATAACATCATCCACACTCACTATGAAAGATGATGATTATTTTGCATTGCGGGATAGTGTGAACGTAAATTGTAATGTTCTTAGTGTTGATCTTCCTTCTAAGGAGGATGATTATGCTTCTACTAAAGAGGATGATAGTGATCTCGTAGAAGAATATATTGATTCCCCTGTTGGAATAATGCTCTCTATGAAGATCCTCCTCCTCAAGATTTGCAAACACATTATGGCCCCGACTTTAAGCTTGTCTCTAAATATGGTTATGGGCGTAAAGGTTACATAATAAACAAGGCATTCAGGTCCTTATATAATGTGCACCTCGTAAGCATAATTTGGGGCTTGGTTGCTTGAATGAAAAATCTGAATAGAAACCACAGTTGAATGTTGACATGATGTCCATTCAACCTTGTTCTCATGGATTGCTCCATCCTCCTTTGTCTTCTATCTTCATGTCTTCTTCTTATAGCAATCAAAATTTTCTCCACAAGAGAAAGGGTTGCTTCTTGCTCCTCATCCTTTATCTAAACAAGAGTGTATTTTATAGTGGCTTCTAAAATCCCACTTAATAACTCTTCCTCCTCAACGTAATAAACTTCATAAACATGGTAAAGAAGAACATTCTTTCTATGAATACCATCGAGTGCTTGGTCATTCCACTACTGAATGTAAGGCCTTGAAGGATAAAATACAACAACTTCTTGATTTAGGTGTCATCACTCATTTGTTTGTTGATGCACCCACCTCATCTTCAAATACCAAGTGATATCAAGGTCTACCTCTATCCTTTATGTTCTAAGTATCCTGCATGGTTCTCCTCCCCTATGTGTTGGGGCAGTGATCAAATGTAGCATCTCTTGAGTGGAACCTCTTCCTTTTGAAGGGTTCTTGAGGGACCCCGTTTGAAATATTTTCTCTTGAGTGAAACCATTTGCGTCTAGCTTGGGGGCAACCTGACTAGACCTCACTTTTCAAATAGTGTGTCCCTTGAGTGGACCCCTCTTTTTTTGAAGGGTTCTCGAGGGACCCCTTTGAAAGATTTCTAGTTTGCTGATGGTTTGTGTGACTATCTACTTTACTATCTATGTGGATTCTTTGTTTTCTAACTTGTTTTATTTGAGGGTAAACATGTCACTTTACAGGTGCACCTGTAAAGCCACTTTCCAATTTGACTTTGCAGAGTCCCCTTTTATGGGCACCCTTCATGTGAGAGATCTTGGGAGATACCTTCTTGTAGGTCTGCAGGCCTATAAGGTGCATACTTCATGGGGCTTCCTTCATGTGAGAGATCTTGGGGGCTGCCTCCTTGCAGGTTTGTAGGCCTGTGAAACACTACTTCTTTGGATTTCCTTCATGTGAGAGATCTTGAGGGATACCTTTCTACAGGTTTTTAGGTTTGTAAGATGCTTTCATCTTGTAGGATATGTCCATTGTTGTTCTACGGGCCTTCGGTGCACTTTTTTCAAACCTCCTCAAGACTGAGCACCTATGGAGCCATCTCCCTTGGAATTTTCATTCCTTTCTTCTCCATCTCTTTCTCTTCTCAAATTGTATATACCGGATCAAAGATCTATATCTTCTTCATCCTAAGTATATACCCTTCCTTTCTTCATTTTAGAATTCTTCTAAATGTGTTATATTTTTTAATTTTGGAATGACACATAGTACTGAGACAATCTTTTACATCAAGGTATCTTTCACTTTGCTGATTGAAATCCTTTAGATTTTTATGTTCTAACATTTTTTCTTGGTGTAGGTTTTTCTTGTCTAACACATTTGTTTTGCAGGTCTTTAGCCTGGGGGCATGCTTCCTTATATTCAAATATTCTTCTACTTTGTCTACAGTATCCTTTTGGCATTATGATGTTATTTACGTTTAGTAGATTTCCTTTAGCGTGCATATTAGTGTAGATTCATATGCCCACTAAAGTGGGGGAAAAATGAATAGTTGTAAAATTACACCCCTTGCAATTTCACATACATTCTTGTATCTACTTTAGTGACCACTCCCTTAGCATCTTGTGTAGGATCATTTTAGCCCTTGCATTAGCCTTTTCCCCTCTCAAGATGCTCCAACACCCCTTTTCAATAGCTACCTTCATGCGCCAACTTTGCATCAAACCTAGGGCTTCTCCTATGTTCGTTGTTTTGTAGTGTGATGTGTCTGGACACTAGCACAATGTACAGATGTTTGTGCATGTGCGCTAGCATCCTGTGACATATTAACATTCAAACGACCACTTCCAAGCATGTTTTCCACTTTTCATCTTGTTTTGTCGGTGGTAATGGCTCGGGATGCCCTAAAACGGCTCAAGAAGCTTCTTTTCCTTCATTAAATGTTATATTTTCCATCCATTTGGTCTCTTATGCTCTCTATCTTCATTCCATCTTCTAGCATCTCTCTAGCCTTGCATTCCTCTTTTTTCTATCTTGCTTGCACAACTCGTTATAACTTGTTACAACAACTTCAAGCACTCTCAAGCTCTCCTAGCAACACTCCTTGTAGCCCTCTTAGCTCTCACATCTATCTCCCTTGCCTCATGCTTTTGAGAATCCATGGGATTCCATATCCCCTATCTATCACATCCATATTTTGTGATACAAATTATCTTCCTCGAGTTGGGATTACTTTTATCACCTCATTTTGTGATACGGGTTCTCCTCCTCAAGCGGGGATTTATTTTGTCACTCATACTTAGTGGCGTGGGTTCTAATCCTAAGTGAGTTTTTCTTTCACCACATTCTTTATCCATTTCGGTTCATCTCTCTCTTTCTATTTAGTTGTCCATGGAGGTGGGAACACCAAAACGGGGGTTCAACTGAGGAAAGCCCCTATATAGCCCAAATAATTTCTCCAGATATTACACATGCAGGTATTGAATACATTCATGTGCTGGAGGCTTCATCACTTGCGTAGTTGTGAGAATTTCCTTTCTTTCCCCTCTTTCACTTTATCATTTGTACTTTACTTTATTTAAGTTATATCACATTCTATTACTTTATTGCATTATGTAAGTTCTTAGCTATCATATTGTTGGTAGTGACTTTATCATTCTCTATGATAAATTCACTTTCTAGTCCATACGAGATGCTAGTGTGTGTTTGGGACACTAGCACACTGCGTTTTCATCTGTATTCAACACTATTGTCCTTTGGCTAAGAGCTTGTCAGTTTGTCTAGGAAATCTCTGTTGCCTACTCTTTTTGATTCTAGAACTCTCACGTTGTTCCTTGAGGTAGTTTAGGGCAGTTCACCCCATGAGGCTCTCTAAATGAAGAGAACTCATGAGAAAAAAATCCCCCTTCTCTACAATAAGAAACTAGTATAATTTTTAATTAGATCACATAAAACATGTTAAATCATGGAGACATTCATTAAATAGTCTTACAAAGATTATTTAATTAATCACATTATCATTTAACATTCAACACATAAACACAAGTAGTAAAAAATCAAATTCTCATGTATATATATATCAAAGTTTTGTGTACATGTCATCAATATATACAATGCTACTAAGGTCTGTGACTACCAGATCCCTCAAGACCTGGTGCTCACATATATCCAGTGGTAGTCTATCGAGAGACGGTGGTATGCGATCATGATCATGATCTACTAAGTTTACTAAGAGAAAAATATAAGCCTCGTACCTATCCAAGGACCTCCTGACGCTCCCCAAATATTTTATCTCTCTTTGCCTATAGTCTAGAAACCTCATATTGTAGTCTCTCAAACTCTGTTGGGGTCTGAGATGATTGTGCATCTTGGGCAACATTGGCTCGGTGGATGCATCTCCTAAGACTCTCATACGCTACCCAGAGTCTGACATATGGCTTGAACAACTTTGGGTCCTACTCCATGATGGGTGGGGGCAGATAGTTTGAGTCAGTGGCCTCCTCATCGACTAATGGGGGCACTATCTCTATAGCCACCTAATGATAGAGATCATGAACATCTCTCATAGATCCTGCAAGATAGAAACCATAAGCATAGCTAGTACACATCATGATATATATGTATACATAAAATTAAAGCATAAAACCTAAGCATGGGCATAAATCATAGTAGTAAATAAAATATCATCACCTATCTCTCTAGTAGGCTATGTGAAATCAGCCTCATCATGTGCATGGGGCATGGAGGATATGCTATCCTCTCCATGACTATGGGTATTGGTGCCTATTCCAGCTATTGCTCGTGATCTAGTAACAAAAATGGGAGATGGATCTCCCTACGCATGGCTTGTTGGATCCTCATCTACTACCTCACCACTCTTGCTCATGGGTTGCTCCTCCTCCTCATCCTCCTCCTCATTCTCCTCCTCATCCTCCTCCTCATCTCAACCCTCTTGGCCATCATAGTTAGGATCTATAGCCTCATCATACTCCTTTTCTATCACATCCATAAATATTTTTGAACATGTCTCCTTAGCCCTATCCTCTACCTCATATCCCTCATCTAGGAGTGGCTCGTCATCACCTATTATTTCATCCATGTGGAATATAGGAGTTGGTCATGATACTGTCCACCACTCCTCATAGTCATCTATGGAACCAAAATCATCAACGCCAAAGACTGGAGGCATATCATGATCTAAGTACCGAGAGTCATTGTAGATAACATACTCAATAGTGAATCATCTAGAGTCCCTGGGTCTCTGAGCACCCTATACTGACCTCCTAAAAAATGGTCATGCCTTGCGTTCTATTTGAACCTATCCAAATTGATGCATGATGTGATCATAGTAGAAAGGTTGTACTATGTAATTGTGCCTACCATTCAAGAACTTATCCAGTTGTAATCTCCTCATATGTTGAGTGTGATCTAGCCACTATAGCACAAGCTGATAAGGTCTCCAAAGGATCCCATCCTCCTCCAGTTGGTCAAATTGGACTCTCCAGAAGTGTAAATCACCATACTACAAAAGATGTCATAGAGGATAGCTTAAATCCCAAGGATACCCCAAGGTTGTCAGACATGAGAACCCTCTTAGTCTAGTACATGAGATATGCTTAGGAATCAAACCTATAGAAGCATATAGTATACCATGCTATCCACCTACTGAAATAAAAATCTACCAAGATCATAGTATAGGTGTGCTAGGATGTTGCACCCCTAGGCATATACTATCTTGTGCTCTAACATCCCTCATTTCATATGTACTACTCCACCCTCTAAGTGTGCTCCTTGATCATCAGTGATGAGTCCTAGTGCTACTATCAGCATCATAATCATCACCACCACTGGGGCCTGTGAGTATAGTAATATTGATAAATATATCAGTGGTCTCACCCTCTCATCATGCATTGGTCCTCCAAGGTAGAACTGCATGTCATATTTCATCTCATGAAATGACTTCTCTACTTGGAAATGTACTTGCTCGCCCTGAATTAACACTTAGAGTCTACGATGTACGTCCCCCATTGTGATGGTCATCTCACTAGTAGGAAGATGAAATGTACATGTATCAGCATCTCATCGCTCTGTTAAAGCCATCAATATCGAATCATGGTACCTCATGGGGGAATGAGGTACACCCGGTATAATCCTATAGTTTGCAAAATCTCTATATCCTCCACTAAAAGAGTGGGTGCTAATTCTTGAAGGAAGCTAATCTTTCTACCACCTAGATGATGTCATGAATAGGTGGGAACCTAACAAAAAAGAAAAAATATGTTCTATAAGTAGTCTAAGATATTAAATATTTATATCAATAATCATAAAAGTGTACTAAATTTGTTCTAGTATAATTTCCTAGAGGTCCTAGACACTTTAGAACACTTTTCAGACACTTTGTGAAGAAACATGACACTTTGTGAACAAAGGGGACACTAGGAAAAAAGGGGACACTTTGTGAAAAAAAATTCCAAGGCCCTATATTAACCTAGAAATACATAAAAATCATAAAATAATTACATAAGCACAAATCTAAGGTAAAAAAATTAACTTACCTCATGATGGTGCTCATCGCGGGCCACCTAGTCTCGCAAGATGTCTAGTCTTGCAGGCCTGTAGTCTTGTCATCTTAGTATTTTAAGCTACCATTCAATCACTTTCAAGCTACAAAAAAGTAAATGACAAAATAGTTACACTTCACTTTTTTCTCTTTTATAAGTTAAAATTAGGGTTTTTACTATATTAGGGATAAAAAGAATTTCATTCAAATCAACATAACGGGTGCTAGAGAGCTCCATTTTTTGCACTGTTTGTTGCATTGGAATCATGATTCCACCCCTATTCTCATCAAATGTATATAATTATGAGGTATGGTACTTAGAAACCTCTATGATATGACTTATCCTATTTGACATGGTTAGAGTGCTACCTTGATTCCACCTCTATTAAGCAAGCGGAATCAAGGAGGGCATACATCTATATTTGAATCTGATTTCTAGAAAGAAGCTAGATAAAGAGGATTTTTGGACAACTAATGAATTCGTGTTGTAGGATTTGATTCCTAACATTGTCGTTTTGTAGATAACTACACTGGGGGCTTCATTCTCCCATGTTCTGAATAAAAATATATGAGTATCCTTTTATGAGATAAAATGTACTGTTCAGATTCCTTTAGCTTACATATGCACATAGATTCATATGGGCACTAAAGTAGGGGCTAAATATGACCACCAAAATTGTCCTCCCTTCTTGGAGATAATATAATTCTTGGTCCAATTTTGACCTATCTTGGGTACCCTTGCATTAATTATCCTTTAAATCATCATTAATATGCCCCTAGGACCCATTATTTCGGATATCAAGGCTTATTTCACCTAAAAATTCCATAAAATCATTCAAAACCCCAAAAATCCAAAAAAACCACCTTAAAAAGATAAGGTGGGACTCATTCACCACCTTGGGTGAATGAGTCCCCTTAGGTGGGACTCGTTCACCAAGGGTGGCAAATGAGTCCCGTTTGGGGTCTTTCTCAATTTTGAGCAGGAAATTCATCATTTTAATTCAAATTTTTGGTGGATGCCAACCTTTCAAATCTCGATAATGGTTAATTAGGTGTTCATTCCTATATAAACAAGTTTCCAAGTCATTTTTATCATCTAGCTAATCTATGAAATAATTTTGAAGAGAAATTCTCAAGATCCAAGCATTCAAGAGTCCTCACAAGAGCATTCACCAACAAGTAATCAACAAAGTTGAAGCTTGGGAGCACCATTAAATAATTTTTGTAGGTCTTCAAGCTCAATTTCATTCAAGATCTAGAATTTTCAAGGGTTGATCATGGTTGTCTATGGTGAATCATGATGGATTCTAGGTTGGGGAGATGCAACTAGCCATCAAGACAAGCCTAAAGACTTGTTTCCTAAGTGAGTCCATCCTCCATTATCAATCTAGATTTAACCTAATGAAGGTATAAAAAACATTAAGGCTTGTTTGGGGTGATTAGAGATCTCTCCAAGTGATTTATTCATCTTCATATCTCCAATCTTGCATCATATTCTTACACATTAGAATAGGATTGCATCATGTTTTAGATTTCTTAGTCTTAGACACACTTAAGGCTAGGGTTTTCATATATATTTCATTATTTCATCAATGTTTAATTACCAAACTAGGGGTTTGACAAAGGCAAACCCCCCATTAGAAAATCAAGTTTATATTTTGTTTTGTAGGTCTTTTCGCAAATTCATATCTGAAACTCAAGTTGGAAGGAAAGAGAAGGTGTTGAAGTGCATATCAGAACTTTAATTTCCTAAAAAGGCAGAACGAGATTAATTCACCAAGAGTGGTGAATGAGTCCCACTATAGGTTTTTTCCAAATCTATTTGTAGATTCATATACCCATTTTCCCAAAAGAAGCTCATGTGCAAAAATCCATAATCTGGGACTGATTCGCCTAGATTGGTGAATGAGTATCAGTTGGTCAAAAATTCAAATTCTTTAGTGTTTCACAATTGCTTCCAGTCACTTCCAAGTTTCTAGGTGCATATCATTCATTTCACTTCTTTTATGTTCTATTTTTTTTTGCATTTCTAGGGAATTTTATAGGTCATTGCATTGAGTTAGGGTGTTACATTTCATCTTGTATTTTATTATCTTTTCCAACTCTAAAATTTGTGGTGAACCCCTCATTAGATCATATTCAACTCCTAGGACATCCCTATTGCAAGATCTATTTCTCTTTTGCATTGAGATCTCTAGGGTTATCCTTGAGTGGAACATCTTGAAAGTGGGCTTGATAGAACTCAATCACACATCTATATCCATCCATCACCCCATTTTCATTGGTTCCAATTAGGAATTTTTATTTTATGTCTTTTGCATTCAGTACATTAGGGGTTTGTCTATTACTAATCTCTAGTTTATAGTGTGTGGCTTAGCTTGGAGGAGACATTTAGATTTAGGATTGCTAACTTGTTAATTTTGGTCAAGATGGGATAATTTTGCAATATATTTTGGTTTATTCACACTCATTGGCTTAAAATTAACCACAATCTTTCATTTTTCATTCATTGGTCTAAATAGAACAACAACTTGCATTTCCTCACTCATTGAGTGAAAAATAACTTGCATTTTTTACTCATTTTGGTTAAAAAGAACTTGCATTTTCACTCATTTTGGTTAAAAAGAACAACAATATTGAATTTCACACACATTGGTCTAAAAAGAATAACAATATTGCATTTCTCACTCATTGGGTTAAAAGGAACTTGCATTTTCACTCATTGGCTTAAAAAGAACCATTGGTTTTCTTGTCTTGTGATATTGTAATTTTTTTGAGGTTTGTGTACTCTTCCCTTGTACCTTGAGTAATCATAGGAATAAAAAATGCTTCCTAAAATTTGCATTGTCACACCACACATTTGGTTTTCTAAAGATTAATGAAATCTTGTTGGTGTGATAAATTACATGTGTATGCTCTCTTCTCACATCTTTATATGACCTTGGAGATCAAAAAAATTGTACTTGTCTTGATTTATTTATAATCCTTTTGATAGGGCCTACCAATTGAGACACTTCCATATAGAGAACTCATTGGTGACCCAAAGTGGTTTTTCCTTTAGGTCGCTATATAAAAGGATTAGATGAAATCCAAGTCCAAACTACCATTAACCTTCTCTGTACAATGCCATTCAGAATGGGGACGTGCCTTTGTGTATAAGTCACCCTAGTAGGAGTGGTTAAAGTCTTAAGTGGCTTGTTGGAAGCTCACGAGGTGGTAAGTCCCCAAGTTGCGACTAAAATATAAACTAGTTAGAGGCCCACCCTTTATGATTGAGTTTTTATGGTGTCACATTCGATGTAGGGGATGCACATTGTTCCTTGAAAGTTACTCACCATATGAAATCCCTTAAGTTGAGATGGAAATCACTAGCATAGTATAAGTTACTTGTTTCTTACTTGTAACTTTTTGGGAGAGGGTGATTTGGGTTATCCTTCCATTCTAGGAGGCCCCTAGTTGTCCTCTCTTGAAGAGAAGAGTGCAAGAACCCCATAAAGGTGTCCCTCCACTTGAGTCAATGGAGATTCCAAGTTGTGGGCTTGAGGTTCACACAACTGGCCATTGACCATAGGATAGGAAAGTGTTTTATGTATGTGAATTTTCTTTGATTTGTATTAGACCTGTGGCAATTAAGGTGAATAACCCTTGAACATACATATTACAATCACAAATTTTGACATTCAGACCAGCCAAGACACTATTTTCAGATTGTTTACTATGTTTTCCATCACAATTTCATAAAAACCAGAACAAAAACCTATCAAAATTAGTCAAAATAAGACAACAAACTATTCATTACATTTGCAGACTATTAACAACAATTTCTTCTAGCACGCTACATCTGCTAAAAACCATAACACCACAATTGCTTCTCAGAACGGCCTTGCACCACATTTTCTAGTTGCTATTATTTTTAGGGAAATCTGGTATAGTCTTATTTTTTATCAACTCTTGACTGTATTCTTGTTATCAGACCATAGACTTGCAATCCTTTGATCAGTCATTCCATTTCATTCATTTGCCCACCTTTACATTAGTTGCATACATCATAGGTCAAACTTTAGTTCCCATTAGATTGCATACACCTTTCCAAACCTTAGATTAAGAAATTTATCAGAATTTAGATTAGACCATAGTCTCAAATTTAGATTATCTTCACCTTGTCTTTCAAATCAATCAAGTCAATGTCCTTTAGTTTTGTTCTTTTGGTGTAGGGTCACCAGGACCTTATTTGCATAATTTTGTGTAATTTTTGGTTTTGGTTTTTTTGTGTTTTTAGGTGTCTTATAAGGTCATTTATGACTATTTAGAAGCATAGGGGTTCATTTTTATGTGTTATTTGGGTTTGGAGCAAAAGTGTAAAAATTGCCAAATGTGAAAAAAATTGTCATGCAAAAAGCAAGAAAGTTGTCTGGAAGTTGAAAAAAAAAAAAAAACTATTACAAACTGAAAAAAGAAACATTAAAAACAGCTAAAAATGGGTTAAAATGCATGTGTATGCCCTCCAAGGTCAGACAAAGAAAAAAGAAACTGATTTTTGAAGTTTTGGTTGAATAGAAGCAAGTTTTTTCTATATTTTCGAATGTTGTAGCAACTTTTGTTATTTCGTACGGCATGTATAGACCAAATGAGGGTTTGAAATTAATATAATAGTGTTTATATGTGAAGCTACTTTATTTTGGTTTTTTTTCATCGATTTTCATTGTGTATTGAGGGATTTATTGCATTTTTTCGAAAAACTATTGAAAACCCTACCTAGGGTAACTAGTGAGCTAAAATAATGTAATAACTCAACCCTCCACAATTGGAAAATCACCAAATTGGGTGGAGAGGTATGTATTTATTCATTTTACTTCTTTTCAAGATTATAGGGCCTAAAGGTGAAGTTAGCACATGTTTCCAATGGACAATAAGTCTGAAATTTGCAAGTTTCAAACTGTAAAGGTAGTGAAAGTTAGTTTGCATTCCATCAAAAAGAAAGATTGGTGTGTTTTTATGATTGGGGAAGGTGTGAATACTATGTATAGAGGTCTTTAATACATGTTCAAGGATTTTTTAAGCTTTCTTTGCCATTACTTGACAAAGGGTGATGATTGTCCTAAAGGATTGTATATGACAGTGTTGGGGCAACAATTGAAAGTTGAACAAATCTACGTCTAAAAGTGTTTTTTGTGCATATTTCTTGTTGGGAAGGGGTCTTAGAAGGTCCTGCAAACTTGTACTAAGTATTTTAGAGCACTCTTGAAGGTTAAGACAAAATTTATTGTGACTGTCCCAAGGGGACTAGTTATACAGTCATTGGATAAGTGTTGGAACCCAAGAAAGTTAGGGTTTGTTTATGAGTCTTGGTATTGAATACTACTTGGAATCACCTTTAAAAAATTTGTAAAGGGCCTCCAAATATATATTGAGGATTTTAAAACATCCCATGTTGGTTTTTTTCTTTCATTGAAGTCATCTAGGAAGGTGCACATAGGGGTAGCAATGGAGAACATGCTAGGACATCTTTCCTTTTGGGTTTGTTGTCACTTAGAATTTCCTTCCTATACATCAAATTGGTATCATAGAAATTTTGATTAGTAAGAGGTGATAAATAAGTTGATTTAAATTCAATACAAGATGGCACCTAAGTTGAATGTGGAAATAATAATCAGAGAGGTGAAAGATGCTCTTGCCCCATAATTGAGAGTTGTAAAGGACAACCTTGATACAAGAATCACATTAGTTGAGACCAACCAAAGAAGAGGAGTGGTAACAAGAGATTTGAGTGACCGAGAAGAAGAAGAAGAAGAATGGGAAGAATAAAGAGATGTTGAAGAGAATAGGTTGGAGAGATTGCTAAATTTAGTTAAGAATGAAGGTTTCAAGGTAAAAGTAGAACTTCCAATATATTTAGGAAGTCTAAATGGAGAAGAACTCATAGATTGGATAGGAGACTTAGAGAAATATTTTGAGTTTGAAGAGATACCTAATGGGTAGAAAGTTAAATTGTTAAGAACAAAACTAAGAGGACATGCATCCCTATGGTGGGATTATGTACAAGAAGAGAGGAAGAAGAAAGACAAGGAAAATATTACATCTTGGGACAAAATGGTTGCAAAACTGAAAGGTAAATTTCTACCTAGTGATTATGCTACTTAGCTATATAGAAGGTTGCAAAATTTGAAGAAAAAAGGCATGGATGTGAAGACCTACATAGAAGAGTTCTACAGAATAAGCATTAGGTTATGCCACATGGAAGAATATGTTAACAAAGTTGCAAGGTATTTTAATGGGATAAAGTATATCCTACAAGATGAACTCAGTCTCACAAGCCCAAGAATAGTAGAAGAGTGCTATCAGTTGACCATAAAGGCTGAAGACAAGTTGAAAAGGAGACAAGAAAAGAAAAGTAGAGGTAGGGGAAGGAAAAAATTTAGAGGAAGAGGGACATTTGATGGTAGAGGACAGTCCCAAAGGTCTCAAGGAGATATAAGTAACTCAAAATAACAAACACCAGATTCAAGTGTTAACTCTAGAGGAAGAAGGCCAAATTTGAGAGGTAGATTTGACAATAGAAGAGGCTCAAGTGGATTCACTAGAAAGTGTTACAAATGCAATAAGTTTGTAGGCCACTAGGCATGGAAGTGCATTGAGGAGCAACCATCTACTTATTTTAAAGGAGAGAGGAGAAATCTGATTGCACAAGGTGGAGATGATATTGAAAGTGTTAATTCCCCATTACAAAATATAGAACCAGAAGTTGGAGAGTCCTTATTGATGACAAGAGCCTATGGAGAAAGAACCAGCCCAAATAAAGTCACTTTTTAGGACTACATGCAAAAGTAAAGGTAAATGTTGTAAGGCTGTATTGATTCTGGAAGTACTTACAATTTCATTTAAGTTGAAATGGTAGAGAAGTTAAAGTTGAAAAGATTGCCTCATGCCACTCCATACAAGGTTTCTTGGTTAAACAAAGGGCAACAAGTATTAGTGAATGAAAAAACTTGGATATAATTCCATATAGGGGGTCATAAGGACAAGGTCTTGTGTGAAATTATTCCTATGGATGACTGTCATTTGCTTCTTGGTAGACCATGGCAATATGATAGAAATGCCAAACATGATGGTAGAAAGAACACATATGTCATAGAGAAATATGGATTATCATACACTCTAACACCATTTAAAGATGAAGATAAAACACCACAAGTAGAATCTAATGTGATTTTGGTAGGAGAAAAGGAATTCATAAAGGTTGTAGAAGGGGAGAAAATGGGTTTTTTCCATCATAGTCAAGCCTAAGTCTATTGAGACAACAATAGAGAAGGAAGAGTTTCCTTTGGAAATTCAAAACTTGCTTGATAAGAATGTTGATACAGTAGTGGATGAACTCTCAAACACATTAATTCCTATTAGGGATATTAGTCACAACATTGATTTCATACTAGGGGCTAGCTTACCCAATAAGGAAGCATATAAAATAAAACCACAACAGAATGACGAGATTAAGAGACAAGTCCAAGAACTGCTTCATAAGGGCTAATCAAAGAAATCCTTAGACATTGTTCAGTTCCTATTGTCCTAGCACCAAAGAAGAGAGGTGAATGGAGGATGTGCATTGATTCTACGGCCATCAATAAGATTACAATCAAATATGGGTTCCCCATTGCATGCATGGAAGACTTGATGGATTGTCTAGGTGGAGCATGCTACTTTTCCAAAATAGACCTCAAGAGTGGGTATCACCAGATCAAGATCAGACCAAGGGATGAGTGGAAGACAACATTTAAGATAAATTAAGGGCTTTATGATTGTCTATTGATGACTTTTGGTCTCTTAAATGCACCCAAAACCTTCATGAGGTCGATGAATTAAGTTCTCAAGCCTTTTATTGGTAAGTTTGTAGTTGTTTATCTTGATGACATTCTTGTTTTCAGTAAAACTAAGGAAGATAATTTAAACCATTTGGATTTGGTTTTGAGAAGATTGCATGAAAATAAAATAATGATCAATTTGAAGAAATGTGAGTTTATGAAAACAAAGTTGGTGTATCTTGGTTTTGTGGTTACAAATGGCACCTTGAAAATGGATCCTAGTAAGGTTGAAGCTATTCTAAGTTGGCCTACACCCAAATCAGTTGTTGAGGTAAGGAGTTTCCATAATTTTTCCAATTTTTATAGAAATTTTATTAAGTTTTTCAATCATGTTTGTGCTCCAATGATTTATACTATGAAGGGGGATGAGAGAAAGAAGTTTGTTTGGACTAGTGAGGCTAGAAAGAGTTTTGAATATTTGAAAAAGAGGGTAGCACAACAACCTTTATTAGCCTTACCATATTTTAATAAGGTCTTTACTATTGAGTGTGATGCAAGTAGCTATACCATAGGGGTGTTGTTGATTCAAGAGGGTAGACCCATAGCATTCTTTAGTGAAAAAATTTATGAAGCTAAGAAGAAATATCCTTCCTATGACCTAGAGACGTATTCTTTGGTTCAATCCTTCAAAAACGAAGACATTATCTACTTCCAAAGGATTTCATAGTCTTCATTAGTAACCATGCTCTCCAATTTTTGAATAGTCAAGAGAAACTCAGTCATAGGCATGTTAAATGGGTGGAATACTTGCAAGGTTACACCCTCACTATCAAGCATAAGAAGGGGCGACCAAACAAATTAGCTGATACATTGAGTAGAAGGACACTCATGGTGAAAGAAATCCAACCTCAAAGTGTAGGTGTTGAAGCACTAAAAGGTATGCATGTAGATGATGTTGATTTCAAGTAAATTTATGTATCTTACATCCAATGTAATGGTGTTCCTCATGAGATAAGTTATAATTTTATGATTCAAGAGGGTTTTTTATTCAAAGGGGCTCAACTTTGTGTGCCTAAATTTTCTATGAGGGATAATTTGATGAAAGAAAAGTAGAGTTGCAGCCTTGTAGGTCATTTTGGTCTTGATAAGTCCTTGGAGCAGCTGAAAAGGCACTATTTTTGGTGTAAAATGCAAAGTTATGTAAGGAAGTTTGTTGAAAAATGTGTTATTTTTCAAAAGGAAAAGGGGAGCAGTACAAATGTAGGCTTGTATCAACCTCTTCCCATTCCAAATAGGCCTTGGGAGCCAATAAGTATGGATTTTTTAATGGGTTTAAAAAAAATACCTAGAGGCTTTGATTCTATCTATGTTGTAGTAGACCAATTTTCCAAGATGGCGCATATCATTCCATGCAAGAGCACTAATGATGCATCCTAAACTGTAGGTTTATTCTTCAAGGAAGTGTTAATAATTCATGGTTTACCTTTGAGTATTGTTCCAAATAGAGATAGTAAGTTTGTTGGGAATTTTTGGAGAACTTTGTGGAAGAAACTTGGCACTAATCTTAGTTTTGGCTCTGCCTATCACCCTCAAACTAATGGGAAGACCGAGGTAGTCAATAGGATCCTTGGTAACCCCTTAATATTTCTTACAAAAGAGCATTCTACTCAATGGGATTTGATCTTGCCTTAGGAAGAATTTGCATTTAATGATTCAATGAATAGAAGTGTGGGTAAGACTCCTTTTGAAGTTGTTTATGGTTTGTAGCCTAGGGGAGTCTTTGAGTTAAGGGATATTAGTGGAATGGAGAGGATGAGTGTTAAGGGTGAGAAATTTTTTGTGTGTATGAAGGATATTTACCAACAAGTCAAGGATCATCTACAAAGAAGTATGGACAAATACAAACAAAAAGCTGATATGAAGAAGAGATAAGTTCATTTCAAGGTTGGAGATTTGGTTGTAGCTCATCTAAGGAAGAAAATATTTCCTAAGGGACAATATTCCAAGCTATAGATGAAGAAAATTGGACCTTGCAGATTTGTTCACAAGTTTGTTCCTAATGCATATGAAATTGAGTTACCAAGTGGGATTGGCATTTCACCTATATTTAATGTATCTGACATGTACCCTTTCAAGGGGATGTGTTTTTAGGTAATGAAGAAGGTTCCCAAGCATTTGAGGATGAAGAATGGATCCAGAACCTTCCTCCCAGCAAACCTTTAGAGTTGGAGTGCATCCTTGATACAAAGGAACTCAAGAAGACAAGAAACACAACCTATTTTCAATAATTGTTCAAATGGAAAGGTCTTCCTATGGAATATGCTACTTGGATGTCTAAAGCTGATATTATAAATCATGGATATATATTTGCAGACCTGCACTCAAGTGGGACTTGAATTTTTCTTCCCCTTGGGTGTATGGTGCAAGGTCACCTGGACCTTATTTGCATACTTTTGTGTAATTTTTGGTTTTGGTTTTTTTGTGTTTTTAGGTTTCTTATGAGGTCATTTATGACTATTTAGAAGCATTGGTTTGATTTTTATTTGTTATTTGGGTTTGGATCAAAAAGTGTAAAAAGTGGCCAAATGTGAAAAAATTTGTCATACAAAAAGCAACAAAGTTGTCCAAGTTGCATAAAAAGAAACATTAAAGAAAACTGAAAATGGTTGAAAATTCATGTATTTCCCTCCAAGGTTGGGGAAAGAAAAAAGAAACTGATTTTTGAAGTTTTGGTTGAATAGAAGCAAGTTTTTTCTATATTTTCCAACGTTGCAGCAACTTCTATTATTTGGTGCAGCCTGTACGATTCAAATGAGGGTCTAAAAACAATTGAATAGTGTGGATATGTGAACCTAATTTATTTTATTTTTGTTTCATTGATTTTCATTGTGTATTGAGGGAGTTATTGCATTTTTTCTAAAAAATGCTAAAAACCCTACCTAGGGTAACCAGTGAGCTGAAATAGTGTAATAACTCAACCCTCCACCATTGGACAATCACCAAAATGGGTGGAGAGGTATGTATTTATGTATTTTACTTATTTTCAATCTTTTAGAGAGTAAAGGTAAAGTTAGCACGTGCTTCCAATGGACAGTAAGTCTGAAATTTGCATGTTTCAAATTGTGAAGGTAGTGAAAGTTAGTTTGCATTCCATCAAAAAGAAATATTGGTGCGTTTTTGTGATTGGGAAAGGTGTGAAGAATGTGTATGAAGTTATTTAAGACCTGTTGAAGGATTTTTGAAGCTTTTTTGGCCATTATTTGATAAATGGTGATGATTGTCTTAAAGGATTGTATATGACAATGTTGGAGCAACAATTGAAAGTTGAACAAATCTAAGTATAAAAGTGTTGTTTGTGCATATTCCTTTTTGGGAAGGGGTCTTAGAAGGTCCTACAAACCTATACTAAGGATTTTAGATAACTCTTGAAGATTTAGACAAGTTTTATTGTGAATATAACAAGGGAACTAGTTATACAGTCATTGGGTAAGTGTTGGAACCTAAACAAGTTAGGGTATGTTTATGAGTATTGGTATTGAATACTAATTGGAATCACCTTTAGAATTTTCATTAAGGGACTCTAAATATGTGTTGAGGATTTTAAAACATCCGATGTTGGTTTTATTTAGTTCATTGAAGTCATCAAGGAAGGTGCACATAGGGACAACAATGAAGAATATGCTAGAATATATTGCCTTTTAGGTTTGTTTTCACTTAGAATTTCCTTCCTCTACATCATATTTAAACTCAAAATTTTATTTTGAGGCCATCATTTCAATTGTCATCATTTTAGTTTTTGTCCCTCTTAAGGTCTTGGTAATTAGATTTGTCATTTTTCCTATCTTAGTTTGGTTAACAACCTCCTCTTATGTTCACCAAAAGTTTTTAGTCCTCATATTAAGTCATACCACACCCTTCATCACAATATCATATTGGAATTACATTTTCACACCTTAAGCATTTACATACTTTAGTCATATACCTACTATAGATTTTTATCATTGTGACATTATCCCATCTACATTTCGATTATTTTCACTTTGTATCTTTAATCTTGGTACATCATCATTTTTCATCCTTTATATCTTGAAAAATCCAAAAAAATAGTATAGTTCCATATCCTAGTCTTAGAATCACCTTGGAATTCTCATTCCTTAGGATTCATTTTCCACTCATCACACTTGCATGTATTTTATGGTCCAAACAAGACTAAAAAGGAAGAGAAAAGAAATGGACCTATTCTAAGAAGATGATGACCTTTAAAATTATACTACCAACATGAATTTTGTCTCATATCAAAATGAAGAAAATATACCTCATAATCCTTTTGAAAGATACAAGACCAAGGACATAATTTAGGATGAAATAGAGGCAGCCATCCAAGACCCTAAAGTAGCACAATTTGTGGATTAGATAGTAGCTGTAGACCCACAAAGATTCTTAGCCAAGTTATTACATAGTGGGGCTAAACTAACTCATGGATTTTATGTCAACACACTTAAATAAATTCCAACACGAAACAAGGATACTACACAAAGCCAAGGACATGACACATTTACTCCTAAACATTATGTCCCACAAATCAACACTACTATGTCATTGGGAGGATCAACACAAGATTCTACAATATTCTAGAAAATGCTATTTGCAAAAAAAATCCATGTCACAAGCTATGACACAACCAATGACACAACCCTTTGGCACTACATTTAATCCATTTGGGTCATCTTCTAATGCCATGGGTGCATCATCATCAGATCCCTTTGGTAGAAAAAAAAAACCAAATGTTCATATTCGTGAACCCAAGACACCAATAAACACTTCAAACACCAATATGTCACAAGGTCCTAATACAAGAATTCCCCAACAAACAAACACACAAGGGCCTTTCCACCATTATGGCAACCAAAACACACTGGGTCAAAATACTCCCAACCCATTTCAAATGCAATTCAATATGAACACCTCATAGATCCCTCAAATTCCAACTCAAACCTCATATATCCAAACTCAAACTCCACATATCCAAACACAAATCCCATCATACTCTCATAACATTCCAAATCAAAATATTCCATACACACCTAGAGTCAACACCAACTCATCCAACCAACATATTAGATTGCAAAAAACCAACATGGGCCTCTATCATAATGTAGTTGCAAATGAAGTAGAAACTTCCCTCACTCAAGTTTATGTCTTAGCCAATCAAATGCTTTCATTACAAAAATACGTGGCAAACATACAACTATCGACCAAGAAGACATATTCAACACAATAGTTATGTCCATACATATTTTGACAAAAGTTTATATATGCCACTATTTCCTCATAACTATGTCATGCCAAATTTTCCCAAATATAGAGGAAACGGGAATACCATTGAACATGTAAGAAATTCCCACATGGTTTTGATATAAATTGTATCCAAATAGACTTATCTCATGAGACTATTCCCTAGGAATCTCGCAGGACAAGATCTTCAATGGTTTACCCATTTACCTATAGGCATAAGAACATGGGACGAACTGGCTAAAAAATTTATCACTCACTTTTCCTATAAAATTGAAAACATCACCATAGCCACATTATGTCGCACAAAACAATAAGAGGGTGAGTAATTCATAACATTATTCAAATGACGGAGGAGCTTGGCTAGTGATGCCCTATCGATATTCCTGAGAAAAAAAAGATTGTTAAATGTTCGTAGAGAACTTGATCACAAACCTCAAATATCAACTGGAATCCCATTGTTGCACCACATTCACTGATCTAGTGGATAAAGGAATTATACTTGAGAAGGCCCTTATTGCAAAAGGAGAACTTAAGACATACAACAAAACTCAAAATGCCCAACGTACCTTAAACGATAAAAGTAAATATTGGACCCACAATAAGAATGTTACAAATGATGGAGTTGTCGATGCAAAGGTAATACATTTTGGTCCTACACTCACACTTAAAGGGCCTAATACATCAAAAAAACCACCAAGTTTCCTTGAGCAAATAACAAATTCCCTTCAAAACACTCAAGAAAAAAGACCTCAAAGGAATTTTTTGACAAGATGCAATTACACTCCCTTAGGGGAAGCAATCAAATCAATCCTAAAACAACTTCTTCAGTCCAAATTCATACAACTTCCTAAGGAAAAACCTTATGATCAAGGGAAATTCAAACCATCTTGGTGCTATGACAATTCCTTTTTCGATTATCACTATGCTAAGGGACACAAAAATTCATCATGTAGACTGTTGAACAAGATGATTGAGAGAGGGGGTGAATCTGTTGTAACAAATTTTAGCCTTTAAGAAGTTCCACCAAAAATAAGATCAACTATCATTCACAAATCCTTTACTCTACTAATGTGATTAATCATTAAGTGCAAAAGCATAAATCGAGAAACAACACACACACACAAAATAAAACCTAATTTATGTGGAAAACCCAATAAGGGAAAACCACGATGAGGATTAGCTCGCAATATAGATAATATCAAAATTGAATACAAAGGCTCACTGCCAAAACAAGACTTCATGTCAGGATAAGGACTCACTCTCCAACAAGGCTTAACCACCTAGAGGGCTCACTACCATAGTATTATAAAGAAGAGAGAAGAGATTTTTTACAAAGAGAAAAATAATCTCAATGCAATAGAGATTTCCACCACAACACACTCAATCAATTGTAGACATGGATGAATGATAAAGTACACCTTCATCTCACTGATTCTAAAAACTCGCAGTTAGGTTTTACATTGCTCTGCTCAAACTCACATCACATACACACTATTTCACATCTATCTCACATCTATCTTACTTTTATTCATCTATCTTATTCTTCCATCCACATTTCACCTTTATTTATACCATCTTTAACCTCCAAACTCATCCAAGGTTGGCCATACATCATTTGCATTTACAAATTCAAATTAGGTTGATGGCAAAGCATTATACGGTGGAATTAGAATTAGGGCAACCCAAACACATGCTTCAACATGCTTACATAAACTTTGTAAGTAATATTAAACACAAGGTTGACCAAACCTGTGTAAAAACCATAAATCGATTAAGCACATGCAACCTTAGTATGATCCAATCTTTCTAGATAAAATAAATTAATTTAAACAAATCCTCAACAAATTATCTTGAGAAATGCAAGTCATAAGACTCAAACAAGAAGAAATCCAGAGCAAAAACATTTCTCCCATACCTCAGCTGGTCAACATAACTCGCATTGTACAACAATCCAAAAAACCAAAATATAGATATAGAAACTTTCAAAAACCATGATTAACATATCAAAACCACACAAATATAGGAGAAAATCCTTGAGAAAAATCTAGAGCAAACATTGCATACCTACAACCTTTCTTCATTACAATTTTCTCAATATCCTTGACATATACAACCAATAATCATCATCCATGACATCAATGATAATAGTAACCAATAGAAAACTAGTTAACTAGTTAAAATCAATGGCAACACCTTCATACTTGCAACAATATCCCCCTTTGTCATTGATGGAAACACATGATGTGAAAAAACCATCAAAGACAACATAACAACTTTGAACACACTTTCCATGATTTTACTTTCTCCACAATAGCTCTAAACACACTTTCCATGATTTTATTTTCTCCACAATAGCTCTAAACACACTTTCCATGACTTTACTTTCTCCCCCTTAGTAGATAAAAAATTTCACATGATACTTTGTCCCCCTTTGACATCAATGGAAAAGGAGAAATATTTTTTACATTGAATTCCCCTTTGACATTAAGAAAAAAATACTCTTTCGATGACAATACATGACACTATCTACTCCCCTTGATAGGTGGCCACCAAAACATTTTTCCAAAAGAAAGATATATCCATAGACCCACTGGACTAATGTGTCTCCATATGCATCTAGTTCAAGAAAGGAGGGGCAATAACCCCTAACTTCTCCCAAAGATACTCAAAAGTATCTTTAGGAAGAGCCTTCATAAATATGTCAACAACCTAATCCTTCATAGCTGCATACTCAATCTTTACTTCATTCTCCACAACCTTCTCTCTTAAAAAGTGATATCTGATAGATATATGCTTTTTCCTTGAGTGCATCATTGGATTCTTTTAAATGTTAATTATAGTTGTATTATCACAAAAGATAGAAATAGGATCATCATATATTACTCTGGTATCTTTCAATGTTTGTTTCATCCACAACACTTGTGTACAGAAAGATGTTGTGGCAATATACTTAGCTTCAGTAGTGGATAAGGAAACTAAATCTTTATTTTTACTCCAACCATGAAACCAATCTACAACCAAGAAATAATGCACCACCACTTGTACTTTTTATGTCATTAACACAACCTATCCAATTTACATATGTATAAGCACTTAGTGTAAAATCACTATATCTAGGATACCAAAATACATAATCCAGAGTGCCATTCAAATATCTAAATATCCTTTTAATAGTAGCAACATGTGTTTCTCTAGGATCTTCTTGAAATCTAGTCACAAGACAAACTACATGCATAATATTTGATCTAGTAGTAGTTAAATACAACAGTCCTCCAATCATTGATCTTCATTTTCTATAATCACCCTTAGGTGAATCATCTTTAATCAATTTGAAACCAGTCACTATAGGAGTGCATACCAGATTGTAACCATCCATCCCAAACTTCTTCAACATTTCTCTTACATACTTTGACTATGAAATAAAAATTCCTTTTTTTGTTTGATTAATTTGCAGCCCAAGAAAGAAATTCATCTCACCAAACATAGACATCTCAAAATCTTTTTGCATCTCTTTAACAAACGTCTTCTACATTATTTCATTTCATCCAAAGATAATGTTATCAACATATACACCACTATCAAGATCTTGTCATTCTCAATTTTGAAATACAAATTACTACCTGTCATACCTTTACTGAAACCTTGCATACCAAGCTCTAGGAGCTTGCTTCAATCCATATAAAGCCTTTCTTAATCTGCAAACCATGTCTGGTTGAGCTAACAACTAGAATCATTTTGGTTGTTCCATGTACACTTCTTCTATATAACCATTCAAAAATGTAGACTTCACATCCATATAGTAAACATTAAAATCCTTATATCTTGAGAATCACAAAAACATCATAATGAAAGCCAATAACATCCTCCTATGCCATAGCCAAATGTTATTAATCTGAGACATAAAGCAATGCCCATCAACACCCTTAAGTTGATAAGTATTTCCTTCATACTTCTTACCAAAAAAAATCATTTTTCTAGATCCTTTCCTGATTTCACATCTCTCATCCTCGAGTACAAGATTATATCCTTTACTACACATCTATCCAAATCTTAAGAGATTATACCTTAAACCCTTAACATAGTAGGCATTATCAGTATTATGCTTTCCATCAAAAATTTTTGAACCTATCCCACAAATATTAGTACTAATATCATCTCCAAACTTAACTAAGCCTCCATAATATTTTTCAAGTTTAAAAAAATTACTCTTATCACCAGTCATGTGATGTGAATAGCCATTGTCAACAACTCAGTAGTTCTTTTCTTGTTTATTATGTAGTGCAGAGTTCACAATATCTGCATCTTTCTCTAGAGCACTTTCCTTCACCTGTCTTTCAGTATTAGCAAGATTAGATTCATCTTTTATAGCCAAGAACAAGCATTCATTATCATCAAAATATACATAATTAGTCTCTTCATCAGAAATACCAGCATCTTAATTTACATAGTATGCTCTCTTAATTGCCTTTCCTTTTTTTTCTTTAATAAATCTAATTTTATTCTTCTTAGGTCTTTTTGGGCATCTCAAAGCATAATAACCTATTCCTCCACAACTAAAGCATTTAAAGGGTAACTTACCTTCATACTTACCATAGCCTTTCTCATCCTTCTTACAAAGTTAGCTTCCACTTCATCAAGGTTTTTTTCATCTGAATCTTTAGCTTTTCTAACCCTAAAAATAGTTTTTGACTTCAATCCATTTCTCAAGCTAGGATTTCTCATTTCAAATTATGTTAGAGTACCCAATAACTGATTTTAGTATAAATTGTGTAATCTATTGATTCCTCAATAACAAGTACCTTTTCACTGTATGCATCAACAAGATTTTTGAGAATCTTCTTCACAATTTTGGAGTCTTCCACTGTAGCACCAAATCCTCGCATTCTTCCTACCATCTCATCCACTCTCTATACATAGGATTTAATGTTCTCATCTTCACAAATATGCAGGATCTCAAATTGTCCCTCAAAATTATGTAACTTTCTTCTTTAACCTTTTCATCTGCTTCGTGCATCTTTTCTAGAGCATCCCAAAAATATTTAGTAGTCTTCGGATTTTGAACTTTAATCAACTCGAAATGTGAAAGACTATTCTTCAAAATAAAATTTTCCTTATTGTTTGCTTCATGTGCCTTAATTTCATCATCTATACTCATAATATTAGTAAGAGGAGTATAAGTAGTCTTATAAGCTTTCTCAACATCATATCCATAGTATGCCATATATCCTTCCATCTTTATTTTACAAATAACATAATTATTTCCATCAAACCTAGGATACTTAAAAGTGATCTTGCTCACCATCCCAGAACTTCCTTAAGTGATTAAGCTCTTCTCTAAGGAACCGATCTCTAATACCAATTGTTGAACAAGACAACTAAGACTAGGGGGTGAATCAGTTGTGACAAATTTTATCCTTTAATAACTTCCACCAAAAGTAGATCAACTATCATTCATAAATCCTTTACTCTACTAATGCGAGTAATTATTAAGTGCAAAAGTAGAAACTAAGAAACAACACACACACACAATAACACCATATTTATGTGGAAAACCCAATAATGGAAAAACCATGGTGAGGATTAGATCACAATATGGAGAATATCAAAACCAAATACAAAGGCTCACTGCTAGAGAAGGCTCGCTACCAAAATAGGAATTAATGTCTTGATAAGGACTCATTGTCCAACAAGGGTTAGCCACCTAGAGGGCTCACTACCACAAAATTACAAAGAAGATATAAGAGATTTGTTATAGAGAGAAAAAAATCTCAATGCAACATATATTTGCACCACAACATGCTCAAACACTTGCAAACATGCATGAATGATAGAGTACACCTTCAACTCATTGCTTCCAGAAACTCACAGTTAGGTTTCACACTACTCTACTCAAACTCACATCATATACACACTATTCACATATATATTGCTTGCATTCATCTATCTTATTCTTCCACACACATCTCACCTTATATTTATACCATCTTCAACCTCAGAACTCATCCAAGGTTGGCCATACATCATTTACATTTACAAATTTAAATTAGGTCAGCACCAAAGCATTCTACGATGGAATTAGAATGAGGGTGACCCAAACGCATGCTTCCATAAACTTTTTAAGTAATGTCGAATAAAAGGTTGGCCAAAATAATATAAAACACATAAATAAATTAATCACACACAACCTTAGCATGATCTAATCTTTCCAGATAACAAAGTTAATCTCAACACCTCCTCAACAACTTATCCCAATAATTGCAAGTCATAAGACTTGAACAAAGAAGAAATCTAGAGCAACAACATTTATCCTAGACCTCATCCAAATACACTAAAAAACATGGTTCACAATTGGTGAACATAACTCACACTGTAAAATGATCTAGATACCCAAAATCTAGATATAACAAATTTTAACAACCATGACTAACATATTTGTACCACATGAACTTAGGAGAAAACCCCAAAGAAAAATTTGGAGTAAACACTGAATACCTGCAACCTTTCTTCATTACAATTTTCTCAATATCCTCGACATATATCCAATAATCATCATCCATGACATCAATGACAACAGTAACCAGTAGACAACCAATTAACCAATTGACATAAATCACAACACCTTCATACAAGTGCAACATAGAAAACTCAAGAACATGATTCGGGACTTAATTGAATAAGGTATCATAGAAGTGGATAGTTAACAAAAGATATCCAATAAGGATCATACATTTTTTATGAATTATTTGCAAGAAAATGGGATAGGAAAGCTCTCTAGTTCGGGTTATAAGACCAATAACCATGCCAACTATACCAATTCATCCTATGACTACACTACCATAAATCACATCTGAGATGCAAATGATCATGTCAATACCATCACTATTAAGAAGCTGCTAGATTGTGTTATAAACACATGAAAAACTAAGGTGACCATACAAGGTGCTCCCCCAAGACAACAACCAAAATATCAATATAACCTATTAGACCACTTGGCAAAAAAACCTATGTAAACCTCTATCCTTGAGTTGCTACGTATATCTCCTAAGCACATAGTTGTTCTAGACAAATATTTACAAGACACCTCCATTCCACCCAACCTTGATGTCAATCGCTTCTAGGAAATGGTGGGATACTTAGCCAACACTCACCATGTCACTATTTTAGACCAATATTATGCATCCCAAAGGTCTAGTCACAATGACCCTTTGCATCTAGAATTATTTATTCATAAACATAAAATTAGATGAGTCTTGGTAGATGGTGAAACGAGATTAAATATTTTCACTCTTAAATTGGTTAAGGCATTGGGATTCTTTTAATCTTGTTTGGATACATCAAACAAAATTATCATAAAAACCTATGATGATGAAGAAAATTCTTCCAAAGGTTTCATAACATTACCAATCAAATTTGGGCCTAAAATATTGGACACCACATTCCAAGTGTTGGACCTAGATCTCCCTTACAATCTCTTCCTTGGCCAACCATGGATCGACGCCATGAAATCCATTCCATCCACCTACCATCAATATCTAAAGTCTCCCCATAATGGTACATAGATTACATTAGCTTGTGATCCTGACCCATTTCAGTATTATAGTAATTTGAGAGGGGTCACTAAATCTCAAGTACCTATAGACCAATAAGCTTCATCCTCCACCTCGTCACATTACATTGATCCATCTTCCTTGGTTAAGTCATCTAATTCATTTACTACACCCACATACACCAAGGTCAAATTCCATGACATGGGATGTGGATAATATCGCATGGATAGTCCACTCATAGGTAAAACTATTAATATCGCTTCCCAGAATGATGTTAAGTTAGCTTCAACAAATATGAAAATAGATGTATGCTCTTGGATTGAAACGTTTTGGGATCTCGATGACACCTTTGTCTTCACTATATAAAATCACGACCCTATTGAAAATCATCCCTCACCATCTCCTATCTCTTTCACTCCATATAGTGAGGCATCATTCTTCCATTCCAACCATCCTAGGTTGGGGTATGCATCCCCTACTATTGCCTCTACTAAGCCATATTTCCAATTCATTAAGGATGTGAAAACTTCCTTTGACATTAATAGTACTAAAAAGGATAGTCCCAAAGAATCCATTGAGTACATCACCAATCTCTTCCATGAATCACACACTCTTTTCACTTAGTCCATCTCATACGACTCATCCATCTCACTCACCAATCTCATAGACATGGATCAATAAAATAACAAGCACAAAGCTCAAGAATCAAAGGTGAAAGTGCCTTCTTCAAATGGAGATCTAGAATCAAAATAAAGTATGCCAAAAAAGATAAATCAAGACAAGTCCTCTAGTCAAAATCAAAATCTATTAGACAAATCAAAGATAAAAATACAAGTCAAGAATGAAAATATGAAAAATTTGATCTCCAATTATGCTTCTCCATCAAAAATCACTGGGGGCATTTATCAAAGTAGCATATCAAAAGAAGATATTTTCGATGCAAAGTATTATTCCTTATCACTTTCTCTCAAGCCATATACTCCACCAAATCTGTCCATATCCACAATTCCATCATGCCACTCTATCTTCATTGGTGATGTTTCTTGATGGACCTTTGATGATGAACCATTTAATTACTATAAATCATTGGTCACCAATACTTTTCAAATGAATTTTTATGGCCCATGTAGTAGGCATCATAGGAATCATATCCTAGCTTTCCTCTTTCACCACATCCATCACTATCTACACCCATCATTTACACTGTCTAGTTAGGTTAGATCCCTTCATCTGGCACGGTCATCCAAGTTTCAACTTTCATTAGTTGGGTCCCTACATCATCATGATAGTCTATGGATCAAGATATTATCATCTTTCAACTCCCGGAGGTGAACCATTGTCAGAACCTATCAATAGATTGCACTTGCACAAATTCTACACTAAGCTTCAAAGAGCCATGTCAAAACCTGAAAAAATACAAAAAATAAAAAAATTGTCACTTTGATGAAAACCTAGAAAATAGGTGTCTTGGTGACACCAAAAAAAATTTAAAAATAAAGAAAATAATCAAGAGAAATAATTCATCCAATAGTGAAAACCACTTTGGCGGCACTTTGGATAAGTACCATGGTGAAAACTTAGCAAACAGGTGCCATGTGTAGTTTATCTTTTCCCCGTCATCTACCATCATTCTATTTGGTTGTCCATCTTCACTCATAATAAATCCATACTTCACCTTTTTTTCTCATCATTCATAGTAACACTTTTTTGTCCTTCCCATATCCTGGAATGATTGACATTTCACATCTTTTTCCTTCCATATCTAGCTATAATAAATCTTATCCAATTCCACCCCTAATAAATTGGTCCTATACCTAACTGGGGGAAAGTCCTTAACCTATGCCTCATTCGATTCAACACTTGCTATTAGAGGTCACTATATGGAAAACACAAAAAAATCAAATATTCCCAAAAAGACAAAAAAATCAAATATTCCCAAAAGACAAAAATCAAATATTCTCAAAAAGAAAAGAAAAATATTCCCAAAAATCCAAACAAAAAATAGAACATGTAAAACTAAAAAATATCCAAATAACCTTCAAAAATTCCAAAATAGAGTCAAAATCAGTCAATTCAGTCCAAGCCCAATCAAACTGCATTACTTCTATGTGTATAACATAGGCAAGGCCATCAATCAATGAGCCCTCGAGGTACTAGGTCTGTCCTTTAGGGTTTATCGAATAAATTTAATCATGAGTCAATCCATAATCAATAAAAAAAAGTTAGGTCCTATCAAACTACAAAGTGTCTACACATTATTACGTAGGAAAGGCCATCAATTGATGAGCCCCTGAGGACTTAGGTCCATCCCTTTAGGGTTTTTCAAGTCAATCACTTCCCATAACACAATAAATCAAACATTGTCATCAAATACAAACAATCATCTATAACTTCAAAAAATACATGTATTCATAGAAAAACTACCCAACTAGTCTTCAAGTCAAATAATTCATTTGCCTAATCAATCAAACATCAAACAAATGTCAAACATCAAAACAGTCAACCATGTCATTTGTCTTACATAGGATGTGTCCTTTCTGAAACTAGACATCGTCATAAATTACACTCTTTCATTTTCCTTATACAAGTGGTTGCATGATCAAAACTAGACTTGACATCTTATACGACATGTTTCCTCTCTTGAAACCAGGCTATTTCAAACAATCAACCTGTTAATCAATTAGTCAGTCACATATCGGAAAACACATGATGATAAACACTCTAAATGATTGTTGACTTTGTTGCTCTAATTTGTTTTATCTTTTCAATTTATCTTTTGGGTCATGTTACTAGCTACCTTGAGGATGTCCCACAAAATATTTAGAGGAGCAATGATGTTTCATGATTCATCTTTTTTTTTTTGGATTGTCTTGATAAAAAGACTGGGGCAACTTTACCCTTAGTATGATTCAATACATTCTTTGTCTGATGACTCTCTATTTTTGCAAGTGGATGATTGTGCACACCTTTTTCTATGTCATACCATGGTTTTTATTGTCCATTTATCATTTTTTAACACCAAATGATGATTCAATAAAAATCCTTGCATAGAAAAAATTAATCTTTCCATGTCTCCACTAACGCCATGCTAACATCCATGTCCCCTGGACGCTAACATTTTTTCTATCTGCACTTGATGGTGTCCTATGACATACAAAAATATGCTACATACATAATCACATTAGCAACATATAGGCATCATCATACATACATGTTAGTTCATCCATATGGTATCAAAATATACAAAAACATAGATAGCATATATGCATTTCACATAGGTATTCAACATCATAATTATCTCATATCATTTTGCATCCATACATCTTTAAAATTACATACATATTATTGCATCTATTCAAATATAATCCTTGCATTTACATATCAACATTATATCATAGTAATAATCTATTATCATACATTACATTGGATTTACATCATTGCATAACATCATAGTCATAATTCATAATAAACATCACATTACATAAACATAGTGTTGGAAGTTTGGAAGTCTATCATTGTTGATGCAGTTTGGAAACATGAGAATGAAGTGTACATACATTGATTGATTCATCTGACCCAATATTTTCATCGATGTCAACATTGTGGGAAGCATTTTTGGCATCATTTGTATAACACTAACTACATCGAAAATCTAATTTATCAAGAATTTCGCTAAGTATTCTCTATTAATGATGTTATGGTTTAGTGCATTAGTTTTTGGGTCCACACTTCACTGAAAGAAGAGGTATAACTTTGAGATTTTAACCATATCATTAAGATTGGAATATACAACTATATTCAAGATCTTGTGAAGTATTGTGAAGTAGACTAGAAGATATCAATGACATAGTTCAACTTTGTATATCACTATCATCTCTCTATTTAGTGTATCAGTGTAGGAGATTTTGCATTTCCTTGAAAATAATTAATTTGTGCTACGGTTATAAAGATAGTCTCACTTATCTTGGAAAAATGTGAATATGAATAAAGAATGAATTTTTAAGTCACGTGTATGGATAAGTGTATGTATGATTCATTTTTTTATTAGGTCCAATTCTTGGCCGGCCTAATACATGATATGTGTTGTAAATATCAAATATACATTGTGGATGTTAGTTGGATCTATTTTAGGTCCATGCCGACCTAAATTAAGTATTGCACATCTTAATTTAGCATGGAAATGATTTTGAATCATGTGTGGTGCCGCCAAAATCTATTTCATATTGTTTTTACATCTAATTAGGATAGCCTAATTGATGTGTGCAAATATAATTGGGTATATATGAGACATTTTGGAGTTGAGAAGAGAGAGGAGTGAGTATGTATGACATATTAGATGTGAGTGGTCTCCTATGATGCAAACATGTGAATTCAATGGTGAAAGATCAGAATAAGAGTAGAGTTGTTGAGTGACTACTAAGAAGAGCAAAACTTTATATTCAGAGCTTCAAAGGAACTGAAATACAACACAAGGAAGTTGCACTCTGTATCAGTTCATACTTTGTAAGTGAGCCACTTTTGTATTATATTTAACTCTAGATGTGAGCCTTATAAGGATAGAGTATCCTAGTAGTGAGCCCCTATAATATACTATATCCAAATATAATATATTGTGAGCTAATCCTCACCATGGTTTTTCCCATTTTGTGTTTTCCACATAAAAATATTGGTGTTCATGTGTTATGTGACTTTGGTGGATAATTCATGCTTTCATTCTTTATTTTAGTTAATATGTTTTGGTGATTGGATAAGATATTTTTAAAAGTTTAATAGAATATTGATTCACCCCCCCTCTCAGTATTTTGAATGTTCAACAATTGATATCACATCTTGGTTCCTTCAAAAAAGCATAATAGCTTGAGGAAGATATTAGAAGTTTGAACACATGGCTGGAAAGAAGTGTTCTATTCCTTCAGAAGAATATTTTGCAATTGAATATGTAGAAGATGACTACATGTTTGACAAAGAATAACTTAAGGATTCTCTTGAATATCTTGACAGAGTTGAAACTGAGAACAAAAGTTTGAAGGAAATCCTAGGAGAAGCAAATTAATGCATCAAAAAGTTGAGAGAACAAATAAGGAATTTCAAAGAAAGACATAGGGAATTCAATGTACAATTGAAGCAAACAAATGAAGAGATCACCAGTCTGAAAGTGAAAATGGAAGAAAAAGGAAGGATTGAGGAATTTTTGAATGCGTTAGTACAAAGCAATACTGAAGAATGCTCTAGACTTGAACAAGAAGTGGTAAATCTCATATCTAATTTAGAAAAGGAAAGAATACATGAGGAGAAATTAAAAATAAGTACTGCAATGCTTGATGAATTGATTGCAATATAGAAACCCTCCAAGGAAAAAGGTGGTTTGGGACTTGAAGAAGGACAAAGTTCAAAATAAAATTAGACACCTACCAAGGTTGGCAATCAAAACAAGATTCAAGGAAATAAGAGACAATTCAAAAATCAAAGAAGCTCAATGCTAAAAGACCTCCTATCAGATGACCAAATGCTCAAAGGTAACCATCTTTCAATGGTATTTGTTTTTCATGCAATAAATTTTGACATAAGGCAATAGAATTTAGGAGTAGAATGAATCAAAATGCTAGATCCTTCTCTGAACAATGGTTTAGATGCAAAAAATTTGGACATAGAAGTAGTGAGTGCCAAAGTTAGATGATGAATAGATATAATACTGGGAGAATGTTTGAATCTTTCAATAGCTACTGTTATAGATGCAATGTATTTGGACATAAGTCTAACTAGTGCAAATCAAGGATAAATACAAGTCAGAGAAGTGTTGTATGCTACCACTAGTAGAATTTGGGAAATAAATGAATACTTGACTAAAATCTTAAGTCACAACTAAAAATTACTAAGTTCTACTAATTTTTTGCAACTCAACTATAAATGAGTAAATAAATAACTAATTTTTTCATTCACTAAAAAATTATTTAGTCACTCAAATAAAAATTACTAAATAGTTTTTCATTTATTTAGCAAATCATTTAAGGAACCAGGAATCAATAGCCTGCCAAAATAATCTAATAAAAATATTCTAAAACTTTCATTGAAATCTTATTTTTAGGCATATGTTTCCAAAATGGAGTTTTCATTTTAATAAACATACTCTAAAACCTTTGTCAAAAATTTATTTTCAGACGTAGCTCACCAAAATGGAGAAGTGTTTCAGTAAAGAATGACAGAGAATGGTAAGGAAATGTGCATGTCATAAGGCATATGATTCATTGTTTCTTATCTCATTTCCGCTCTACTCAACAAGGGTTACATTTCTCACGCTATTGTTTGTAATCCAAGTATTTAATTGAAATATATTTGCATAATCTAAAATTCCTTCAGATTATTTTGAAGTATCAATGTATCCTATATAGGGTTTAGAATGATTTATTTTAATTTAAAAAAATAAATAAGTGATGTATTTTCCTATGATTAGATAATGTGGAGATCTCCTAAATATACCCCATCTCACTATCCTCTTTGGAATTGTATTCATTACTCCAGCTGCTAGGGTTTTGTATGTGACATCTTTAATATCTTCATGACAATGGCTTTTAAATAGATCTCAGACTTTTCTTTAATCTTTATCATGGTAACCATTGAGCTCCATAATCCACCATCAATCTCTTCTAAGAATGTTATCTTAAGCTATACTACATATTATGCATATAAAGCGAGTCCTTCATACCTACCATTGTTCCAAACCACCACTCATTGCCTTGCTTAAAATGTTGCCTCCATAAGTACAATACCAAGTTTTAAAATCATGGTTTCTAGTGATTTACCATTAAATTCACTACTTTCATCAAGATACAATGATATTTTTTTCTTCAAACTCAAGGCATTATGCAAGATAACATTATGAATTGTTTGTTGTGTAGTGTTTGATTTTCTTGCACATTTACTGCTTTGCTAATTGCCTTTAAGATTGTATATTGCACCCACAACTGCAATCTCAAATAGCTAACTCACTATCACTTGAAGATTCCTTTCATGAGAATCCTTATATAAAATAAAACTATGCCATATAGACTTCCTATGTACTTACTATAGGGGACTCATTGTTTCATGGTATTGTCAGTCTTAAGATCCTTCAACCTAGTTGTCACTACTTTACAGTCCACAAGGTATTATTCACTATTCTCTAATCTTTGATGACTCTCAAAACATTGCTCAAACATGCAATCCACTACCTCCATTATACAATGGCTAAGAACAAACATTGAACTTGTGATTACCACTATTACTTCATTTGGACAGTCATTCCCTAATTGCATTTTACTTGTCTAACACTATCAATAGCATTTGAAAAACCCTTAAGGTCAGCAAGGGGGTAAGGAAACTCACTATTAAAATATCCACTTTATTATGCAAGGTTTGAGCTTTATTATCTTCTCACTAGTCAACATTGTTGATGGGTGTTTTTGCACCTTCTCAACACATGAAACACACAAGTATACTACCTCTCTTGAAAGGTAAAAATCTGCAAACAAGTTCTAGATCACTACCCAAGGTCTCTCGAGTGTCACGTCATGACAATGCTTGGAATAGTTCAATTGGTTGATGTGATTTGCTGGTAATCATAGGGTGGCCTTTATGGTTTACAAAGCATGGGAAGTTGGGTCTGAAAATGGAGTTTCAAAGTGCTGGAAGTGAATGAATAGTGGCTACCCACTCAGAAAAAAAATTTGAAACTCATTAAGTTCATCAGATTTAGCTTCGTTATGATGCTTTGAATCCTAATCTAACAAGGGACTAAAATAAATATTAAAAGAGGAAGGGTTGAGAGAGTTGTTCTAAATATAAGCTATGAATGAAGAGTAACAATGGAGGTTGCTATAGTAGAAAAACTTCCCTAAATTGGATTTTTCTTGACCAAGAGAACCTACAACTACACAAAACTAGTGCAATCTTTTGAGGCCTGCAGATTTTCAAATTGTGCATTCATCTCATGAACATACAATTGAACTAAGTTGTAGAAATTAAACAAAAAATCCTAAGCTAACTTTGCATGGCAGATCGTCATCAACAAATGCCAAAATTATGGGCTGAAAGTTCATCAAATACCATATCAGCAAACACTATTATCATAGTCATTCAAAACTAACAACTAAAACTAACATGGAAGTTGAACCATGCATGCATAATGAACAAACTCAAAAGAAACACCCAAATTCATGCAATGCTTCTCTCCATTTCTGCAAAATGCATTCACACCAATTCTCTAACCATTTACAAAGGAGGAGTAGGCCCCTATTTATAGTTTTCCAAAGCCCAAATGAATAGTTAGGATTTAATCACAATGTGTGGCTCAGATTTGATACAAGTTAGGGTTTCACATACCCTCCAATATATATAGCAATTTAAAATACCTCTGTCCTTTCCCTATTTTTTCTTGTAGTGACTTGGTACTATAGCAACTTTTTCTTGTATCTATTTCTAGGTTGTGGCTAAAAGTTGCCTAGGCTGCCCTCTTGTTGATGTGTTAGCAGCATTTCTCCAGCCAATCAAGTGCATCTTGCTTGCAGATTTGCATCATTTTGAAATAAATTAGCCACCCCTGATTTGACAAGACAACTCCTAAAGGATCACAATTGTTTGAGGAAAGACAAAGAAGCTCCTTTCCATTTCTAACCTTGGTAGATAGCCTTTTATTTTCTCAGGACTAACTTTCTTAGCATGCAGTCATATATTGATCAGTCCCTCTTCTTGTAAATTTTCCATGGTTTATGTAAGAATTACCCTGGCAACCCTTAACATGCATCATCTTGTGAATTAAAATCTTCCTCATGGTCTAGCTCTGCTAGTAATCTTTGACTATCACCCTATGTAGATTCTTCATTTGGGTTGCACTCTTCATGATTTCACCCTCCCTATCCTTCTAGGTTGAGACTCCTTTTAGCATGGTTCAATGGACAAACCCTTTAGTGGTACAATGTCATATGCAGGTGCATTGCAATAAATTTCCTCCTACGAAAAGACTCTTTGGTATTCCCCATCTTTAATCAAAATCCCCTTGAATGACCTGGTACATGCCCTGTGGTCATATTTGTGTCAAAATTCCCTTGTGACCATGTGAAAGTCTCCTCCCTTAGCTTTATTCTATGAAAAAATTCCTTTGATAATCATTTCCCTGCAACACATGCAAAACAATTAGTAAGCATTTTATAAGATTTCACCATAGGCACCTCTAATCCTTACAAGATCTTTATTTCATTTGTCTAATCAGGATACCAAAGTCCTTAGCAAAATTCCCCCCAATATTATATTTCCACATCGATCAATACTAAATCAAAGGATAGAATATTAATAAAAGGGAGGGGGAGTTTATAGACCATCCCTACTTAAAAGAAAGGAGATAGAGTCACGGTAGTTTTAATTCCCTTTGTGAATAAGACCACACAATTTTATAAGTGGGAATTTCATTATTTTTCTCTTATGGGGATTCTAGCGCGAGGCTCTATTATTAGATCACCATGACAGAATATCATTATGAAAACGACCACCCACACTACGGGGTCCGCAAGCCAAAGCTCTGCCCAAAGAATAGTGGAAAAGGCTGGCGGGGCCCATGAAGATAATGCCTGCAAAAGAGGAATGAATGAAGAGTTTAGTGCGGGGAGCCACAAATAATCAATACTAAAATTGACAGGTAAATGATGGATAGCCCTTACCATGGAGGATCCCGCAAAAGTTGGATGTGAAAGAATCCATGTAGAAGGTCACGTAAGGGCTTCCATTGTGACAATAGCAATGTGGACAGCTGCCCCCACAAGTGGGACACTTGCAAGATGTTTTTTGTATCAAATGCTAACTTTGTGACTCCACGTAACTTCCCTCAATCCTTCTATTCTTAGCTCTCCACTTTCTCCAATGATTAGCCCATACCAACCTCGCAATCCTCATGATTTTATTGCTGATATGTAAGGATATGTGCTCTACAACAAATACTCCTTTCTTTCTTATCCTCAATAGCCTCTCATAGTGTTAACACAAGAATCACATTCACATTATTTCTCCCAACTAATCAACTACAAACAAATCATGCTTTCATGTATGTTTGGTCTGCTTTGGCAATCACCCTTTGGGACCCCCTTGTGTAATGTACCCTTGGCCTTAAGAGGAAAGTACATGGAGCTAATTTGAAAACCACAGAACAATAGTTTAATTAGTTGAATATAACTTAATATCGAATTGTGTCCTAGTGTTGAGGCTTGATTCTAGCGTATAAAGTGTCTGCATAGCAGTGAGTTGCATTATTATGTTCATCAGCCCATTGAGAGTTGGGGCATTGATCCAAGTCATGATAGGATCTGACTCGGGCTTCAATGGAGTATGTCCTTTGGAAATATAATCACCCTCCAAAAATATAATCTATTCCTTGTCCCTTCGAAAATATAATTGTCAATCACTGCGAGAAACTATGTGGTCCACATGCAAAAAGAAAACATGAGAGATGAAAGTGGGAGGAAGGACACAGGTTGCCGTCATAGAATTTCCATGAGGAAGGCGGTGTGGACCACACAGCCGCATGCATGGAGGCATCCACTCAAGTGAACTTTGTCTTGGCGCAACCTCCCCGATGTGATTCCAAAACATCAATCACCACGGATCACAATAGGACCCCCCCTCCATATTTTCTCCCTGAATTCTTCATGATTTTGCTCAGTCACCTTATCTTGTTAACCATTGCATATTGTTGAGCTATTACGCAAAGATAATGAAACTGGAAACTACCCCCGAGACATCACTCTAAACAGAGAAACAATGGTCCACACCCACGGTATACCCACAACCAAGGATTCCATAGGAGATGAAGTGCAGAGGAGTTGAGCGAGGATGCCGCTAAGATGAGTCATAAAAGGATGAAACTAGAATGGCGGGGGTTTCTAAACCACCTACCATGATGAGAAATAATGTCGGTGCCTGAGACAATGATGCCTATAACATCTTTATCATCATAACAATATTATAGTGGCCCCTTGAAGTTGACGAATTCATGCCATTCACACTTCTAATGGATAGTCACTTGCATCAAAAGAGACAATCAACACTGATTTCATGAAGAGTAACCAAGGTGGTGAAGTAATTACATCCAAGCAACTCGATCGAGCATTGTCACTACAAACTCGATGCTCATTGGTGTGGAACTAGTCGATCCTTCAGTGGTCGTATATATAAATGTGAAGTGCAATCTGATCACAATAAATTCTTCCATGCACTCAACACCCAACCCCTTGATATCATTCATTCCTTAGTCTCGGGCTAAGAGATGAATGTTGTGTAGAACAAATAGGTTGGGATGTATTCGACATCAACATTGCACACACACATGTCAGTTGTATATGAGTGTCATAAAGGACAACACGAGAAGAGGAGACACATGTGTGAAAGGCTTCCCAAGCCCATGACCAAGCGACTTTCACATTGGGATGATTCATCGATGGACGATACCTATGAGAGGAAACTCATCAAATAAGTGTGAGGTATTCATGAATAAATGTCATTTTGGACGGTGAATGAAATAGTGGATCCCGCAGTGAAGGAAGATGCACGGGAGTATGCAGTGCAGGTCCCACATTAGATATTGTCATGTGGAGAAACAACAAGAGCAGGCCGTATATGATGATGTCATTAAACAGTAGTTGTTCCATGGGTGATCCCCTCATTTAACCTTGTTACAATTTCTTCCCATTGCAAGGCTCGAGGATCCCTCCATCACTACAAAAGTCTAAAATTCTTTATCCCTTCCATTTTCGTTTTTATTCCTAGAAAGAGGACTTTGGGCAAGTTAATTTAAACCTTTAAATGATGGGTGTGAAGGCATAACTAAAGACTCCCATGATTGCAACATGAGAGAATGACATGCAAGTAGTTTGTGTGAGAATACCTTCTTGAGGGTGTGGGTAGTTGGATGTAAACGGGCACATGCACGTGGACATTCGAGGAAAGCCTTTGAAGGAACAATAAAGATAGATGAAGACCCACATTGCGGATCTTGCATTAGATATTTTCTATCGACGTTAATCCTTAAATGTGAAAACATCTAGTGCATAGCATAGAGAATAACTCATGCCATTAATATCATCATCTAGGATTTTGGCACTATTGACCATGAAAATGACCGTGAAGCTTAGAACAATGTGGGTGGATGATGTGGGAATGCTATGTATGAGTACCATTATGAAAAGGCGAAATGAAGGATGGCTTCAGCCATGGAGAAACCCAGAAGAGAATGACAACATTGGTGGATTGCGGGTCTGTGAAGCAGGAAGGTAGTGAAGATTCATTGTTATGAAAAAGTGTCAAGGTGACGGCCTCCCGGAAGTGGAGACCCGCAAGGGTGGACCCACCAGTGAGCTTTGACTTGAGAGTTCACCCACAACCTTAAGGTTTCATTTCAAGGAAAAGGTATATGCGAGGTTCACATGGTGGGACGATGTGGGAGCTCAACCATTAGAGAACAATAGTCGGGCAAAGCCAAGCCACACACAAAGGCCTATAAACATTTGGAATTAGGTGATTTTGAAGCGTGACGGGTCTACTTCGGCAAGGGCAATGTTGGGGATGGAAACACCAATAGCAGGGCTCGCCATGCGGGTGAAATTCAAGTCATGGCCATTCCAAAAGTGGTGAAATGGAAACAGAGATCTGCATAGGGTGACCCGCAACTGTGGGTCCGCGATACATGAAGGATTTTGCGGTGAGGATGAATGTGGGGTCTACCATGTGGGCAGATGCCAGGACTTGGCTACAGGTGAATGATAAATTGCAATGGTGAATGATGGAGTGCAACAAAAAATGACAAGAGGTAACTCATGATTGTGGGTCCGCAAGGGTCAATGGACGCTGGGTGAAAAGCTAAGGGAATCCTGCAAGAGTTAGCTTGCAAAGGAAAATGACTTAGTGAAACTCAAGTAGTTGAACTTGTTCGAAGGTATTTTAATCACTTTAAGGCTCATGACCAACCTAGGCCTAGAAACAAGGGTGTGCAATGGGAGATGAGAGAAAAGCAGCCTGTTGGGAGAAAAAATGACTTGTCAGGGGCAAAAAGATGGGGGTCCCTACCTTCGGCGGGGAGTGTGTGTAGAATATGCACAACAAATGGTGACTCGTTGGGGAAATTGTCCAAAGCATTTTGATGGAAAACTAGAATCACGAACCCAAAATCTCTAATTTTGACCTTCACACTAGGGCAAATAAACCAGACACTTGACCAAAGGATCAAAACCACTAGTCAACCCAACCTTCAGTATGCTAAAAATCCAAGTGTGTGCAAATGCATTAATTCCCATCCTTAAGCCACTATAGGAACCTAAGCTCCATCAATTTAAGCTACGTAATTGATTCTAACTCCAAAATCAACTAAGACATTGCCTCATTGCTAGTCAGTAATCCATAGCCTTGACAAGGTTGTCATTGTGATTCTCCTGAAAATTGCTCTACTTCCGGCTAGGTTTCTATAGCCTCGATGGAGTTGCTTGGATTCTCTTGAAATTTGAATTTTTTTATTTTTTTAAAATCATTTTTCTTTTCTTTCTTTTCTTTCTTTTCTTTGTTCCCTTTCTTTGGATTTTCTCTTTTTCAATTCTTGTACTTCAACCCACAAGTAGTGAAGCTCGCACTCAGGGCTGAGAATCTCAGTGGCGCTAAAGAATTTTTTTAGATTTTTCACTTAACTGGACTTCACAAAGGACCTATAACGACCGTTGAATTCTTAAAATGTGTAAGCGATGTAAGATTTTATTATACTTGATAGTCAGATCAACCTACAACTTATCCCCTTTCAATCAAACATCCAGATCACTTGAAACTAAAAGAAGACCCTCACCATCCACTCTGAAAACTTGATTAAAGTCTATCTAAGAAATACATAGAAAAACCCCAGGAAATCAAATGATGGTTGTGCATGTGGAAATGTGCCCAGCTAAAAGCAGAGGGATCCCGAGTAAGGCAACAACAAAGTGGAAGCAAAAAGGAAAGAAAATGGAAAGCAAACAAAAAGAAAACACTCGCAAGCAAACACCCTACAATAACCAAAGTAGGAAAGAAAAAGAAAACAAAAAGGAAATCACTCTACAACAGACTAACCTACAACAAACCAACCTAACATAACAAAATCAAGAAAATGAGACTATATACATGAAACCTACACTACTCAAAAACAACTATGTACAAAGATATTTACAAAGGACCACATTCAAGCAAAGAAAACCGACCCTTATGCCTATTGGGATTTGTAATGCATGAAAAATTAGAAGGGTAATCATTATGGCTCTAATCCCTACAAAATCATCCTTATATTTAGAAAAATGACGTTCAATATTGCAACATTCAAATTCAATAACACATTTAGGAAAATCAACAATTGAGGTTGCTTGTGAGACCCATGGTCAACCCATAAACAATTTTGTCTCCCCTCATTCCCATAATAAAAATGATAAATGCAGCTCTAAGTATTCGAATGAGTAAGGAAAGGTAGAACATGGGTGTCATCATGTGAAGCTAGCATCGTTTGACAGTTGAGAGTGAGCACCGCATCCTGGGTCATTATGTTGGCAACCTTGGGTGGAGGCCTTGGATGGTGTATCAGAGGAGAGAATGGGGAAGCAAGCATCTCTTCAAAGACCTGTGTGGGATTCGTAACCCCCATTGGTTTTTCTTCAAGGAGAAACACTTCATCTTGTTGATCCTCCATAGTCCAAGGTTGCACTTGATTGATGACCTCAAAGGGAAGCATGCTGTCCCATTTCAGTTCCCTTGTGTTGACCTTAACTTTATGATGTTCCATGTTATAAAAACATGACATGGACGAATCTGTCCTATTGAAGCTCTCTGAATGTGAAGGAGGATTATCAACAGACAAGGTGGAAAGACTCCTTGTTTTAACTTGTAATTGCCAAGGTACATCATCTTCATGGGCAGCTGCAAAAATACCCTTGCCTTGGTCTTCTTCTCTTTGTAATTCATGTGGCTCCTCAAGATTTTCACTTGTCTCCTCCTATTCGTTATCCTTGTAGATGGAAAAGGAGTTCCTCTCCCAATCCATAAGCTATAATGCTTCACCATCTGGAGGTTTGGGTAGGATGTCTTCCTCACCGCCATCTTCTAAAATGTATTCTTCTTCAATATCTCTATACCTTTGTGGAACAATTCCAAATGGGAAGAAATTAGCAAGGGAATTTGGCCCATCAAGAGGGTCAATGTATGATGAGTGATCTTCCTCTAAAGGTCCTCCATAAATTCTGTCATCCAATACATAGAAATGACCCACAAGAGGGAAAGACTCTTGATGTCTGATGGACAACATTCCCATTTTCTCCACTTCATCGTTTGAAGGCTCGGGACTATGTTGTTCCTCTTTCATTGCTGTCCCAACACCTTCTTAAGGAGTACTTTCAGCTAAGTTGTCACTTGGTTCTAGCTCTTGGTCCTGTAATTCAATCCTTGAAGCAATTGCAGGAAGAAATGCACTTGGTTGCCCCACTTGTTCTTTAACTTGCTTGATGGACTCTTGGCATAATTCACAAGTGAACTCAGAATGCACTGAATCATGGAGCCTGCACCAACCTGGGAGAAATAATACTTCCAATTTCACTTGATGTCTTAGTTCCAACCAATCCCTCATGAGTCTTGAAACAATTTCATTATATCTTTCCCCTATTGGATCTTCATCGACAGTTGGGAAGGAAGTTTGATGATAAAAAACCATGACCTGTAGTTGTTCCCACTCCTCTAAGTCTTTTTTTTTAGATGCTTGATCACTTTCATTCATGAAGGAGAGATCCTCTAATCTTATTTCACTTATGCTTTGATCATCATTTTTTATTTCCCCAAGGCTTTCAACCTCTTCTTCTTTCTGTTCTTCAGCATCTGTGTTGGCTTCCCCTATGTATGTTGTTGTAAACTTCATTAATTCATTGTCAACTACCAACCATTCCTCTTCTTGAGTGGAAGACTGCCCTTTTCTTATGGAGAAAAGGCCTTTTAATTCATTTCCAGGTGAACCTTTGTCAAGCACCTTTGTTGTCCTAAGGAATTCATCTCCTTCCACTTGACCTTCAACCTTAGTGTCTATTGTCTCGACACTAACTTGTGTCAAATTTTTGGGTTCAACTTCAATGTGTTGTCCTCCAGATGTTGGAAGCTCTCCTTCCTCATAGGATGATGCCTCTTCATTGAGAATTGGATGCTCTGACTTTCCCAAACAACCCTTGACTTGAGTAATGATGTCTACATATGCTAGACAAGTAAACCCTGAATGTGGTGAATGATGAGATCCTCCTACCTCATATTTTTACATGAGAGTGATTTCAACTTCCAACTTTCAGCTTTGCATCCTCAAGCTTAGCCAACCCTCTTTCTAGTGCCAATTCTATTGATGGGTGTTTTGTCACCTTCTCAACATAGGCAACACACAAGTATGCTACCTCTCTTGAAAGGTAGAAATCTGTAAACAAGTTCTAGATCACTACCCCAAGGTCTCTCGGGTGTCAGGTCATGACAATGATTTGAATAGTTCAATCGGTTGATGTGATTTTCTAGTAATCACAGGGTAGCCTTTATGGTTTACAAACCATGGGAAGTTGGGTCTGCAAATGGAGTTTCAAAGTGTTAGAAGTGAATGAATAGTGGCTTCCCACTCAAAACAGCAAGCTAAAACTCACTAAGTTCACCAGATTTAGCTTTGTTATAATGCTTTGAATCCTACTCTAACAAAGGACTGAAAGAAATAAAAAAAGAGGAAGGGTTGAGAGAGTTGTTCTAAATATAAGCTATGAATGAACAGTAACAATGGAGGCTGCTACAGTAGACAAACTTCCCTAAACTAGGTTTTTCTTGACCAAGAGAACCTACAGCTACACAAAACTAGTGCAATCTTCTGAGGCCTACATATTTTTAGATTGTGCATTCATGTCATGAACATATAATTGAACTAAGCTGCAACAATTAAACAAACAAGCATAGGATAACTTTGCACAATAGTTTGTCATCAACAAATGCCAAAAGTATGGGTTGAAAGTTCATCATATACCATAATAACAAACACCATTATCACAACCATTCACAACTAGCAACTAAAACTAACATGGAAGTTGAACCATGCATGCACAATGAACAAACTCAGAAGAAACACCCAAATTCATGCAATTATTTTCTCTATTGCTGCAAAATTCCTTCACACCAATTCTCCAACCATGTACAAATGAAGAGCAAGCCCCTATTTATAGTTTTCTAAAGCCCAAATGAATGGCTAGGATTTAATAACAATGTGTGGCTCAGATTTGATACAAGTTAGGGTTTCACTACCCCCAATATATAGCAATTTAAAATATATCCTTTGTCATTTCCCTATTTTTTCTTGTAGTGACTTGGTACTATAGCAACTTTTTCTTGTAGCTATTTCTGAGCTATGATTGAAAGTTGCCTAGGCTACCCTCGTATTGATGTATTTGCAGAATTTCTTCAGCCAATCAAGTGCATCTTGTTTGCAGATTTGCATCATTGTAAAATAGATTAGTTGCCCCTGATTTGATGAGACAACTCCTAACGGATCATGATTGTTCGAGGAAAGACAAAGCAACTCCTTTCCATTTATGAACTTGGTAGACAACCTTTTATTTTCTTAGCACTTAATTTCTTAGCATGTAGTCATATATTGATCAGTCCCTCTTCTTGTAAATTGTCCATGGTTTACACAAGCATTACCCTAGCAACCCTTAACATGCATCATCATGTGAATTAAAATATTCCTTATGGTCCAACTCTGTTGGTAATCTTTGACTGACACCCTTTGCATATTCTTCATTTCGGTTGCACTCCTCATGATTTCTTCTTCCCTCTCCTTTTGGGTTGAGACTCCTTTTAGCATGGTTCCATGGACAAACCCTTTAGTGGTACAATGTCATATGTAGGCACATCACAAGCAATTTCCTCCTCTAGAAATCCCCTTTAGTATTCCCCATCTTTAATTAGAGTCCCCTTGAATGACCTAGTACATGCCTTATGGTCATATTTGAGTGAAAATTCCCTTGTGACCATGTGAAAGTCTCCTCCCTTAGCTTTATCATGTGATGAACTTCCTTTGATAATCATTTCCCTGCAACACATGCAAATAAATTAGTAATCATTTTATAAGATTTCACCATAGTCACCTCTAATCCTTACAAGATCTTTATTTCATTTGTCTAATCAAGATACCAAAGTCCTTCTTAGAAAAATTCCCCCCCAATATTTGATTTCCACATCGATCAATACTAAATCAAAGGATTGAATATTAAAAAAAACGGGGAGGGCTTTATAGCCCATCCCTACCTAAAATAAAGGAAATAGAGTCATGGTAGGTTTAATTTCCTTCGTGAATAAGACCACACAATGTTATAAGTGGGAATTTAATTATTTTCTGCTTACGGGGATTCCAACATGGGGCTATGTTATTAGATCGCCATGGGAGAACATAATTATGCAAATGGCCACCTGCACTGTGGGGTCCGTAAGCCAAAGCTCCACCCAAATCATAGTGGAAAAGGTCGATGGTGCCCATGAAGACTATGGTTGCAAAAGAGGAATGGATGGAGAGTTTAGTGCGGGGAGCCACAAATAATCAATATTGAAATTCATGGCCAAATGATGGACAACCCTTACCATGGAGGATCCTGCAAAAGTTGGATGCAGAAGAATCCATGTAGAAGGTAGCATAAGGGTTGTTGTTGTGACAACAACAATGTGGATGGTGGCCCCCACAAGTGGGACACCCGCAAGATTCTTTTTGTATCAAATGCTAACTTTGTGACTCCATGTAACATCCCTCAATCTTGCTATTCTTAGTTCTCCACCTTCTCCAACGGTCAACCCATATCAAATTTGCAATCCTCATGATTTTAATGTTGAGACATAAGGATATGTGCTCTACATTGAATACTCCTTTCTTTCTTAGCCTTGATAGCCTCTCATAGTATTAACACAGGAATCACATTTGCATTCTTTCGCCCAACCGATCAGCCACAAAGAAATCACGCTTTCATGTATGTTTGGTCTGCTTCAATGATCACCATTTGGGCCCCCATTGTGTAATGCACCCTTGGGCTTAAGAGGAAAGTACATGGAGCTGAGTTGAAAACCACAGAATAATAGTTTAATTAGCCGAATATAACTTAATATTGAATTTTATCCTAGCATCGAGGCTTGATGCCAACGTATAAAGTGCCTACATCGTAGTGAGTTGCATTATTATGTTCATCAACCCATTGAGAGCTA
>CM021106.1:535291826-535646195 GCA_007115665.2 Sequoiadendron giganteum | reverse complement strand
CTATGCTCTCAATCACCATACGAAAATGATTTAGAGGATAGATCTTTGATTTCGATGGTCTTGCATAGTACTTGAAGAAATTCACATTCATGCCTTATAATTTAACAACCATATAGGGAATTTGAAACATAGCTTATTAAAATCACTATTGACATAAAACTCTTGATGGTCACCACCCTAATCTTCTAGAAAACTTCCTCAATTCATGTCACAATGCAAGGTCCTTGTAGGTTGAAAGTATTGCCCTTTGAAACATACCAATATATTGATAATTTATTGAGGACTAGGGGTCTCACTTGGAGGTAAAGAATAATCTCATTGCATTCATTCTCGGGTTCATATTTCAATTTTTTATATTTATGTGTAACTTCTAATGAGCTTGGTAAATTGCATTGTGTAAAATGGGAAGCTCCTTAAGCCAATTAAGTTGTTTCCTGAAGTTGATGGCATGGAAGAATCTACAACACTATCTTCCAACATGGAAATCACTAACCTTCAAAAAAAAGATACTGGGACTATCCCTTCAACATTTGTGAAGTCACTACCTTAATCAAATTGGTCACTTTCATTTCATCTTATTTGTTTAGCATTTTATTTTACTATGATAGTCCTCTCACAACTACCACCATATCATGATTGTGAAAATAATAAACCCATCACTTGGACAGTCAAAACTTCCACCTCATGGCCACAAGAATAAGATACACTGAGAATGCACAATCCCAAGTAAGTGTATCAAACTTGGAAATCCTTTTTTTGTCATATGTTGTAGTTACAAGTTCCTTGCAAGACATACATGAAAATGTGGAAGCATAAACAAGGCAAGCCTATTTCAAAAAATGCCTCAAAGAAATGTGATATCATGGATACTCGCTCTCCCATAAGCACTTCAAGTCATGCTTGTGGTGATATAGGGAAGCACCGCATCACTGCAGGCATGAATTGAAGTGCTTGTGGAAGAGCGGGTATCCATGATATCACATTTCTTTGAGGAATTTTTTAAAATAATTCACTTGCCTTGTCTATGCTTCCACATTTTCATGTATGTCTAGGAGGGAACTTGTAACTACAATATATGACATAAAATCCCTACTATTATGCTTTCATGGATGTCCCATTATCAAGATCTATATAAAAAGGTTTCTTTGTATATTGGGTGGTTAGATGTTCTATAGTGCTATACAAGTTTAAGCTTTTCCTTTTGTTAATTTTTAAATTACAATCTTATCTTTCAACTAGGATTTTTTATGTAATCTCTCTTTTTGTTGTCTTTTTAGTAGTGCTTGATTTATAGATTGCAATTTTTGGCAGCTATGCCACATATTTCTTATATATTTTTTATTTACACCTTAATTGTAGTGCTAAAAAAGCCATATATTTACACCTTATTAATTTTGAATTGGTTTAGTGGGAATTCTCACATGCCCTATTTTCCTAAGTGACTTGATTCTGATACATGTGTATTTGTTTTGGACAATTTATGGCATTTACTTATTGGAATTATGTTCCTCAAATTCATTGGTAGACCCCCAACTTAGTCATCATCAAGTCAAATAACAACAAGTGAGATTTTAGGCCTTTACGCCATCCCATGATGTCTCATGGAGTGATTGGCGGTGGAGCAATACTTACCGCTACCTCGTAGAGATGTTAGATTGATCATGCAGTAGTGTGGTGTTACCGCCACCCCACTGTTCTTCCATGTTAACTAGTGTGGTATAGCGATGGTTACCGCTACCCCATGGTGATGGTCAAATGTATCATGCGGTGGTGTGGTATAATCACACCACATCACGATGGTGAATGAGGCTTGGTGTAGTAGACCAACATATACTGCCATACCGTAATGAGCTAGTTTGTGTATAGCAGTGTAGTGGTGGATGGTGGATGACTAGATGTCTTTAGCAGGATAGTGAGTTATTGATAGTTAAATAGTTAATAATACAATGGAATCTATAGAGATGGTTGTTGTGTAGTAATATTTTACTTATTTCTTTAGTATTTTAATTATATTCTTTTTTTTTAATTGTTTATTTCATATTGGTATCCTTTTTGTTGGCTTTGATGACTTGTAATGATTATTTTGTTGGCTGTGAAATTACTTCCTTGTCCAAAGCTCCAATTCACACATAGGCAGGAAGGACACTTTTAAAGGTTGAGGAGTTAGATTGGTTGCATTTTCTTACATATTTGATTTCTTGTTTCATGTGCCTCCAAATAGCTGCACCAGATCCTTGAAGGGGATTAACATAGATTTATTCAGCAGGAAAAAGAGACTAATTCTATATGATTTTTCTTTATAATTCATCCCAATGCTGATAATGATCAATCTCAGCTTTGCAAAATACACATCATTAACTAATAAGTTATTAGAAAAATGTTAGGATGCACCCTTCCAACTAATAGACCTCTCCAAATTTTCAAAATAATTGCAATTCTTTTAAAAAATTGGAGAGGTATGTCCCTTGGAAGGGTGCATCCTAACATTTTCTTAATATTAGTTAATGATGTGTATTTGGAAAATTTGAGATTGATCATTATAAACTTTGGGATGAGTTATAAATAAAAATCATATAGAATTAGTCTCTTTTGATTGCTAAATAAATCTATGTTAATCCCTTTCAAGGATTTGGTGCACCTATTTGGAGGAACATGAAACAAGAAATCAAATATCTAAGTATATTTCAGAAGTAAAATATTAGCATATGGTTTTCTTTGGGTAGATGAGTGTCAGCAAGATCCATATCTCCCCATTGATACAAGATCTTCAGCCATAAGGTATCAGACAACCTAGTCCATGATTCAATATAAATAACATACTAATAGCATCCAAAGCTATTTTTTAGTTTTAATAATAGTTGTCATTAGAATTGGGCCATATGTACTTGGAGTATCCCCTACAATAGGATTTTATTAGTCAAGCCATAAAAAAAAATTCCTTATATTTTCATGTATGTCTAGCAGGGCACTTGTAACTACAACATATGATAAAAAAATCCCTATTGTTATGCTTTGATGGATGTCCCTTTGGATATCTGATGTAGTGCACATTATTATAGTGAAAGCCTATTTTTTAGATTGTTTCATTTAGCATCACCAATATTCTCCACAAGAACATTGTCCCTCTATAAAATGATGGAAAAGGTTCACATCTCTCAGAACAATTTCTCTTGTAATAATCTTGGAGATTAATTTAGATGCAATGTGAAAATAAAAACATACTCGAAGGTTCTTAACAACTCTAATAGTTTTACTAGGGGCCATGTTTAACAAACAAAATGCAATTGCTAACTTTTCACTATGGTGGCAGATAAATGTTTCTTTTTTCTTCTATTCCACAACATTAAGTAAAAGTCTTGAATCTAGAAATACCTTGTTGCTTTTATTTGCTAGGCCAATTTCTCCAATTTTTCATAGCTCTCCCATGTTTGTGGATTTGATTTGTCTCCTACAATTTTTTAATTGATTTATCTTTCTGCTGCATTTGGACTTATTTTTGTAAACTTACAATATGCAATGCACTTTTATTCTTTCTGAATTGAGACTAATAGTAATTTTGTTGATTTTATTGAGGCACAAGTTCATTCATGGTGAAAAAGGTAGACCTTATTGCTCACATCAGATGGCATGTTGCATATAAAGGAGGAAAGATTCTAATTGGATTATTTTTGACTGCATTGAAGGAGAGAGCTTCATATATGGGACACAATCAACACTCTCCTTCTTGGATTCTACATGTTACAACTTTCTTTAGGAATATTTCCCACATTGTAGAAGTTTTATGAGATGAAAGGGGCATATGCTTGCATTGAAGGGCTCCAATCATGTGCTTCCATCATTTCATAAGTGTTTCTGGAGAATTTTCTTTTTTGCAGTCATTTTTGTGCAATATTGTAACTTAGATTTTCAGTCTTGTGATTGAAAATAAAATTGTATTACTTTATTTCTAAGTTGTAACTAGAACACCTTTCTTTTATTAATAAAGTTCATCTATTTTTCCTTCTCAATATTTGTCTTATTCTATGCAATTGATGATTGATGTGTATTTTAATGTTTTATGTTTAAATCTTCAAATATCAGTCAATTAAAATTACTAAATATACTACTAATTGATGTCAATTAATAATTAAATTGGCTAAATAAACTACCAATTGACAGAAATCAGTGAACACTGAATAAATATGACTAAATATACTACCAATTGATAGAAATTAGTGAACAATGAATAAATATATGACTTGTAAAATAAAAATGACTAAATATACTACGAAATTGATCAAAATGATGATTAAAATTAATGACTAAATGCACTACCAATTGACAAAAATCAGTGAATAAAAATGACTAAATAAGTGACTAGATTACAATAATCAATGACTAAATCAATGACTAAATATATCAATGAATAAAAAATGACTAAATAAGTGACTAGATTACAAAAATCAATGACTAAATATACTACCAAATTAATCAATCAATGAATCTAGAACTTAAAATGCATCTCTCCCTCTCTCTGGTGCAAATAATTCACTTGGAAATTAAAACAAGGCATGGGCGTAGGGGGAGTAGTAATTGAAAATTCTAATAGCCCCCTGGAAATATAAGGTGTCAAGATATAGTGCAGAGATATATAATGGAAGAGGAATTTCTAAAGCTATAGAAGAAAGTTGTGAAAGGAAATATTATGATGCAAAAGTAAATTGACTGTGGATACAAGGTTTCAAATTTTATCTGCTTTTTATAAAGCATTTATTGTTAAAGAATTTATTGATATGGGTCAAATCATGGAGTTAAAAATGTATTTGAGAAGAAAAATTTAGTTGATGCAAAGGAGAAGTAAATTGAAGAAGAAGAAGTGTATTTGAGGCATCTCTCAGAAGTAGAGCATCAAAACCCTAATTTGTTTGAAGAAAATTCAAGAGGTATTTTGCATACTCAATTCTTCTCCAACATTTTTATTTTAGATGTAATGGAAGGGTCAAAGGTAGTAAATGTCTCAGAAAGACCACAATCTAAATTGAAGAGGTATTTTTGGAAAGTTCTATTGGAAGATGCAATGGGTGCATTTTTTACCACTCCCTTTGGAGTTTCACCTACTGAGGATATCTATGCATATATTCATGGGAAAATAGAATAAATGTCCTCTAATGAATTAAGTGTTTTATGGACAAGCGAATTGGAAGAAAGTGAATATTCCATAAAACTAGAACACAAAACCCTAATTGAAAATAAATTGGATGTGTAGTAAAATTTTCCACTATTTGAAGTCAATGAGAGGTACATTAGAATTTTATTGATCATGATTCATGATGAATCTATCTAGATTGATGACACATATTCAATAACCAGGGAAGCAATAAGGGATGTAACTAGTTTATGGTCCTTCAAAACAGTTCTACATCGAAAGTTTGTCAAATTCAAGGAATTGATTGAAAATATTGGTGCAAATCTCGAAGGAAAGGAACTCACCTTGAGTACATTTGGGAATTAGAATATTTGGTATGCTACAATACTTTTTGGACACAAAATATACCTACCTAATGATAGATATATAATATCTATTACTGCTTCTCACATTACACTTATTATGATTGAAAATGATGTTGATTATGACCTTTGTGAGTTACTCTAATAACACTTGATGAATAATTTGAAGGAAATCAAAAAGTACAAATATCATACATTCAGGTATGATACCTTGATAATATATTTACTTTTCTAATTCATGAAGGAAATACTAGTAATTGGAAAATTAGATTGGTCAAATATAAAACCAGTTGCACATCAAATAAGAAATCTTATGGGAAATCGTGGTGGAGTGAATGTTGGCAACATAAGGGCAGACACCTGAGAGAGGGGGATTGAATCAATTGTCACAAAAATTATACTTATTAAACTTAATCTCAGATCCGATAAATAAACATGAAAACATAAACCATCACCACATCAAAGACACACATAACACCAAGATTTTTGCGTGGAAACCCAGTTAGGGGAAAAACCATGGTGGAGGTTAATCCACAAGATTATACTCTATTAAAATCATTACAAATGGGGAATGCACATGCATTCAGCCACACTGCCTAGAACTCACTGCTCAAATACAAAAAGAGGCTTACTGCCCAAAGGAAGACACATTGTCTTACAATCACATAATTTGGATTACATCCATCTGAGAGATTTTGAACTGAGAAAATAGCATCTGCTAATGCCTGATTACAGTTCTAGTTAAGCACATGAACACACTTTCTTCTACTCACTCTTCTTCACACTTTACTTTTTCCTTCGAAAGATCTAAAATTTATTCACACATAGCACTCACATATCTCACTTCTTTCCTTCACACCATACATCAAATGGTATAAAAAATTGATCATATATATCCATAACTAGGGATAACATCAACTATATGTCGGCCCAACAAAATATAAGATGTGTACAAACTGTTGGCCCAAATTAATAAAAAAACAAAATATTAATGTGATTCAAATAGCGTCAGCCAAAACATAGCAAGGACCCAAAACAAAATGTCTCGAACACAAAACACCTTAAACAATTAGCCTCGAAGATCCTTAGTATGCTACAATCAGCCTATCGTCCATGAACATGAAAAACATGAACACATAGACAAAAATCACCAATCGTGAGCACAACAATCGATGTGAACCAATATCACAGATAGAGTATGATCTAGAAACATTCACAAGCATCATGAATCACTACAGAAGAATTTGAAACAACTCAAATTACTAGAATCACATCATCTTCTTCCAGGAACATCAACTACAACAACAAAACAACTATCAGAACATCGATACTCATAACTTGATCAAATCTCCATGCGAACCTCTAAAACTTTTGATGGATAAACTATATATACTTGAAAATAAACCCTTTAATCTGCAACTTATCACCATGAATATATTGAGCTAGCCATCATACTGAACTTCACAACATCACCAACAACCTGTAACTTATTTTATTACAATTTTCTCAATATCCTCGACATATACAACCTTAAATATATTAATACCAATAGTGTTGACATCAATGACAACCACATATTATCAATATCAAACAATCTCCAACAATCTCCCCCTTTGGCATTGATGGCAACACATGATGTGAAAAATTCCATCAACAAAACTTTCTCTTAACACTTTCTCCCCCTTAGGTTTTGTCTCTTAACTCCTTAACACTTTCATATATTTTCACATCACTCTTCTCCCCTTTGACATAAATGACAAAGTTACACATTATATTTCTCCACATAAGCTGTGAACCACATATCTGAACATCTGACTACTCCCCTTGAGTAGCAACCACCACAATGCCAATCTGGATCACAGGATATGACTATGAAATGCATAGACTGATGCAAGTCATTGCATCTTAATTCTGATTAGGAGGGGTAATCAGCCCTAGCTTCCCTCTGAGATACTCAAAAGTATCCTTAGGAAAGGGCTTGGTAAATATATCTACAATCTATTCCTTTGTAGGCACATACTCCAATCTGACTTCCTTTTCACTCACCTTCTCTCTCAAAAAGCTAAACTTGATAGATATATGCTTGGTCTTTGAATGCAATGCTAGATTCTTAGAAATGTTAATTGCACTTGAATTATTAGAAAATATAGCAATAGGTTCATCATACATAACTTTGATATATTTCAACATCTGCTTCATCCACAATACTTGAGTACAATTGTTAGCATTAGCAATGCATTCTACCTCTGCAGTAGATAAAAAAATGGCATTTTTCTTCTTACTTAACCATGAAATCAACTTATTTCCCAAGAAAAATGCACCACCACTAGTACTCTTTATGTCATCCACATTTCCTGCCCAATCAGCATCAGTAAAAGCACTCAAAGTAAGGTTGTCTTCTTTAGGATACCATAGGCCAAAATCAACTATCCCTTTCAAGTACCTAAAAATCCTCTCCACAGCTGTCACATGAGATTCCTTAGGATCAACTTGAAATCTTGCAACAATGCATATGAAATTCATGATATCAGGTCTAGTTTGAGTCAAATAAAGCAATCCACCAATCATGCATCTGTATCTAGTCTGATTTGTTTTAGGAGAATCATCATCTTGAGTCAAATTACATATGATCACCATAGGTGTACCAACTAGCTTTGAATCTTTCATACCAAACTTCTTTAATTCTTTCACATACTTGGACTAAGATATAAAGATCCCGTTATCTAGCTAAGAAAGTTGCAATTCTAGAAAGAATTTCATTTCTCCAATCATAGACATCTCAAACCCACTACGCATCTCATTAGAAAACTTCATTCATAAAATATCATCTCCTCCAAAAATGATATCATCAACAAAGACTTCAACAATCAAATATTTATCATGATCAATCTTGAAATACAAATTACTATCAAGAGTACCTTTATTAAATCCAAGCTTCAACAAATACTTGTCCAATCTGGCATATGAGGCTCTCGAGGCTTGCTTAAGTCTATATAGTTCATCAAGTTTCTCAATATACACTTCTTCATCTAGTTCACCATTTAGAAATGTTTACTTGACATCCATCTAATAAACCTTGAAGTTTTTGTAAGAAGTATAAACAATAAATAGTCTCACAACTTCAATCCTAGCAACAAGAGAAAAAGTCTCTTCAAAGTCAATTCCTTCCATCTGAGAATATCCTTTACACACTAGTCTTGCTTTGTTTCTAACAAATTCACCTTGCTCAATCATTTTTTCTCAAAAGACCCATTTAGTTCCAATTACATTTTTCTCCTTAGGTATAGGAACAAGAATCCATGTATCATTCTTCTCAGTTTGTAGTAGTTCTTCTTTCATTGCTTCCACCCAATGTTCATCTTTGCATGCTTCATCGACACTATTAGGGTCAGTCTTTGAAATCAAACAGTATTCTTCTACAATTCTTCTCCTAGTTTGAACACCTTTATTCTTATCACCTATAATTTGATCTTCTAAATTATTTAGTCTTACATACCTTGGAGTCTTAGGTTGTTCTTGAACTTCAGGCTCTTGTGATCTTACTTCTGCACTTTCACTAGTTTCTTCCTCTTGATTTTCCTGATTTAGAATCTGATCTTTCTTTCCTTTATTTGTATTGTTATTATGATCATCTGAATCATATTCATGGGTTCTAGATGGTCTAAATGTGTCTTCATCAACCTTTACCATAGTGATTTCAATTACTTTCCTTAATCTCTTATTGTATCACCGATAGGATTTACTTTTAGTAGAATAAACAAGAAATATTCCTTCATCACTTCTAGCATCAAACTTTCCTATATCTTCATCTCTTTTGATATAGAATTTACTCCTAAAGATTTTGAAGTATCTGACAGTAGGCTTATGACCAAACCATAGCTCATAAATATTCTTACCATTATCACATTTGCCATGTACCCGATTGAGAGTATAAACAGTACTACTCACAACTTCTTTCCAGTAGATATGAGGAACATTTCCTTCCAACATCATAGTCCTAGTAGCTTTTTGAATTGTCATGTTCTTCCTTTCCACAATTGCATTTTGTTGAGGGGTCTGCGAGGTAGATAATTTTCTTTTTCCTCTTCACAAAAAGAATTCAACTCACCAGAAGTGAATTCACCACCTCTATCTGATCTCAGACATTTAATCTTCAGACCTATCTTTGTCTCAACCATAGCCTTGAAAATATTGAATTTCTCTATAGCTTCATATTTTTCCCTTAAGAAATAAACCCACATCAATCTAGAATAATCATGAATAAGTAACATGAAATACCTATCTCCTTGTAGACTTCTAACTCTAGAAGGACCACATAAGTCAGTATGCACAAGCTCGAACACTTCATTTGAAGAATGTTGTTTACTTCAGAATGAAACTCTAGTTTTCTTCCCTAACTAACATTCCTTGCATATAGTATTAGTAGGTTTTATCAACTTAGGAAGATATCTCACTACCTGGGTAGAACTTATCTTGATAATATTGTCAAATTTTACATGACACAATCTTCTATGCCATAACCAACTTTCATCAACTTCAGAAATCAGACAACTTTTACTGGTAGTACTTAGGTGGAAGATATTACCTTTTATTTTTGTACCAGATGCAAATCACATTTCCAAAACTCCCCAATATTTTACACTTTCCATCCTTGAATTGAAGATTATATCCCTTGTCAACCATCTGTCCAACACTTAAGAGATTATGCTTCAAACCTTCCACATATAAAACATCATCAGTATTATGCTTACCATCAAAAGATATGGTTCCTCTACCATGGATTACACTAGATTTTTCATCACCAAATCTTAAAACACCACCATCATACTTTTCCAAGCTCACAAATTTACTTTTATCACCTATCATGTGATGAGAGCATCCACTGTCAATCACCCATTCATCTTTGTCTTCAACTCTGGTAGCTAGAGCTTTCTCCACATTCATGCAGCTAGTAGAATCAGTAGGTACATGATTACTTTCCTTGATAGAAATAAATACATAGTCATCCTCACTTGCATTTCCTTTATCAGATTCATCATCTGTCACACCTTCATCAACAACAAAATAACACTTTCTTTGGAATCTAGGCTTGTTAGATCTTGGCTTAGGAACTCTTTCAGGACACCTTGAGGCGAAATGACCTTTCTTATTGCAAGAAAAACATTTAAGAAGAAATTTCCCTTTATACTTACCTTCTCCTTTGGCTACCCTCTTGACAAAAAGTGCTTCGATCTCATCTAGTTTTCTCTCTTCTTCTTCAATCTCTCTGATTTCCTACTCATACTTGGAAATTTTTCTAGAAGAACTTTCTCCTAGATCATATCTCTACTTATCTTTCTCGGATATAGTAGCTTTGAATGCAGATTCTATCTTAGGAAGAGATTCACCAAACTCACTTAGCCCAAAAGTCGCAACCTTACCAATCAACATGTCTCTGGTTACATTTGTCACAGTTCATATCTCCTCAATTGCAACAACTTTGTGTTTGTATGTAGTAGGCAAGGATCTTATAACTTTAGCAACAATCTGTAATTCTTCCAATGTTCCACCAACACATCTGATACTACACACAATTCCATTCACTCTCTGCATAAAAGAAGTAATGTTCTCATCTTCACCCATTCTCAATGTTTCATATTTCCTTTCAGGCTCTACAGCTTAGCAATATTCACATGGTTATCACCTTCATACAAAGTTTCCAAATTTTTCTAGATCTCATAACCAGTCTTCAACTCTATTACATTTGTCATCTTGGAATCAATCATAGCACTCAACAATGCTTCGTTAGCCCTGATATTGTGTTCGGCTTCCTCAATTTCACCTATAGTAGAAGGACCATTCTGAGGGATGATATATATATTCTTTGTAATCATCTAGTAAGGTTCACCAATGCATCTCAAATGACACTCCATTCGAGTCTTCCATAGAGAATAATTTGTTCCATCAAATATTAGACTATTATTCTTATATGTCATCATCCTAGATCACCTCAAGTGATCAAGCTTCTCCAGAGGAACCTACTCTGATACCAATTGTTGGAAACACAAGGGTGGACAACTGAGAGGGGGGGTGAATAAGTTTTCATAAAAAATATAATTATTAAACTTAATCTCAGATCTGATAAATAGAAATGAAAGCATAAACATCACCACATCAAAGAGACACATAACACCAAGAATTTTGTGTGGAAACCCTATTAGGGGAAAAACCATAGTGGAGGTTAATCCACAAGATTATACTTTGTTAAAAGTATTACTAATGGGGAATGCACATGCATTCAGGCACACTGCCTAGAGCTCACTGCTCAAATACAAAAAGAGGCTTACTTCCCAAAGGAAGATCCACTTTCTTATAGTCACATTTAGATTTCATCCATCCAAGAGATTTTGAACTGAGAAAATAGCATCTGCTAATGCCTAATTATAGTTCCAATTAAGCACATGAACACACTTTCTTCTACTCACTCTTCTTCACACTTTACTTCTACCTTTGAAATATATGAACTTTATTTGCACATAGCACTCGCATATCTCACTTATTTCCTTCACACCATACATCAAATGGTATAAAAAAATTGATCATATATATCTGTAACTAGGGATAACATCAACTACATGTCAGCCCAACAAAATATAAAATGTGTACAAACTATCGGCCCAAATTAATAAACAAAAATCAATGTGAATCAAATAGCATCGACAAAAACATAGCAAGGACCCAAAAAAACATGTCTTGAACATGAAACACCTTAAACAATTAGCCTCAAAGATCCACAACATGCTACAATCACCCTGTCGGCCATGAACATGAAAAACATGAACACACAAAAGAAAATCACCATTCGTGAGAAAAACAATCGATGTGAACCAATAACACGGATAAAGAATGATCTAGAAACATCCACAAGCATCATGAATCACCACATAAGCATTTTCAAAAACTCAAATTACTATAATCACATCATCTTCTTCCAGGAACATCAGCTACAACAATAGAACAACTGTCATAACACCGATACTCATAACTTGATCAAATCTTCATGCAAACCTCTAAAAATTTTGGTGGATAAACTAGACTACTTGACAACAAACCCTTTAATCCACAACTTCTCACCATCAATATACTAAGCTAGCCATCATATTGAACTTCACTGCATCACCAACAACCTGTAGCTTATTTTATTACAATTTTCTCAATATCATCAACATATACAACCTCAAAGACATTAATGTCAATAGTGTTGACATCAATGACAACCACATATCAGAAAAACTTGAATGGATTGAAGGATGTTCAAACTTGTGAAGAAGAAGCATAGAACATAATATCATATTTCTTGAAGTGGTCTAACTCCACACAAAGTATAAAGGATGCAATGAATTTGATTGAAATTCAAATAGGCACTCAAGCATATGTTTATGATTTAGAAAGTAACATGAACAATTAGAATCGGTCTTATATTATGTTTTGTGACAATTTCTTTGGTTTATAGAATTTGAGGACATAAATAATCAAAAAATATGTGGCACTAAGGGACTTAGTAAAGACAAAGAACACTCCTATATCCAATTCCCTTGCCAGTGTTGATAAACTCTTAGAAAAAAACCTTAGCCCCAACACTTTGGAAGAAGGAAAAGTGTCTCTAATGAAGCTTGAAATACTATGCAGGACTCTTGTAGATGCAAAAAGTTCTTGAGAATAAGGAAAATCTACTTGGTAGGTTACTCTGAAGAAACTCAAAGGATCCACATCTTCAGGTTGACATGTCTTTCCTTTATGCTCATTTTCTTGGAAAAGGTGCATACATATATACGTCCAAGAAAAGCGTACTAGGCTCTTGTATGACCTTTCATATTGATTTCAAAGGGGGAGAGATGGTTGAAGGAAAACCATTTTTGCTAATATGCCTGGAAATTAATAATTACATTTTGGGATGGTTGGAAATTTTTTTTTGGACAGTCAAGTTTAATTATGAAAGGGGAGATAAGTTTAGGAGGAGATAAATTTTGACTCATGGTATGGAAAATGTTTTTTGATTTGCATGTTGCCATCAATGAAAAAGGGGGAGATTGTTGGAAGTTTGAAAAATTTTCATTGTTGATGCGGTTTGGAAACATGAGCATGAAGTGTACATACATCAATTTATTCGGCTAACCCAGTGTTGTCATTGATGTCAAAATTATGGAGAAGCATTTTTGGTATCATTTGTATAGTACTAACTACATTGGAAATATTATCTATCAAGAATTTGGTTAATTATTCTCTTTTGACAATGTTGTGGTTTTGTGCATCGGTTTTTTGGTTCGTACTTCACTGCAAGAAGAGGTATAACTCTAAGCTTTTAACAATATCATTTATATCAGGCATATACAACTACATTCAAGATCTTGTGAAGTTTTGTGAAGTATACTAGAAGATATCAGGGATAGAGTTCAACTTTGTATATCACTGTCATCTCTTTGTTCAGTGTATCAATGTGGGAGATTCCACATTTCCTTGAAAATAATTATTTTATGTTTCCGTTCTAAAGATATTCTCACTAATGTCAATGAAATGTGAATTTGAAGAATGAATGAATCTAGAAGTCATGTGTATGGAGAGGTGTATATATGAGTGAATCTTTTTCTATTAGGTCCAATTCCTGGCCGACCTAATACGTGATGTGTTGTGAAGATTAAATATGCATTGTAGATGTTAGTTAGATCTATTTTAGCTCTAGGGTTGGGGCCCTAGCTCGGTTGGCTAAATATTTCCTGTTGTAGGAGGTTGGTCATGAGGTCTAGTCTCCCCCACTCTCCTTGTACTAGAGGGCATGTTGTGCCAGCGCCGCCGGTCACATTAAATTTTTTACGAGGCGCACTGCAGTTTATAGGGTGTCGTGCTACCCGATTCCTGCAGTCTAATAAAAAAAAAGATCTATTTTAGCTCCATGCCAACCTAAATTAATTATTTCATGTCTTGCTTGAATGTGAAGATGATTTTGAATCATGTGTGGTGCCGAAAAAAACTATTTTGGATTATTTTTTACATCTAATTAGGTTGACCTAATTCATGTGTACGAATGTAATTGGGTATATATATGATATATTTTGCATTTGATAAGAGAGGAGAGTGATTATGTATGTAATATCAGGTGCGAGTGGTCTCATATGATGTGAACATGTGAATTCAGTGGTGAGAGACCAGACTAAGAGTAGATTTGTTTAGCGACTACTAAGCAGAGCAATACTTTATATTTAGAGCTTCAAAGGAACTAAAATACAACACAAGGAAGGTGCATTCTATATCAATTCATACTTGGTAGTGAGCTAATTTTGTATCATATTTAACTCTGGATGTGAGCCTTATAAGGATAGTGTGTCCTAGTAGTGAACCCCTATAATATACAATATATCCAAATATAATATATTGTGAGCTAATCCTCATCGTGGATTTTCCCATTTTGGGTTTTCCATGTAAAAATCCTAGTGTTCACGTGTTATCTGTCTTTGTGGATGATTCATGATTTCATTCTTTATTTCAGTAAATATTTTTTGGTGATTGGATAAGCTATGTTCAAAATTTTAATAGAATATTGATTCACCCCCCTCTCAGTATTCAAAATGTTCAACACATAGGTAGTGCATTTCATAACCATATAATATCATATCATTTGGCATCATATCCATTAAGGCATATGCATGACATTCATAATCATTGCATCATATTCATAACATCATGAAATTAAATGCATCATCTAACACCTAGGAATCATATATAAGCATAAAAGACACATTAGTCATCCATCGTACATCCATATATAGCATCATAACGTAATCATACACAATGGATAAAAATATCACATCATAATCATCCATCACATGACATCATACATAAGAATGCACATCATATACTCACCACCAAAATCATGTATCATATATATATATTGCTCAAACAAGTGTCATAGTAAAAAGTCAAGATGTCTCCCAAAAATTGAGCTTGCAAGGTCGATGGTAAAAAACATGAGTGTCCTGATACAATATCAAAATGAGCTCTAGATAGAGCTCCCCTAATATCCTGAGGGTGATGGTTGTGTTGATGGCTTCTTGTCCTCTTAGCGCAGAGACCCTGATGACCTATGCTCGGATGGAGGTCGCTAATATGGAGACGACCATCTCAACCCTGAAACACCGTCACTTCTCTATGATCATCTATTGTGTGACCTACCACTTCTCAAGGTCTCTGTAGCACTTGGCTCTCTCCTCTTAGGTGGCACTACCCTCTCATATAGATCCCTTTAATATTGATCTATCATTTCGAATCTTTGGATCTCTCTAGCCATGTCTGCAGTCAACCCACTAAGATTTGCAATAAATTCCACCACCCACTGATTGATCCACTACTGCCCAACCATTTTTGCATCCATCTTCATCCTTGGTGCATCTCTCTTCATCCTTAATGCTCCCACCTCTACCTCCAGTGCTTGTATCCTAGACACCATTGCATCCAATCGGGCATATAAGTATGATATCCTTTGATCTACTAGATCATCCCCACCTCTTATAGGCACCTCCTCTAATCCCTCTACAACATCCATGCCCATCATGACCTCTTGAATCACTCACTCTACCTCAGGATATCTCCTCCTCCTCCATTATCTCTTCCTCCTATCTCCACTCCTCATACCCTACCTCCTCCATAACCACGCCATGTTGACCAACATCAAAAAGTGACTCATCTTGTTTCCCCTCCTCATGCTCCTCCTCCTCCACCCTCTCCTCCTCACCTTCCTCCCTAATTGGTGATAATGGACTCACCACTTACTTTCCTCTCACCCTCATCTATCAATCTTGACCTCCTCTCCCTCCCCATCCATTACCACCATCATCTCCTCCTTGCTCATCTCCTTATCCTCCATCTCCCCTCTGACCTTGACCCCAAAATTGGCCCCATGGGCCCCTACCTTGATGCTCCACTCACACCAACTAATTTCGATTTGTGTAAGGATCAAGCCTATGACTAGTCCATAATGCATCATTATCTACCATGGTGCCTGAATATACATCCCCATCTCTCCCTCCTCAATGCATGGGATGTAATGCATCTATCCCCTACTCTACCACCACCATTGGTATCATCTATCCCCATGGTTGTACCTTGCACAATGATCATGCAAACTCTACTATCCCCCTCAACACATTTTGGGTCTCCCTAAACTATCTCTGTACCTACTCTCACAAGTACATCTCGATAATGTGTTATGACTAGATGATCTATCCCATCAAAAACCTTGACTACCTACACCATGGTAAATGCTCGTCCTCATTTGGCCACTATTGAAAATCTCTGTAAGGCCTCCATATGAAGCTTGTAAGAAATTTGATGGCATGTCATAAATATCCCACATATCTAACATGGGCATGAGTCACAACCCTACCATACAAATAAACATACAACATCCCATCACCCAACTATCTGCCCACTAGAGGATGAAACACAACAATGTTCTCCCACACCCATACCATCAATAGTGTTACCCTACATCTCATCGACTGACCATCACAGCAGGTAGTGTCATGCAATTGAAAATATAATATGGCTAGTAAACATGGCTCCCATGCATAGACTATACCCCTAGTCATCATCCCCACCAACACCTCACCCCACTCAACTAGAAATCCATGGCCCTTGTGGTCCGAAATGACGATCCCGACAATCAATGTGCACAAAATGTAGCCCCATATCTCATATCTCTCTACTAGGAACTCCCACTATTGCAAGTTTGAATGTTTTTTCATTGATCTCAACTAGTTAACTGGTTATCAATTGGTTTCTATTGTCATTAATGTCGAGATAGTTAGTTATTGGTTTCATATGTCAAGGATATTGAGAAAATTGTAATAAAGAAGGTTTGCAGGTATTTTATGTGTGCTTCTATATGTTCTTCAAGATGTTTTTTGTATTGCCTCTATTCTTGTGATTTCCTGACATATTATTCATGATTGTTGGTAGTTATTGTATCAAAAATTTAGGCTTTTGGATCATTGTGAAGTGCGAGATATCTTCACTAGCATGTGACTGTGCATTTCAGTGTGTCTAGTTGTCATTCAAGAGAAATTTAGTTGCTCCAAATTTCTCTATATTTTGGTTTCATGACTGGCAATTCTAAGAGTAAGTTGATGAGGTCATGTTCAAGTGAAATTTTTTCTTCAAGAATATTGGATCAAGTTAAGGATGTGTGTGCTTATTTTTTTGTGTTTTTCACTGGTGTTGGTTGACCTTGTGTTGAACACTACTTACGAAGTTCATGGAAGCATTTTGAGGCATGTTGGGACTTATTTAGGTCCTCATCAAGTATGTGTTTGGGTCATCCTCATTCCAATTCCACCGTAGAATGTTTTGGAACCAACCTAATTTGAATTTGTAAATGAAAATTATATATGGCTGACCTTGGAAGAGTTTCAAGGTTGAAGATGGTATAAATAAAATATAAAAGGAAAGAGAGATGCAAGGTAGATGTGAGATAGATGTGAAATAGCGTGTTATGTGATTTTGAGTAGATCAATGTGAAATTCAAGTGGTGAGTTCCTAGAGGCAGTGAGTTGAAGGTGTACTCTATCATTCAAGCATGTCTACAATTATGTGAGTGAATAGTGGTGGAAATATCTATTGCATTGAGATAGTATTCTCTATGTAACAATCCTTATCTATATTCTATGTCATTTTGTGGTAGTGAGCCCTCCGAGAAATGAGCCCTAATTGGGCAGTAAGTCTTGTTTTGGAAAAGTAAGTCATGTCTTGGTAGTGAGTCTTTGTATCCGGTTTTGGAATTATTTATATTGTGAGCTAATCCTCATTGTGGTTTTCCCCTCATTGGTTTTTTTATGTAAATCTAGTGTTATTGTGTGTATGGTTTTACTTCTTTTAGATTTTGCTTCTATACTTAATGATTAATCACATTAGCAAAGTAAAGGATTTGTGAATGTTTATTGATCTAACTTCTGGTGAAAGTTTTAAAGGTTAAGATTGCTACAACTAATTCACCCCCCTCAGTTGTCTTGTTCAAAAATTGGTATCAGAGCTTGGTTCTTTGAATAAGAGCTTAACAACTTAAGGAAGGTCTGAGATAGGGAACAAGATAGTTTTTTATTGTCCTAAGTTTTATGGCACCGATTACACTTTCTAGAAGATAAAGATGGAAGGATATCTTGAATACTATGGATATGATGTTGATAAATCTTGTAAGACACCATACACAACTCCAACTAATGGTCCAAGTACTACTAAAGAGACCAAGGAACATGAAGCAAACAATAAGGACAAAATTATTCTAAAGAATAGTCTTTCACATTCTAAAGTAATTAAAGTTGTAAATCTAAAGACAGCTAAAGAGATTTGGGATGCATTGGAAAATATCCATTAAGGATATGAAAAGGTTAAAGAAGCAAAGTTGCACAATTTGGAGGCACAATTTGAGATCCTACAAATTTATGAATATGAGAACATTAAATCCTATGTACAAAGAGTGGATGAGTTGGTAGGTGGAATGCGAGGACTTGGTGCACAAGTGGATGAATCCAGGATAGTGAAGAAGATTCTTTGAACTCTCCCTAATGCATATAGTGAAAAGGTATCTACCATTGAGGCATTTGTAGATTATAAGACCTATACTAAGGATCAATTGTTGGGTTCTCTACCCTCATTTGAAATGAGAAATCCTAGCTTAAGGAATGGATCAAACACAAAAAATGCTTTAGGGGTTACAAAAGTTGAAGATCCGAATGAAAAGAACTTCAATGAAGTGGAAGCCAACTTTGTAAGAAGAATGAAAAAGGGCTCTAGTAAGTATCAAGGTAAGTTACCTTTCAAATTTTTTATTTGTGGAGTAATAGGTCATTATGCTTCAAGATTTCCTAAAAGAGCTAAGAGGAATAAACATATAGAAGGCAAAGAAAACAAAGGAAATATGATCAAGAGAGCATATTATGTAAATGAAGATGCTAGTATTTATGATGATGAGTCTAATAATGGATATTTTGATGATAATGAATTCTTGTTCTGGGCTATAAAAGATGAATCTATTTCTGCTAATATTGAAAGATATGTGAAGGAAAGCACTCCAGAGAAAGTTGAAGGTACTATGATCTATGCTCTTCATGCTAAATAGAAAAATAACTATTGGGTTGTTGATAGTGGTTTTTCACATCACATGACCAGTGACAAAAGTAAGTTTGTTAAACTTGAAAGATATGATGGAGGCTTAGTCAAGTTTGGAGATGATACTGGTGCTAAGATTTGTGGGATAGGTTCAGTCAGTTTTGATGGCAAGCATAATACTGATGATGTCTACTATGCTAAGGGTTTAAGGCATAATATTTTGAGTGTTGGAAAATGGTGTAGTAAAGGATATAATCTTGTGTTCAAGGATGAGAAATGTGAAATAAGGAAATGATCCCGAATAGTGATTGTTGATGGAAAGAAGTCTGGAGGAAATATTTATAAACTTAAGGGTGTTGATGGATAGTGCTTTATGTCTTGGATTAATGATAATTGGTTATGATACCAGAGGATGTGTCACATGAATTTTGACAATATGGTGAGAATCTTTGCTATAAAAGCTATGAGATATTTACCAAGAATCACAAAGCCTATTAATTCTATTTGCAAGGATTGTCAATTTGGGAAGCAAGATATAAATAAATTTAGGTGAAAGGAACAATCTACTTCTGGACTACTAGATTTAATTTATACAAATCTTTGTGGTCCTACAAGCGTGAGAAGTCTACAAGGTGGCGCGTATTTTATGATTTTGATTGATGATTAATCTAGAATGAAATGGATTACTTTTCTTAGAGAGAAATTTGATTCATTAGACAAATTCAAAGCACTCAAATCTATGCTTGAAAATTAAATGGACATGAAAATCAAATGCTTAAGGTCTGAAAGAGGTGGTGAATTGATTTCCAATGAGTTTAACATGTTTTGTGAAGCACATGGAATAAAAAGACAATTTTTTGCTCCTAGAACTTCTCAAAATAATGGAGTTGTTGAAAGAAAGAATAGTACAATTCAAAAAGTTGCTAGAAGGATGATCATGGAGGCAGGTTTATCTAAAGTTTACTAGAGAGAAGAAATTCACACTATTTTTTATGTGTTTAATCGAGTTCAAGAAAAAGCTAACAACACTAAGACTCCTTATGAGTTGTGATATGGAAAGATTACTACTATAAAGTACTTCAAGGTATTTGGAAGTAATTGTTATATCAGAAGAGATGATGAAAATTTAGGAAATTTTGATGCAAGATGTGATGAGGGTATCTTCCTTGGATACTCCCTTAGAAGAAAATCTTATAGATGCTACAATAAAATACTAAGAAATATTGTAGAAAGAACAAATTTCAAGCTTGATGAAGCATTGAAGAATTCAATTGAAGTTGATGGATATGTTTCAAATGAAACTAATTGAAGAGAAGTAAAATGAATATTGAAGAAATTTGGGATGGATGGTTCCAAACTGGTATGCACTCCTATGGTGATTGGATGAAACTGAGTAAAGATGATGATTCACCTAAGGTTGATCAAAGAAAATAAAAATCTATAATTGGAGGAGTATTGTATATAACTGATACTAGATTGGATATCATGCATGTAGTTTTTCTTGTGGCTAGATTTCAAGAAGATCCTAAAGAAACACATGTTCTTGTTAAGAGGATATTCAAATATCTAAATGGAACTCTAGATTGTGGCTTATGGTATCCTAGGGATACTAATTTTACAATAAGTGCATATACAAATGTGAATTGGGTAGGTTGTGTTGATGAAAAAAAGTACAAGTGGTGGTGCTTTATCTCTTGGTTGTAGATTGGTGTCATGCTTAAGTAAAAATAAAGATTTGGTTTCCATATCCACTACAAAAGATGAGCATATTGTTGTAGTATCCTATTGCACACAAGTTTTGTGGATGAGACAAAAATTGAAGGATATTAGGATAATGTATGATGATCCCATCTCTATTTTCTATGATAATACAAGTGCAATTAACATTTCAAATAATCTTGTGATGCATTCAATGATGAACCATATATCAATAAGGTATCACTTTTTGAGAGAGTAGGTTATGGAGAATGAAGTAAATCTTGAATATGTACCTACAAAGGATTAGATTTTTGACATATTTACTAAGGCTCTTCCTAAAGATACTTTTGAGTATCTCTGGGAAAAGGTAGGGGCTATTGCCCCTCCTTTCTTGAACTAGATGCATATGGAGATGCATCAGTTTGGTGGATCTATTGATCTATCTTTCTTCAGGACTGATTTTTTTTGGCTACCTCTCAGGGGGAGTAGGTGGTGTCATGTGTTGTCATTATGGAGTTGATTAGGTGTACTCCTAAGGGGGAGTATTCAATAATGATAATGATTCTTAATGTCAAAGGAGGAGAACATTGCAAAATATCTTTTCCCTTTGCCATTGATGTCAAAGGGGGAGAAAGTATCATGCAAAAAAATTATCTACACAAGAGGAGAGAAAGTAAATGAAATCAACAGATTGATGGTTCAAATTTTTTGTGTTGTCTTTGATGTTTTCTTTTTCACATCATGTGTTTCCATCAATGAAAAAGGGGGATATTGTTGCAAGTTTGAAGGTCTTGTTATTGAAGTCAATTGGTTAACTAGTTGTTGTCATTAATGTCAAGATAGTTGGTTATTGGTTGTTTATGTCAAGGATATTGAAAAAATTGTAACAAAAAAGCTTTACAAGTATTTTGTATGTGCTTTAGGAAGTGCTATAGGATGTTCTTTGTATTTCCTCTATGCTTGTGAGTTCTTGACATATTATTCATGATTGTTGGTAGTTGTTGTATCTAGAATTTAGGCTTTTGGATCATTGTACAATGTGAGATATCTTCACCAGTATGTGACTATCCATTTCAGTGTGTCTAGCTATGGTCCAAGAGAAATATTGTTGATTTGGATTTCTCCATATTTTGCTTTCATGACTTGCGATTCTAAGAGTAATCTGATGAGGTCATTTTCAAGTGAAATGTTTTGTTCGAGAATATTGGATCGAGTTAAGGATGCATGTGATTAATTGTTTTATCGGTTTTGCATTGGTGTTGTCCGACCTTGTGCTAAACTCTACTTATGAAGTTCATGGAAGCATTTTGAGGTGTGTTGGGACTTATTTAGGTCCTCATTAAGTATGTGTTTTGGTCACCCTCATTCTAATTCCATCATATATTATTTGGGTGCCAACCTAATTTGAATTTTTAAATGAAAATTGTATATAACTGACCTTGGAAGAGCTTCAAGCTTGAAGACGGTATGAATAAAAGACAAAAGGAAAGAGAGATGCAAGGTAGATGTGAGATAGATGCAAAATAGTGTGTGTGATACGAGTTTGAGTAGATTAGTGTTAAATTCAATTGGCAAGTTCTTGGAGGCAATGAGTTGAAGGTGTACTCTATCATTCAAGCATGTTTGCAATTGTGTGAGCGTATTATGGTGGAAATATATGTTGCATTGAGATAGCATTCTCTCTATAAAAATCCTCTTCTATATTCATTGTAATTCTATGGAAGTGAGTGTTAGAGTAAAGGTTTTAACTTAATTATGTTAATTAAGTTGCCTTTATTCCTCTCTTAAGATTTCACCTTTAGTTTGCATATTGTGACATTTAATAATTATATTAATTATTAAATATTTACCTATTAGGGTTTCTTTTAGGTTTTGCGCATTCAACTTTCTTAAGAATTGATCATTGTAATTTTACACTCTCTGATTAATACATCTTTTTAGCTTTCAGAGTACCTTTGCTTTTTGTCTCCAACGTCTTCTTCTGTAACAGGGTATTTGCATGCAGGTGATCTTCGGGGTCTGTGAAGTTGGCTTTCTCAACTTCTACATGGTATCAGAGCTCCAGACCTATGGCTACCTGTTCAGCTTTTTGAAGATTTTAGATTACATAGTTTTTATTTATGTGCAAGGGTTTCAAACTAAAGCCATTTTTTTCCAGATCAGAGGATTTGTCCATCATTTTTTTAGAGATTTCGACTTTTCTCTCTCAAACGGTGCATGCTAGTGCAAAACAAACTTCACGATTGCGTTCAGAAGACCCAAAAAACCCTATTTTCATATAAAATATGATAGGGTTTGCTGAAAATTGGTTTTTTTGAGTTTTTGGGGTTTTCCAAAAATGTTGCCAAAAAAATCCGTACGAACGCCTTGATTTTCGTGCAAATTTGCCTCAATTTTTGTGCCATATTTTTTTGGCATCTGAGACATTGTTGAGCTGCCTTGGTTTTCATGCCATTTAGCCTTGATTTCTATGTCTTCTTGATTTTCGTGCTACCTCGGTTTTCATGCCATGAAGGTACAGCTGAATATTTTATTAATGTTTTAATCTTTAAATTAATAAAATATTTGGTTTAATGCCTAAATGAGCACTTTTAGTAAAATGGTCATATCTTGGGCATACGGTGTCAAAATCGGGCAAACCAGATATCGTCGGAAAGTTGGTTTTAGGCACTATCCAATGGTGCAATTTTAATTTTTTGGGTTTGCAGTTTTGATGTATATTTTTCCAATCAAAGTTAGATGATGATTTTTACACTTCGGGAGGCATATCTTTTGCGTCTGGACTCCGTTTTGTGCAAACAAATAGGCATTGGAAAGGTGTGTCAATGCTCTTTCCAGATTTGTAGTCTATTTGATCAAAAAATTTACCAGGCATATTTTATTCAGCTTTGTGTGTTTTTACACTTTGCGTAATTACTTGGACATTCTGGCACCTACATGGGATCTGTTTGTGTGGGATGGATTATGTTGATATGATTTATTATGGCTGAGAGTTTCAATATCTTATTTTTTCATTTGAGTGAGTATAATGGGTTTTTCTACTCACCCTTTAGTTGTATTTCTGGATAAGGATAATTATGAGTCATGGGCAAAGGGCATACTTACACATTGTAAGTGGCTCAATATTTTTCCTTATTTATATGATCTCATACCTACACCAGACACATCAAGGGGTTTATCAGCATGGGTTATTATTTGAGATCATATTGTAGGGGTTATTGGTTGTAGTGTTGATTTTGACACTTTGTGTGCTTTATCTGACATTCGCTGTCCTCACACACTTTGGCAACATCTTTGGGAGATTTTTGGAGACCCTAATATCTCTCCATTCCTAAAGATTCCCGTTGTAGATTGTCTCATCCCTCTTGCAGATGTAGATTTCATACCCTATGATAATTGTACTCTAGAGGAGCTTGAGTGTCTTACAGGTCTTGCATGTGCCAATGGTTCAGAGACTTGTATTCATGTTCCCACTCTTCAAATTGAGACTTCATCAGCATCTCCTGTTGTTCCTGATTTAGTGCAGCAGGGCATCATTCACCTTCCAAACATAGCTATTTTGGACTCTTATCTTGCAGACATATCTTTCTTGTTTGTTGAGTCCTATATTGCAAATTTGGAGGATTATTTTGAGGACATTCATCTCCTCTACCTTGACAGTCAGGTTATTACTATATGCCCACCATTATTAGTGCATTCAGAGGTTGCATTTCAGGATTCTCCACATCAATTTGGATTTGACATCATTTGTTTAAGTTCAGACAGTGAGATTCTTCAGCATCCGATCATGGCATACATCTTGAGACAGATTGGTTCATCACTCTTCACAGGGTTTCTTCAACATCGTCCTTTGGATCCATTTCTTCCCAAGGGGAGGAATATCATTTGCCGCTTTAGAATCTCTTTTTGGATTCTACATCAGGCATCTATCATTGTGACAGGAGTTTCTTCATTATGGGGGGGCCTTCTTCTCTCTTTCTATCTCTCCTATGGAGACCATTGTACATGTACTTATATGATAGAATTTGTCTATGGGGAGTATCATGTAATCCACCTCTTATCTTTCTTTCATTAGTGCATTGCATTCCTTCTTTGCATTCTATTTTGGGGAGGAATTTTGTTCCCACTGGGTTTTCTCCTTTACCCCGTTTCATTTAGTTTGCATTGCTTTTGTAAATGGGTACCTGATCAGGCCTAGTTGCCGGGACCCATGTTTAATTTCATGCATTGTAGTTACCTTTTCTTTCTTGCACATGTTTGTAGCTGCACTCTTGCTCATCTTAAGGGGGGTGTTAGAGTAAAGGTTTTAACTTAATTATGTTAATTAAGTTGCCTTTATTCCTCTCTTAAGATTTCACCTTTAGTTTGCATATTGTGACATTTAATAATTATATTAATTATTAAATGTTTACCTATTAGGGTTTCTTTTAGGTTTTGCACATTCTCCTTTCTTAAGGATTGATCATTTTAATTTTACACTCTCTGATTAATACATCTTTTCAGCTTTCAGAGCACCTTTGCTTTTTGTCTCCAATGTCTTCTTTTGTGACAGGGTATTTGCATGTAGGTGATCTTCGGGGTTTGTGAAGTTGGCTTTCTCAACTTCTACAGTGAGCCCTCATTGGACAACAAGTCTTGTCATGGAAGTGAACCTTTTGGTAGTGAGCCTTTGTATTCAATTTTATAATTCCTTATATTGTGAGATAATCCTCATCATGGTTTTTCCCTCATTGGGTTTCCACGTAAATCGAGTGTTATTATGTGTATGGATTTACTTATTTTAGTTTATGCTTATTCAATTAATGATTAATCACATTAGCAGAGTAAAGGATTTGTGAATGGTTATTGATCTAACTTCTGATGAAGGTTTTAAAGGTTAAGATAGCTACAACTAATTCACCCCCCCTCTTAATTGTCTTGTTCAAAAATTATCTTGTTCAACACCCACCTAATATCATACTTCTCAATGCCCAACTCTATGACATCATCATGCTCGTACATAGTCTCAATGGTCTGGTACCCCCACTCTAGATCATATCTCACTCACTCTTCGTGGATTGACAACCTCAAAATTTTATAGACATCCTCTAGTGTCACCATCACCTCCCCAATTAGGAAATGGAATGAGCATGTCTTTGAATTCCATCTCTCAACAAGTGAAATTAGTAATCACGTATTCATTGTGATGGTGGGCATGTATGTCACATACTATAAACCAAGGTGCATAAGTTGACACTTCTCAGCATCAGATAACTGATCCCACCACCTGAATGTTGATGGTCATCACTCTCATGTGTAAATCAAGGAAATTATAACCTATGGTCACACGAAAAAGTAATTGTGTCAATCCAAAAGCCTAGTTAGACCTATTGGACCTAAATTACAGAAGAAATTTTGTCTTAAACTAGGGAAAATATTTAACCAGGCAATTGTGTTGCATTGTTAAACAAATGTGTCACACATATCAAATGTGTCACCCTTTCTGCAATTATGTCACACAATTACACTCGTGTCACATGCCTCAGCATATGCATCGCTAGGGTCACTTGTAGCTAACCCCTAATTATTTGTGTCACTATTTTCACATGCATTATTCTATCAGGCATATGCAGCTCACTTTTCCAAATGTGTCATTCCTGACCATGCATGCGGTGTAGGAATGTAATGTGATGCACTTCATAGTTATGACACACTTCACAATTGTGTCGCACCACATTCTCTAAAGCCCTAACTACACTTTTGTGGTGCACTATGCAATTGCAACAAACCAACCCCACATGAAATGCACACAATAGTAGTGATGTTCACCACATTTTCTTGCTCAACTTTAGAGCCCTAAATCTATGAAAAAAAATTGACAAAGTGGATATGAGGTAATTACTAGCTCCCCCGAGCCCTCTGGCCATCTGAATTTCTAAACTTGAAATCTTCTGTGAGAATCATGTGGAACCAAAAAAAAATTCGCAGCAAGTCTCTCAAGAGCTCTCTATTCACAAAGGTTGAAAATGCACAAATGAGCCAATTTACTACTCAGTTTCTATTTATACCCACTCAAGTTTAGGGTTAGGGTTAGGGTTTTCTATTAGCTACACTTTCTAGGAGGTTTTAAACCTTAATTTGGCTACCCTAAAGGTTCTACAAATCAATTATTTTGTTGTAAAGGCATTGTTTGCTGCCAAATGAGCTTATCGAAATAATTTTCAATTTTTTTGAAAGTTTTGAAAATTTGCAAAAAAATTCTGAGGGGGCATAAGTCCATCTTGTTTACACTGGGGCATGTTTTGACTAGAATTTTTTGACACAACATGATAAACTGCATTATATCAAAGAGGGGGGAAATGTAGACACTCAAAATTGTCCTTTTCCTGTGAACACTATTTTTCCTCATCAATCACCCTTCTTCCCTAATAATTAAATAATTTTAATTATTTGATTATTTTCTAAAGTCACATTCTTCTATTAAATAATTTTAATTATTTAATTAATTAATTTCTTTCCTTTTATTTGTTCCTTTTGATTAATTAAATAAATTATATTTATTTAATGACTTGCTAATTTGTCATTTTCTCCCACTTTTGAATTAAATTATTATTTAATTGAAAAGGCTACTTTCCCTCTTCTTCTTTAATTAAATAATTTTTTTAAATTATTTAATTATTCACTTTCCCTACCAAATTAGATAATTTTAAAATTATGTAGTTTCCTCCAACAACCTCTTATTCTATTATTTTCTATCTATCAATGCCATTCTTATAGTTCAATCTCAACCGTCCATCCTTAACCTAGTCCTATCTTTCCCCTAATTTTTCCCTAACCCTATTTCATACTACAAATTTCATTCTTGGTCATTGATTTTCATATCGTATTGGCATTTAATCCTAGCCTTTCATTATAATTTGAATTTCTATAAAAAAAACCTATCATTATCATTTCAACACTACATCTTATGCTACCTAGACTATATTGAGTTCAAGTACACTTAAGGAGACAACTACAGTCTTGAATATTTTTCTATCATTATCATTAGGTCATTATTGCATACTAAAAATTTGAGGGCAATCAAGCATATAAAGCAAGATGGAAAATGACAATGGAGGTGAATCATCCATGGCATAGAGATATTTGGTAATAATGCTTCATTATTTTATGTTTCTATGTTGGATTTTCCTTTATTTTATGTTTAGGGCTTAAAGGTTTTAGTTTTGATGATTTATGACCTTAACCTTGATTTTTCCCTAATCTATAGTTTTCACTATTATCCCCTAGGGGAAATAACAAAAAGTAAGCATATTGATCCAAACACTCAATAATGCCACATGTCAAACAGGTGCAATCTTGAGAGTATCTTGAGACTGAAGAATTGTGAAAGGTGTGTGATTGATTGTTTAGTAGATTGCATGTTATTATTATATTTATCATTGTCATGTGACCCCAAAAGCAGTACTAAAAGCTTATGTAGTTACAATTCATATGTTGTACACCCCTAAGGGGAATTCCAAAAGCAAATAGACTGGAAATGACACTAGGAAATGGCATGTGTCCTACATGTACAAGCTCAAGAGAATTTTGAGCTTGTAGTTTGTGCAAAAGAGTTCTATTGGCCGCCTTATTACTTGTAGGCCCACAAGAGTGGATACAAAAGATCCTAATAGGAATTTATTTTCTACTAATTCCAAGTGTCACTCGGGTACAATTATAATAAAGTCCTTACCTAAGGTGTCGAGAACTCTATTCAAGAATGCCACAAAAAATGCTAGGAAGCCCTCCAAATTCGAGGGAATAATATTTTTTCACTTTCTAGGCCAAAGCTGGAAAATTTCCTTCTATACCACACTTAAATTAAACTTGATTTGATAGGTATTAATGAATAATTAATCTATCATGATGATTCCTTCAAAGATCAAGGATTCTAGCTATAATTTCCAATGTTATATACTCATACTGGCATGTAATCTTGTGGTTTTTTTCTTTCAAGATTGAAGTAGAGTACATGTGAAGGATAGAAATCATCATCACTATCCAGATACACATACAAATAGGTTTTAAGAAGATTTTTTGATACACTTTAAGAGGTACTTTCTCAGGCATGAGTATTACTTGAAATTAGTCTTACCAAATTGGCAAAGCACTCCAAAATTCATATTGGGCATATCTAACTCAAGAGATTTCTATGTTCCTACAAAGAGATATAGATACTCCCATCAGTCTTGTGAACACCCATAGAAATATGGCCTTTCGAGGTGCAATCATGGAGCTCTGGTTGAAGTGTATTATGCTAGAACTAGATTTTTTATTGATTGGAGCAGTTAAACTCATCCTTAGCCGATATTTTTTTGTGCCAGATGAGTGGTATAGGGTTGAATCAAACATATCCTCATTTTTTGTGGTGACAATGCTAAATATTCATACTCCAAAAGTGGAGGTGGTGGAAATGGTGTACAAGATTTTAATTTCTAAAGTTTTAAGTGGGTTGGAAGAGGTGATGTATGCTTCCTCCTTCGGCTCGGATATTCCTAGGCCTCATGACTTGGATCGTCTTCTAGTTCCAAGTGAGGAAGTAACCTTCTTCCCCTTCATTTTGGACATTAAAGGTGAAACATTGCACAAACATAAAGAGAAAGTGGAGGTGGCAATAAAATTCCTAAGGAAAATGTTGCATGTAGAGCTAGTTCAAGATTTTTAATGGGTTGGAATTTTTATCAATTACATTTAGAAAATTGGTAATGTATAGACTAGTTTTCTCTTTAGGCTTTGAACTATCTTCTCTTTGAACATAAACATATATTGTTTTTCATACAAGGACCCTTAATTGCTAGCAAATTTTTGTAGCTACTTTTGGTTGATGGGGTATTTGGGTTTTAAATTTCTAAAGATAATGTTGAACATGATTAATTTAGTGCAGTCACTTTAGATTGCATGCTAGACTATAGGGGGTAACTCATTAATGTTTACTCTATTTTTTGTCATTGATGGGGCATGATTTCATTCAATTTTTAAATATGTATTTGGTTTTAAGATTAATAGAAAATGTTGAGGCCTTTGGCCTTTTACCAAAATAAAATCTACCCTCAATTAAAATATTGAAACATTTGTTGAGTTATCAAAAAATGGGTAGATAAATATTGAGGAACATCCATCATATAATAGTAAATAAATAGTAAGTTACACATTCTTAGTAACACTATATGTGAAGCACCAAAAATATAACACTAGACCTAAGGAAAAAGGATTCCCTTTACTAGGCCCCTAGGTTTTTTCACCCTAGGAGCACTTGGTGTGTGGGAATGGCGCTCTTTCCTCTTGGTGGTTATGGTATTTTTGGAAATTGCATTCAAGGGGAGGTTTAATTGATGAAGGTTGTGATATGTGTGTGTTGTGTGACTGAAATTGAGATAAAATGTTACTAATCTAATGTATGAAACGTAAATAAAGTAAATCTAAACTAATGCAAACTAACTACACTATATGCCCTAAATGAATGCAATACAGAAAGTAACTAGGAAGTTGATAAATTGTGCACCTGGAAATGTGATGTTGTAGAAAATGTCTGAAACTAGCAAAGGGACACTTACGCCAAGTTGGGTGACCTAGTCCTCCTGTTAGGAAAATTTGTCAAACTAGGTTTCGGGGAAAGGGTACCCAAAAATGCAAAACCCATTTTTCAGGCTTAGCACAGGGACAAGGTCACCAATAGTGGTGACCTAGTCCTCTTGATTCTTTCCAAGAATTCAGGTCCTGATTTGTGGGTCTTGGTTGATGTTTCCCTTTTATGCAACAATCCATGTCTGAAACTCTTGAAAATGACCTGTAACTTGTCTTGTTGCTCCTTTTTTGGGTTTGATGTTTTTACTTTCTCCAAAACTTTGTACTTCACCAAATCAGATTACAAACCTGCAAAAACATGCAAAAACCAAGAGAATATTGGGGTTAGGGAATAGGGGTTTTCCTAAGTCAAACCCTTTGATGGTAGCTAAACCCAAATGAGAAACAAATCAAAGGAGAGTAAGATTGAATGATGAGCTTGATGGAAACAATTATCAAACCTTTGTTGTTGATGGTCTACAACATGCAAGGACAACTCCAATGGAGGTTACTTGTGAAACCCTTGTGCTTGATTGCTTGCTTTACAAGATAGGAGTGAAAGAGTGCTTGTGAAGAGATGTAAAAATGAGCTTGGGAGAGTGCAAAATGAAGGTGAAAACCCTTATTTGTACATGTAAAACCCTAATTTTATCAAAATACAACATGATAGGCTAACACTAGGGTTTTGGAGGCAAGATTCGCATTAGATTTTGTTTAAAATTTGAAATTTATGCCAAAACAGACTAGGTCGCCCAAGGTGGTGACCTAGTCCACTTGGGCAATTTCAAGTGGTGGTTAGGAATTAAGTAATTTTTAATGAATTTATCAGCTTTTCCTCTCGAAACACACTTAAGTCAAGACTAAAAGTACATTAAGGGGACAAATTGGCATAATAAAGGGTTAATTAATGGATGATAAGCCTAGGAAAGGGTGAAAATTCCTTACAACACTTTACAACACCTTGGCACAAGGTTTGGAAAGGGGTAAAAGGGTGTTGTTTAGATGAATTATGTTGAAAGGGTCTTAGAAAAGTGAGGAAATGTACTATAACACTTCACAACACCTTAGTAACACACTATTAGGTTATTGTTGAATTGCAAGCTTACAAGACTGAATCAAGGTAAAACAAGGCCAAAATCTAATGGAAAAGGCCAAAATGAGTGAAAAAGTGTCTAAAGACTACACTTTTTGGCAATACATTCAGACCTCACTTTAGTGAGACTATGAACTTACTTCAAACTCATACTAAAGTAGTTTAATCATGCTTGTGGAGTGAGATCGAATGTATTCATGCTAGCAAGATGAGATGACATCAATCAAGAGGGATGATCAAGCCCACAAGATCAAGATCACATGGAAAACTAATCATAAGCACACAAGATCACACAAGGAGTGATGTGAAAGGGTGGAGAAAATTCAGATCAAGCTTTGACCATTTTTCCAGCTAGTTGTGGATCAGATCTAGGTTGTTCGTCCGAAAGGAAAGGATGTACTCACTCTGGGATGATGAGACTTTTGGTTGTCTATCGGGTGAGAATTCCAAAAGGTGGTGAGATACATACACATGGTTGGTATGCACTCACACACAAGAAGGTGGCTATGGGGAAATTTGTGCCGCTAGTTGGGCTTTTCACTCAACCATACCAAAGTTATACTTGTTGATAAATTTGATAAGGCACCACAAAAGACAAGGATGCGGTTCATGAGACAAACAAATCCTTGCAGGCTTAGAACTCATGAACAAGTGCAAGATGGCACCACAGGCATGCAAGTTATGTTATGCAAGGTGGCCATGTCTGCACAATGCAAAAATGTAACATGTAAAATACAAAAGTGAAAGATGCAACAATAAAAAAATGTAAAAGGAGTGTTCCAAGGATTCTTTTTTAGTTCATATGAGGTCTTTGACTTAGGGAACATTGTTTCTAATGTCTCCAAAGAGGACCTATGAAAGGATAGAAGCTTCACAACTTAGGGGATGCAGTGTGTCGTATCGAGCCACTAAGAGGAATTTAATATGCTAAGATAACTCACACTTATGAAGGACATTACACCAAATGTCATCCACAAAGTGAGAAAACACATCATGTGAAGTGATAAGGCTGCACTAGGAACCAAGGTCAAACAAAAATAAAAATAAAATAGTGCCAATATATGCCCCCACTTTAAAGGGATTGCTACACACCATTTTATGAGCAATTGCATTAAAGTAGAGAAAGGAAAAATGCAAAAGGGACATGAGATCCTTACTTGAAAATCCCAATGTCAAGTGATAAGTGTCCAAGAAAGGTTGTATCATGAAAAACACCAAACACATAAGGGATCTATAGATTGGGGAGCAGTATGTTGGTTGCTACAATGTTTGTTTAGAGAGTGTGGAACTATCATCATTCCCCCAAATACATAGAACTAGAAGAAGACACAAAGAGAGCAAAAGAAAATGAAAAATGAGAGTCAATTTAGGTCAACATGGAAGAGACATGAGATGTCTCGACACTTTGCATCGTCCCCAAAAGGATTTTAAAAAGAAAAAGAACAAGACAAATGAAAAGCAACCTTTCTTTTGAGTGAACATGAAGGAGAAATTGCGGTCTAAATGTCGTGCATCATCCTCAAATGAAAGGAAAAAGAAAAAGGAAAAGAGATTCATTTGGGTCAACATGAAGGAGACATTGTGGTCTCAATGCCTTGTATCATCCCCAAATGAAAAGGAAAAAAGGAAACAAAAATGAAAAAGAATTTCATTTGGGTCAACATGAAGGAGACATTGTAGTATCAATGGCTTGCATCATCCCCAAATGAAAGGAAAAAAAGAAACAAAAGAAAAAAGTGGTTCATTTGGGTCAACATGAAGGAGACATTGTGATCTCAATGCCTTGCATCATCCCCAAATGAAAGGAAAAAAGGAAAAGGAAAAGTGAATAGAGAAAAGGCATGTACAAAACATAGAAGAAGGGTAGATACATATAGAATATTATCACAAAGAGTAAGAAAATATCACACAATATAGGGAATACATGATACACAAATGCAAAAAATAAAAAAAATAAAAAAAGAAAGACTAGTAAGGCACATGTGCATTACTCTGCGAGAAAGTCATTCACCTCCCAATCTTGCTTAGTATAAAACTCGAGAGGGCGACTAGCGAGAGGAAAAGTAGCAATTTCCAAACTAGTGTCAAGATCAACGCTTGTCCTGGGATAATTTTCGTGAATGCTCATGGAAGAGGAGAATAGTGAATTCAAGGTTTGGTGTACTTCTTCATCAATTCGAGTGTTCTCATCATCATAATCATTTAAATTGATGACAATGGTGGGTCATATGAAAATATCAATGGTGGCATGTAAAATGGGTGGTGTGAGAGGTATAGGATTAGGTTGCCGGGGTGGAGGAGGAGTATCAATAGGCATGGCTTCATGCACGGGTGGATTGTGATCTTCAATTTGTTCTTCCTCATGAGATTGGCGAGCAAGAGCATGATGGCAATGCCTTCATTCTCTAGCCTCTTTATTCCTTTTTTATTTTTTGTCAAGGTGCATGGGGGAAGGGACAGGATGGTCCACCATAGGTTGTGTATCATCCCTAAGAGGAGGGATGAGAGGAACTATGGGTGGCTCATCCTCTTTCTCCTTAGCTTTATAGACCTGTTTAGTGCGGGGAGGGAGAACGAAATTTCTATCATGATCCCTAGGCCTCTTGGATGATGTGGAAGAGGTTTTAAGAGTGGGTTGACTAGGTATATCAGATTTTGGTGGCAACATGGCTTCATCAAGGATGGGTGAGTCTCAGGTAGAAGGAGGTATGTTGCACAAAGAGAGTTCGAAGCTCTTCTTGGCTTTGAAATTTTAATAGGAAATGAAGAAAAATTATCATCGAGGGGTGATGGGTTCCATGGGTTCAGGCCAAAAGGCTTACAAGGAAAATTTACCCTTGGAAGATAAAGGATTAAAGCCAATATGGTGGACAATGAATATGTCATTGTCAACGGGGAACTTCACACACTTGTGGATGATGGACGAGACTGCTTTCATAGAACGAAGCCATGGGTGGCCAAGTCACAAACGAAATTGGTCTGATTGTAGAATAATGGAGAAGATAATATCTAATGTTTTGGGACCTGTTTGTAATGGGATGGCAATCGATCCAATCTTCGACCAAACAAAACCATTATGTGTTTTAACCCAAGCAGTAGGTCGATTATAGACATCTTGAGCAATATTGTGTAATACTAGGAATTCTTTTATGATCACATTCTCACCTTAGGCGGGATCTATGAGTATCCCATTAGTGGGCTTATCATAAATTCGACCAGCTATGTAGAGAGGACCATCAGGATGATTTCTTAGTATATCTTGTGAAGAAAAGGTGATGTCAAGAGGTCCTTTTGTTGATCCCTTATTATGGATAACATCTATTGCTCCTACCATTTCATCAATAGGTGTTACATGGGTTACCATGGGAAGAGAAACAAAATGTATATCTTGTGAGTCCACATTCATGACATCAAGTGGTGAAGTTTGACTTGGTTTGACAAACGACACATTATGTTTGGGCATGGGGTTGGTGAATATTTTCATGTTTTGGTTAGGGGGTGCCACAGATTTATTGCATTTATCATTAACGCCAGCAATAGATAAATGACCTAAATCAATTAGGTCTTGCACAAGGTGCTCTAGGCGCTTGCATTGTTCAGTGTCATGTTTGTTTTGTCAATGAAAGTAACAATAAGTAGTGGCACTATAAGATGGAGGTAATGGTTTATTGGGATCATGTGTATGGGTGAGAGGTAAAGATATCATTTGTTGTTGGAGTATTTGGGTCATGGTGTTATGAAGGGTGTCAAGAAAGGGTGTAAAGGTACACTTAGGATCTCCATAATTAAAGGGAACTATAGACCTAACTATGGCCACTTGGTTATTAATAAGTGGAGGGATTTGGGATGAAGGCTTAAATTGGAGAAACCATTTGTTCGGTTTATGTAATGGTTGGGAGTTGGATGGGGAAGAAGTGTCAGACTTCTCAACATGACTAGGAGTGGATCATGAGTCATGACTTCTAGTTGAATTATGGTAGTCACAGAGGGCCTGACACAGGTGTATAAAAGAGGGAAACTTCATGAGGGTAAGTTTACCTTGTAGGGGTGTCACAAGGTTTTCGGTGAAGATATTTTGTAGATGGATGTTGATAGGCTATCGTTAGGTCCCATTACTTTAGAATATAAAATTTCAATAATTCAACTGGGCAGTGTCCAAGGCAGTTTGCAATAAAAGATAATTTAGATAACTCATCTTAGATTTTTTGTTTTTCTTTAAACTACTGAAATCAATTTTAGTCTAAGGCCATCTAATTACTTAACTAGGAAACAATTTATTCTAAGAAAACTAGAAATATTTAAACTAGAAAGAACAAGATAACTAATTTAGAAAGCATAAAAACTAAGCTAGAAAGCACAAACATTAATAAACTGAACAATTGATAAACTACAAAAGTGGAAAAATGAGTAAACAGATCATGAAACATTCTCTTAAATAGTAAAATATTCTAACAATTGCAACAAGTAACTCATAATAATTGAAAATAAAGAGTGCTTCAGAAATTCAGACTCAACAATCGATAGACTTAATGATTTCCTATTGAATGGTTAACTATGTAACAAAAACAACATAACAGTAAGTACTTATCTATTTAGGTTATCCTCCCTCGAGTGGCCAGCTCGCGGGTTATCACATTCATTCTCAAGTTACATACACTAGTGGTTCTGAAATTCTTCCATTAAAGACAATTGTTATCCATAACTCAACAACTCAACAATTAACAAAAGATAGTTTAATAAGTATTCAGAGATCATGTTAACAACATTATATTACTATTGAGTGTATATTTTAACTTCAGGAAATTACATTTTTATATAATTTTTTTTTAGTAAATCCTAGATTTCAAATGGCATGGATAGCCATTGAAAAAGTCTATAAAAGTTTATAACTAACTCCCTTATCTTTAAAACCCACTTCATACACATTAAGAAGGCTCGAGACGAGCCATGAATTTTTTGATTAAAATATCATAACAAAAATTAAATTAACAACGACTATATCTTCGGTTCATCAGCCTGATGTTCAAGAGCAAGTTCCCAGCATCTATCTTCAATCATTATTAAGGCACGTGCTAGTTAAACATTTTGTAGCTATTGCATGATGTCTGATTATTGCCCTACAAAAACACTCAAAACAACCCATTAAACCCGTATTGGTAGATTACCTCAATTGATCATAAGAAATAAATTTTGCATAATTTTAGTTAAAGATAAGCAATTATTTCTCCTAAAGTTTAATTAATTGACAAAAACTGAGGATTGAGCTTATATAAATAGGCTTTTCTGGTTTCATTATGATGAGGTTACTTTTACCTCATCATTTTCTTCCCCTCCTATTTCTTGGCAAGTCCTCTTTCTCCATAGTTGTAACCCTGACTTTTATTCCATTCTTCATATCTAACACTAAGGTCATACTCATCTTTTTTTGTTGAATCAAAAGTTATAGGGTCATGGATGAACCCTCTATGAAAGAACACACCTTCTCTCCATTCATTGGCAACTCTATCATTCTGATTTGTTGAAATATGGAAAGCAAGAGGTGGATTAAGCAGCAAGGGAGGTCTATACCTCATCCCTATCCAATTTACCTTGAGGTCTCTTAGAATTTTAACTAAAGCATCTACCCTTCTGAAAGACCATCTGATATTAAGAGGAGAGATGACCTCTCTTTTCTTGAGATGAGCTGGCAATGGAGTAAATCTCTCTTCACAAGCATGTTAGGATTTTCCAATTAACTTTTTCCCATGCTCCATGAAATTATTGTAACAAAGTCTGAGACTGTCATCATATCTTTCTTTAATTTTATCATTTACCAGGAGAGACAAAAAGGTGTCTTTAAAACCTGCAAGCCTAGCATTAGGTGATCTTATTTGAAGACCCATAGTTCTTTCTGCTTGTGTGTATTATTTGGTGTGTTCTTGCCAATGAACCTAGTTTCACATAGTAGACAATAGAGCTGTCAATTGTACTTCGCCAACAAACAGATTGATGAAGAAATCAGTATGATTTTCTAATAAAAGATCATGTAAAAAGAATTCACAAAGAAAATATTTATCCTCTGGGGTTGATTCCACAAATATTTTAACAAATTATTTATCATTAGGCTGATAAGGTTGATCATTGTATATTCTAAACAGTTTCCACCTTATCCATTGTTCATTTAGAAATATTGAGTACAATTTGGATGGCCTTCCACAGGATAATAGACACTCTACTAGCTAACATGCATCTTTCTTCCCTTTATAAGTCTTGTGAAATGATTCTTTCAGAAGTACCAATTCCTTCTTTAACCTATAGTTCTCAGTTTGAAAATTTCTCAAGAAATAGAATTTTTTCATCTTTTTCATAAGTAATGGGGGAATGCAAACCTAGAACCATTCAGTTATAATTGGCTCAATTTGGATTTCCTTTGATTCCATTCTTGGTTTAGCATTGCTTTCTTGTAAGTCATGTTCTAGCTCTACAATTTTGTTAAGGGAAGAATTGAATTCTTCTTTTTGTGTCTTCTTTTCTTCCTCAAACGCTGAGAACATAAGCATAAAATTCTTCTTTAACATTTCATTTTCCTTATTTTTTTTTCAGCAATATCAGCATTATAAGTTCTATATCCTTGACTTAATTCCTGAATTTGTTCTCTTAACTTATAAATCAATGTATCTTTTTCATGTAGTTGCAGTTTCAAACCCTGAATTTCCTGATCTCTTTCATTTATTACAGCAACATGCACTATTAGCTCCTCCTTTTGTAATTCAATCTATTCATTGTTTTTATACAATTGTTTCCTTAAATCATCAATTTCTATCCTAAATTTCTCTATCTCTGCATTGGTATCTCCTATTTCAGCAGTCACTACAATTCTATCAACAATGGGAGATAAATGACTTAAATATTATTTCCCCCATCCTGTTCTTTGTCTTTAATTTCTTCGGCAAGGACTTCCTCCACATATTCTAAGTGGGAAGGAATTTCTTCAACCGAATTCTCTCTTTCTAGAGGCATTTCCTCTTCATTGACAGGATCATAAATCTCAATGGGTTTTGATGGCTATTTGGGCTTCTTTTTCTTTGCACTACCTTCCATACTCTGCATTGGCGTTTCGGTAAATTCAAAGGCTAGAATTTTATTTCTCCTTAAGGGAGGAATATTTTGGAAGGTGACAGTCTTCTTTCTTTTCCCTTTCCTTTTTCTCTTGGGACTTCTCACATCAAAATAGATGAGTTGAACATGCTCTGGCTGATCAGGGGTTTTGAATTCATCATTCAAAGATTCTAGCACTTCTTCACTAGGGGTTATGGGAACTAGAGCTTTCAGAGCTTGAGATCCCTCAGGGTAAATTTCTCCGGATGGCAAAGCAACTTGGTTAGACATTTTCCCTGGTTCTGATTTCCTTTTAATTGAATACTTTTCAATTTTCCACAAAAAATTCTCCCACTTACCCTCAGATTTCTTATAAAAATGATATTTGCAAATTAATTGAATTAACCCATGGTGTTTAAGAGGCCCTCGCCCTATCTTTTATCTTTCTATAGAGGAATTTATACAATCATATAAAAATTCTGTAAAATTAACCCTAAGAGGAGGGTTTTCCTTTCCATGGTGCAAATGGATTAGCATTCGAAATGCAGGTCCTACTACAACAACGAGCTATCCCTCACAGGTGAAATATTTTATAATCTAGGCTACAACTGTTCCCCAAGGTTCTAGTATAGAGGTTCTTTGAAATGCCCTATTTTTCCCTGTAGTACTAATAACTACCATGGGGTGAGGATCTCCCTCTCTAACAAATAATTTAGACAATTTTTGATATGTTATTTGAGAGGTCTCTTTCAATTTTATGCCTGAACTGTCTAACCCTGATAAACGAGAGATCATTTTTAGACTCACCTTAAAGAACTTTCCATGGAGTACCACCTGACCATTGAGTAGTTTTCTATAAATGCATTCACCAACTTTCCATTATAACCTTCGAACTTTCTGATAAAGTCCAACCACCCTGCCTTCTCGAATAGACCAAAGATATTGCTTAACCCCAGTAATTTTCCTACGGAAGCTAGCTCTGACTTCTTTTTACCACCCCCATTCTCTTATTTTCCACTATGCTAAATATTTCAATCAAGGCAAGAGACTTTTACACAACTATTTTTGAAAATACAGCTACTGAGATTATTTATTTGTCTTGCTTGAAGCTTACTGTGCAATGATTTTAATTTGCATGGAGGCATGCAAAAAGCTTTTCGTACAAGTAGTTGATTGCCGAGTGGCACAAATTTCTAAATTAGGAGGGAAGTTTGTGCCAATTAACTATTCTTTATTCGAAAATAACTACTTACTTAAAGCAAAAATTAGTACTTGCATTCTATGATCGTTCGAAGATCTCATACCTTTACAGATTTGATAGGATGACGTGGTGTTATTGGTTGAGGTGATGGCGGATTTATTATGGTGTGGATGCAGAAGCTTATGAATGATGGAGCCATCAATAAGGGTAGGATGTAATGGTGACTTTATTTATGATGAGAAAGATTAAAAACAATAGATAAGAAGGCATGTGTACTAAGATGTGATGATGAAAATATCGCAAAATTTTGAATTTATGAAAAAGGTGGTGGAATGCAGATGAATAAGTTTTAGAGCACGCAAATGAAAATGCACTCGAAACTAGTGAAAAATTTTTGGAGCACACGAGAGGCATGCATTCGTGACGAAGAAGGCAGATAAGTTCCAGAGCATTGCCAAAAGATGCAGATGTGGCAACTAGGAAATGGAAGTTTCGGAGCATCACCGAAAGATGCAACCAGAGCAACAATGGAATGAAGGTTCCAGAGCATCACCAAAAGATGCAGTCAGAGCAGCAACAAAATGAAGGTTCTGGAGCATCGCCGAAAGATGCAGCCGAAGCAGCAACATAATGAATTTGAACTTCAAGAGTTTTGAATTGCTTTGCAGGATGACTTTTAAATGTAATGAGTTGTTTGTACAGGCTCTGGAGCATCGGGTATCAGGACCGTCAGGTTTCGGAGCACTTGGCATCAAGACCATAAAGTTCTGGAGCATCTTAGGAAGGTGCTCCAGATGTTATTTTCCTCTTTATAAGAAATCTGGCAAAATGGAACAAAAATTAGTTAAGTCTAAAAGAAGAAAAGCTAATGAAAGAAAATAATCTTGGTATACATGTCTTTTTATTACAAAGTTTCAAAATATTATTTTTTTATTTTTTATTTTTTATTATTTATATATTTTATTATTTTTTATTTTTTATTTTTTATTATTTATATATTTTATTATTTTATTATTTTATTATTTTTTATTTTTTTTATTTTTTACAACTAGTTGGACTTTGTTTTGGTAGAGTCAATGCATTGGATCTCTCCCTGCATTTCTACCAGTTTTGAAAATTCTTCCCTATTGACCAGCTTATGGTAGATACGTAAGTGATGACCATTGACTAAGAGAGTTTGTGTATCACCATCAATTGGTTTCAACTGAACCATGCCATTCGAAAAGACCTCAGAAATCTCATAAGGCCCCAACCAATGAGTCCTGATATTTCCTTTATGATCTTTATATCTGGAATCAAATAGCAGGGCCCAGTCCCCATTATGGAACTCTCTCTCTTTAATATGTTTTTCATGCCACATTTTCCGTTGATGTTGAATTAGTTATGTTTGATGGAAAACGTCTAAGCAAAGCTCATCTAATTCGCGTAATTGCAAAACTCATTCAACTTGCGCTCGTTTCAAATCTAGACCCAGTTCCATAGTTGTTCATAGAGTTTGAAGTTAAAACTCAATGGGAAGAAGAGGTTTCTTCCCAAAGATGAGCTCATAGGGGCTGAATCTAGTTGTGGATTTCCATGTTGTATTGTATGCCCAAACAGCTTCAGGCAATTTCCTGGCCCAATCTTTTCTTCCTGAAGAAACTATTTTCGTTAATTTGTTCTCAAGCTCTCTATTAGTCACTTCCACTTGGCCATTTGCTTGAGGGTGATAAGGGGATGATTTTCTATGGCTTACTTGAAAATGGTTGGTGAATGCCAAGAGTACTTTGGACATAAATTGAGGTCCCTGGTTAGTGATGATAGTTTAAGGGGCTCCAAGTCTAAGGAAGATTTTATTATAGATGAAGTATGCGACTTGCTCTTCCCTAGCTACTTGTAAGGCTTGAACTTCTGCCCATTTCATTAGGTAATCAGTGCAAACAATATGTACTCTTTCCCTTGAGAGGAAGGATCTATGGGTCCGATAAAATCTAAACCCCATTTTTCAAATGGTTCGAGGACTACCTGAGGCAGTAAAGGCATCTCAACAGAAGCAGTTGGTCTTCCTACTCTCTGACATTCATCACAATGATGAACATACTTCTTAAAATCCTTATGCATTGAAGGCCAATAATATCCGGTGCCTAAGATCTTATGGGAAGTTCCTTTTGCAGAGTAGTTCCCTCCAGAAGGATCATCGTGATGGGCTCTTAGAATAATGTAAGTTTCATCAGCTCTGATAGATCTTCTCAAGACCATATCAGGTCCACAATGAAATAAAATTTTGTTAATCCATTTAAATGGGGCACTTTCCCTGATAAGTCGCTTCCTTTGCTTCGATGTGAACCCCGGGGGTACTTCAGAGGCAGCTAAATAGTTAGCAATGTCAGTGAACCAGGGTGACTTTATAGAAATAGAAAATAGATTCTCATCTGGAAACTCGTCCTGTACAGGTGTACAATCACCCTCTTCTTGTTTGATTTGTGACAAGAAGTCTGATACTATGTTATATTTCCCTGGCTTGTCAAGGATTGTGGCATTAAATTCCTGAAGGAGTAATAACCACCTCATAATCCGACCATTAACTATAGGTTTTTTCATTAGCTATTTTATGGTTGAATGGTCTGTATAAACTGTAACCTTATATCCTATAATATAGTAGCAGAATTCTTTAATAGCATGAACAACAACCAAAAATTCTTTTTATGTGGTCGTATAGTTTCTCTCTGTAGATGTAATATTCTTACTAATAAATTATATGGCATATTTACCCCCATTCTCATCTTCTTGTCCCAGTACTACACTAATAGCATTGTCCCAAGCATCTGCATAAATATGGAAGGGAAGACTCCAATTTGGGCCTCGCAGTACGGGAGAAGAGACAAGCTTTTCCTTAATTGTTTCAAATGATAGTTAACATTCTGGTGTCCAAACAAACTCTATGTCTTTCTATAAAAGAAAGAACATAGGAAAAGCTATTTTACTAAATTCTTCAATGAACCTTCTGTAGTAACCAGCATGTCCAAGAAAACTTTGAACATCTATTTGTGTTTGTGGAATAGTCAACTATTGGATGACTTCAATTTTCTTAGGATCAACCTTTATTCCCTCAAAGGAAATATGATGAACTAAGAATATTCCTTGTTCTACCATTATTAAAAATTTTTCATGACTAAGGGATAGTCTATTTTCCTCACAAAATTGTAAAACTCAGTCTAAGTTCTGAAGAGCTTCATCATACGTTGACCCATAGACTATAAATTCGTCCATATAAACCTCTACATAATCATTGATGAGTACAACAAATATAGCAAGAACAACTCTTTGAAAATTCGTCGAAGCATTACAAAGTCCAAAGGGAAGTACCTTGTATGCAAATGTGCAACAAGGGTAGGTAAACATGGTTTTATCTTGGTCTTTTGGAGCAACCTAAATCTGGTTGTAACCACTAAATCCATCTAAAAATGAAAAATATTTACTTCCAGCCAAGTTATCCAGAACCTGATCAACAAATGGTAGGGGGAAATAATCTTGATGACTAGCTTTGTTGAGTTCTCTATAGTCTACATAGATTCTCCATTTCCCATTTTTCTTTGGCACAACCACCATAGGTGACACCCACTTACTATCATAGATAGGATAAATAAATCCTACATGGAGAAGTTTCTCAATTTCAATTTTGACAAGATCCTTTAATGTAGGGTTGAGTCTCCTCCGAGGTTGGCGTAGAGGCCTTATACTAGGATCAATATAAATGTGATGAGGACAAACACTTAGGTGAATTCCCCTCATGTCCATGTAGTCCCAAGCAAAATCTTTAGACCTTCTTACCAACACATTGAACAATTTATCTTCTTGTGTTTCTGTTAGCTAGCTATTGACGTTTAGAGTTTTTCCTGGCAGCAGCATAATCGATTTTCTTCTAGGATGGGCCGAAGTGATAGTATGTATTGGTCTCAATAGGGTGTTAAGAGAACAACTATGAGGCATATGTTGGTGAAATCTCGTGATATCTTCAAAGAAATGACTTGTTTTGGGAATCATATTAGCTAAGGGACAAGGCATTCCCATTGTAGCATATCTTTGTTCCATCCCACTTCTATCAATTGGTTGTTTGAAAATTCTTGGAGAATCCATCGTTTCTTCCTCACACGGGCTTATAGCAAGGCATGCCACACCATTTACTAACTCATCCTCAAGTTCTTCTCCATGTTGTTTAATTACTACCATGGATAGCGAGGCCAAACTGTCTTGACCATTAGATTATTCTGGTTCATCAACCCAAACATTTTTATGCTCATTAGGTTTAGCAAGGAGATATAAGAATAAACGTTTACTATCTAGACCATGAGAAATGGTCATTCCCCCTTCTTTGAAATCTATCTTAGTGGCAACAGTGGCCAACCATGGTCTTACAAGAATTATTGGATAGCTATCTTTGGGTGCAAGCGACTGGATTACCTGGAAGTCGACTGGGTATTCCCATCCATCAACTTTGATGAGAATGTTTTTAATAACACCCTTTGGGATGGCTATAGACTGATTTTCCATTTGCAAGATTGTGGTTGTGGGACATAAATCAATCAAACCTAGTTTTTCCATTACATCCATGGTCATCACGTTAATAGTTTCTCCTAAATCCACTAGTGCATTTGGTATCGCTACCTCGTTAATTGTAATGGTTATAAGTGGACTCCTAGGATCATCGTATTTTGGAGCAATAGTCTTCCCAAACAAAAAATCAGCTAAATAGCCATCAATATGAACAGTATTTATCTTCTTTGGCTTCCTCCTTGGTGTTTTAATACATAGTTGTTTGATTAACTGGTTTAACTCAAGAATTTTCTTTATTGCCTGCAATAGAGGAACCTCAATTTGTAGTTGCTTGATTTCCTGAATTAACACGGTTTCAGAAGCCACAGGTATTCTCGGAGTATTTTCTGGAGTCATTGATTTTAGACGTTCTGGATATGGTGCCATTGTTTTCTCTTTTGGAGCGGAATCCTCCCTATGTTCACTCAAATATTGACCTTCCCCCCCCGAGATAAATCAGCAGCTCCTGCCACTAGAAAAGGTTCTTTATTTTTTTGTGGGAGTGGCAAGATTAGGTGGTGTTCCTTTCATAGGACTTTTAGGCTTGGGTTCCTCTACTATTTCTTCAATAGTTGAGGGTTGAAGAGTTCTACCAGAGTGCAACTGAACATTTCCATAATGTATTGCATTAAGTCCTGTAACGTTATCGTGTTCAGTAGATTATACCGGCGTATTCTGGCGATTGTTCTTAGGATTGGGAAGCGATTGAGCTGGAAGCTGAGGTTGATTTACCTTCTCATTCTAAGGAGGGTTTTGTGCTAGCGGTAACAAATTCTATTGTTGATTCCTCCTAGGTCCAGTATAAAATTGATTTTGTCCCTGATTCCATTGGGGGGCAGCATGTTGTGGGTACCATTGTTGTTGTGGTTGGTTTGAGCACTGTTGAGTTCCCCATGTTTGATTTTCCCATTCGAGGGATCCCCAGTAAGGAGTTCCCTAGTTAGGTTGTGGTGGAGGTGACTGATTCCAAGATGGAGTCCATTGATTATGAACCCAATTATTTTGTGGTCTCCATGCAAGATTGGAATTCTGTCCATAAGAGAAGTTACCTCCTTGATGTTGGTTTAATGTGTTTATCTCTTCTTCAACCTAAATATTTTTTTTCTTAGTATTCTTAAGATCAATCAGAAGCTCACACTGATAAGTAGGATGGTTTTCTCATAGAGTTGACAAAAATTAACTTTGTCTAAAGGACACTCGCGCAACAGGTGTTTGTTTCGATATCTGGGACAATAGATTGACAAGGTCTCAGGGTTGCACATTTTAGTTTGTATGCCATCTAATGTAGTGTTTAGTTGAACGAGAATGTTCATTTTTTAGATTTTCTATTTCTTTGCGGAGGTTACCTATCTCGTTAGACCCTTTAAAAATATTAGTTTTATGGATTCCTCCCCGAGTACGGGAGAAATTCTAAGATAATTCACATATATCCTCTAGGTTCAGTTGAGACACGTCACCTTTTCCCATCAGATCAAGACTTCTTCTAGTGTCATCATCAAGTCCCTTAAGAAATATAGTTTTGAGAATCTCAACACTAATAGCCTCTTCTCCACATCGTTTAGACAGGAAAAGGAACCTATTGAGACAGTCCTCTAAACTTTCATCCTTGTTTTTTCTTAGTTTAAACAACTCTTCCTTACGATCACTCACCCTATAGTAACTCTGGTATTTTTGCAAGAAAACATTCTCCATTTCCCCCAAGATGTTATGCTGCCAGAACCTAGTCCCATGAACCAACGCATTGTTGAATCCTTCAAAGTAGAAGGAAAGAGCTTTAGCTTCTAGTTATCATTTTTATAGTCATAAGTTTGACATAGGACCTTAAATTCAAAAATAATTTGGCCTGGGTCTTCCAAGGACAAGCCACGGAAAGTTGGAAGGAAATCTCGGGAAATGTTTTTCATAACAGTATCATCATCTGCATCCAGAGTAATAGGATAAGTAAACATTCGAGGAGGTTGAGGTTCATTGCTGTTGGAATTATGCCAGTTAGGTTCAGCCCTATAGTCTCCCATTACGTTCAGAGGAATATGTTCCTCAAAGAAAATTTCCTCTATCATTGGTTGTTCTACCAGTTGACCTTCTAGTAAATAGTGGAAAGCCTCTGGTGGATTAGGCTCAAATAATTCTTCAAAAGTATGGTCATTTGAGCCTTGGGCCTCCCTATGTATGATTGGTATCTATTTTGGGGGGGTCTTTGGTATAAATCATCCATAGGGGCCTCTTTTCCTAACCATGCAGAAAAAGAAGCCAAAAGTGGTATTTTGGCCTAAAATGAAGTATTCAAACTGTCTCCTAGTAACACTTAAGCAAAAAGGCTATTATAGTCCCCGAAAATGGCACCAAAAAGTGATAGGTTGTCGTTAGGTCCCATTACTTTAGAATATAAAATGTCAATAAGTCAATCGGGCAATGTCCAAGGCAGTTTGCAATAGAAGATAATTTAGATAATTCATCTTAGATTTTATGTTTTTCTTTAAACTACTGAAATCAATTTTAGTCTAAGGCCATCTAATTACTTAACTAGGAAAAAAATTATTCTAAGAAGACTAGAAATATTTAAACTAGAAAGCACAAGATAAATAATTTAGAAAGCATAACAACTAGGCTAGAAAGCACAAGAATAAATACACTGAACAACTGATAAACTACAGAAGTGGAAAAATGAGTAAGTAGATCATGAAACATTCTCTTAAATGGTAAAATATTCTAACAGTTGCAACAAGTAACTCATAATAATTGAAAACAAAGAGTGCTCCAGAACTTCAGGCTCAACAATCGACAGACTTAATGATTTCCTACTGAATGGTTAACTATGCAACAAAAACAACATAATAGTAAGTACTTATCTATTTAAGCTATCCTCCCTGGAGTGGCCAACTCGTGGGTTATCACATTTGTTCTCAAGCTACACATACACTAGTGGTTCTGAAATTATTCCATTAAAGACAACTGTCATCCATAACTCAACAACTCAACAATTAACAAAAGATAGTTTCATAAGTATTCAGAGATTATGTTAACAACATTACATTACTATTGAGTGTATATTTTAACTTCAGGAAATTACATTTTTATAGAAAAACTTTTAACTAAATCCTAGATTTCAGATGGCGTGGATAGCCATTGAAAAAGTCTATAACAGTTTATAACTAACTCCCTTGTCTTTAAAACCCACTTCATACACATTAAGAAGGCTCGAGACGAGCCATGAAGTTTTTGATTAAAAGATCATAACAAAAATTAAATTAACAACTATATCTTCGGTTCATTAGCCTGATGTTCGGGAGTAGGTTTCCAACATCTATCTACAATCGTTATTAAGGAAAGTGATGGTTAAACATTTTGCAGCTGCTGCATGATGTCTGATTATTTCCCTACAGAAACACTCAAAACAACCCATTAAACCTGTATTGGTAGATTACCTCAATTGATCATAAGAAATAAAGTTTGCATAATTTTACTTAAAGATAAGCAATTATTTCTCCTAAAATTTAATTAATTGGCAGAGATTGAGGATTGAGCTTATATAAATAGACGTTTCTGGTTTCATTATGATGAGGTTATTTTTACCTCATCATGTGTCAGGAATTTTAACATCAATTAAGGAATAAAGAGCTTGACAAAGAGAGATAAATTCAGTTATCTTCTCATTATTGTCTTGTTTACATCTCATGAGGTCCACTAAGGTTTTATTTGGGGCCATATGAACTTGGAAGTGATTAATGAAGGCATCCACTAGTTCATTGAATGAACTAATGGAATTATTAGGAAGGGATGAGAACCAGTCCAAGGCAACATCTTTGAGAGTCCTTGGGAATAACTTAGCAAGCAACTTGTTGTCAAGAGTGAAGTCACTTCATAGGGCAGTATAGGCATTGACATGGTTAGAAGGGTCACCCTTCCCTTCGTACTTGTCGAATATAGGGATCTCTATTCCTTGTGGCAAGGGAGTGCGTAGGATGTCTAGGGATAACATATTACTACGAACGTAGTGGGTAGGGGAGCCATATTGGCTTTGGTTGATGGTGGATATTTTTTGTTGCATGGAGGTTATAGTGTGAAAAATTTGTGTAATAAGAGGGTCAGTGTAAGTGGTATGAGGTGGAAGGGAGAGAGGTAAAAGGATGAAGGTGGTGGTAGGGATAGTAAGGGTAGGGACAATGGAAGATGTGGAGGGGTTGGATGCCACAAGAGAAGTAGAGATGCTAGTAGGGATGATGAGGGGAGGTACCGCATTACTAACATGTTGCATGGTGATTGTCACACTAGAAGGTGTATAAGTGGCAATAGAAGCAATAGTTGAGGGGGGAGGAGTAGAGGGTCCTCCTTGGCCAAAAATAGGGGTGGGTGAGTGAGATGCCTTAGGTGCATGTTTTTCATAGATTTCTGCAATCCTCTTCATGACACATAAGCCATCATCATGGTCATATAGGCGGTGAAGGTTTTCGATGGCGGGGATAGTGGTTTCGGATATGGGTTCAAGGTTGATTTCATGTTGATAATCAGTTAGATCAGCATGGATATGGAAGACCTTATCATGTGGGAGTACATCATTATCACTAATTGTGTCTCCTAGGTGTAAGGAATTGCTAAGGATGGTCTCTAAGCCTAGTGTACCATTGCCAATACTTTGAGTTGAAGTCAGAGGGATCCCAAGATCTACAACAAGAGTGTTGTTGTTAGATGTGATGGTCCTAGAACTTCATCTCACAACTATATTGGCAAAGGAATGACCAATGCTCAGACAAGGTTCCCTAAGGCTAAGGCAATGTAAGCAAAAGTGACAAAAGTGCTTGTAACTAAAATTCTGAAACAAAACATAGAAATGCAAAACTAGGGGACTATAATGTAGGAAATACTAGAAAATTATTAGAAATTTCATAGTGAACAGTGCTAAAGGACTAGATCACCTAGGGTGGCGACTTAGTCCCAATAGTGTTGTTTTTGAAAAATTTCAAAATATTTAACTACTTTTATACTTTATTTGATTTCCTGATGCAAACAAAAACTGGAAATGCAAATTTTTCTATATTTTCTTGTTGAAATTGTGATGCAATGTATAATTCTACCATGAACTTTCACTAATGCACTTTTCTACTAACCCTAGGATGTAAACAATGTAATTTTTTCAATGCAATGCAAGCTATCCCTAAGATGAAATCCAAAATCAGAAAGCTAGCAAATGGTCTACGGTTGGGTTCACCAAAATAAACCACCAAAAATATAACACTAGACCTAGGGAAAAATGATTCCCTTTACTAGGCCCCTAGGGTTTTTCACCCTAGGAGCACTTGGTGTGTGGGAATGGCACTTTCCTCTTGGTGGTTATGGGATTTTTTCCGATTGCATTCAAAGGGAGGGCTGATTGATGAAGGTTGTGATATGTGTGTGTTGTGTGGCTGAAACTAAGATAAAATGATACTAATCTAATGTGTGAAATGTAAATAAAGTAAATCTAAAATAATACAAACTAGCTACACTATATGCCCTAAATGAATGCAATACATAAAGTAACTAGAAATTTGAGAACTTGTGCACCTAGAAATGTGATGGTGTAGATGAGAGACTCTGGAATATTCTAGAAAATGTCTAAAATCAGCAGAGGGACACTTACGCCAAGTTGGGCAACCTAGTCCTCCTGTCAGGAAAATCTGTCCGACCAGATTTCAAGGAAAAGGGTACCCAAAAATGCAAAAACCATTTTTCAAGCTTAGCATAGGGACAAGGTCGCCAATAGTGGTGACTTGCTCCTCTTGATGCTTTCCAATAATTAAGGTCCTAATTCTATAGGTCTTGGTTGATGTTTCCCTTTTCTGTAGCAATATGTGTTTGAAACTCCTGAAAATGACCTGTAACTTGTCTTGTTGCTCCTTTTAGGGTTTGATGCTTTGATGTGACTTGGGTGGAATGTTTGTACTTTCTCCAACACTTTGTACTTCACCAAATATGAGTAAAAACCTGCAAACACATGTAAAGACCAAGAGAATATTGTGGTTAGGGAATAGGTATAACATCCCACTATGCAACCCCAAAGGTTAAGAGCCAAAAGAGGACAAGATAATTTTATTTTTGTAAACAAGAAGAATAACATACACATAAAGTAAATTACCAATTCGATAAAATGACAAAAAACATGGAAAAATATGACCTAAAGTACAACTTCAAAGGGAGGACTAATCCACCCTCCAAAGAAAGTCCGAACAGGATCAAACCAGCAAGCTCTAGAACTTGCTACTCTGCTTCAGAACCTATTGCTCCGGAACTTGCTACTCTGCTCCGGAACCTACTGTTCTGAAGCTCACTGCTCTGAAACCTTGTTGCTACACACAAAGCAACAAATAGAAGGCATCGGTGCTCTAGAACTTATGATGCAACTCACAAGACAGCAACATAAAGCATTGTTGCTCCAAAACTTATGTAGATTGAAATATGAAGGAAATTCACATCCATAGTTCTAATTTTTGCAAGAAAACTAAGGAAAGAAAAACCATAAGGATTATCATAGTACAAGCGAGTCTGATACCAATACCGGAACTCGTAGAACAATTATAAAACATCACATTTCTTCTCATTAATCTATATGATTACATCTTCTTTCTTAAGAGAGTACAATATACATGAAGAACATACATGAGTACAATGGCATAGCCATGAATAAGATACATGAACTAAAAAGGTAAGAAGAGAGAGGAAATGTCTCCAACTGGTGCTCCAATAAACCGTACACCGGTCCCCAATGGTGATGGCAATGCATCCCTACCATGTGGATTCCAAATAGACCACCCCACCGTACTCGGAGGTAGTCACAAGGCCCAAACAAAATAGCAAGGCAAAGATAACATATGGTCAACACTCACATCAAACACAATGCAGACACAAGGTGCAATGCATAAAGTCAATTCCACAACAAGGAGGTGCTCATTCAATAACGTGTCGGGTACTACTCAAGACTAATAAGATGGAATATACAGGACTATAGATCGGGTGAGGAGACTCAACCATGCCCAAATCAACACCTTGTAGGTGGATAATTCAACGCCCTACAGGCGGATAGGCCTTCTCGAGTGCATCCTTAGACTTTTTAGGTGCTCAAGGCCATGCATGATGACTCATTTTCTTATATTGTTTTACCCCATCTCGCTTGACGAAATGGGGAACCAAAAAAAATATGAAACAATAAATAAACCACTAAGATCCATCATAAAAGCCATTTAACACAACCAAACAAACATTGTTTTGAAATCCTTCAAACAATTGATCTCATACACTCACAAGCAGATCAAACACATTCAAATGTTCACCATTAACTTCGTAAAGGAACCAATAATATAATCAGTATAAACCTCATTAAATCATCCCATAAAATCACTATTAAATCAAATAAAATCTACATAGTGGCAATGGCACAAAACACAATTTCAACTATTGTTCAAACGCATGAGAAAAATGCATAAAAATTCCATAAAAGATAAAAGTGCCTAGATCTAAAATCGGACAACAACCCAATTTAGATTTCGATGTTTCAAGATGGATTTCATTTTTAATTTTCAATTGTATGACCGAAATAAGGTGTTGTTTAGAAAAACGTCGTTTTAAGCATGGCTAGACAAAAACATGAAAAAATATGAAAGTGCCTGGATTAAAAATCGGACAATGACCCAGTTCATATTTTGACATTTCTACATGGAATACAATTTTATTTTAAATTTTTTTATAGGAGGTACATAAGCAACAAATGAAAAATGTCAGTTTTCAAGTAGGCACCAATTTGACAAAAAATAAGGTGCCCAGAATAAAAATCTAATGAAGACCCAGTTGAGATAAGAAAATTTCGACATGGAATCCACTTTTAGTTTACATTTTTAGAATGTAGATTATAAGTAGAAAAGAAAAAACGTTTTTAACAAATTGGCAAGAAAATCATCAAAATAAAAGTGCCCAGATTTCAAATCTGTCAAAGACCCAATTGAAATCTTGGCATTTTTACATGAAATCCACCTCTTAAATTCATTTTTTATCAAGAGGGTAATGAGCAGCAATTGAATTTAAAACAATCGTCATTCAAACTCCAAGCAATACAAAAACGAAATAGAGGAGTTCTTCCAATTTTCATAAAATAAAAATAACCCGGATCAAAAAAATACCAGCCATACAAGAAACATGAGTGACTGCTCAAATTACCAGCCACATAAAATTGGAGAATAACAAAAAAATACCTCAAGGCTGCCCCAAAATAGAAATGAGAGAAAGCTTTGCGTATAAGGCACAATCAAACTCCAAAATAGAACAACAAGGAAATAATGGCATGTTGAAATCAGCAAACAACTGCCCACAATTTTTCTCTCCAAAGAATTTTCATGTTTCTCCCCTCTCCTTCTACTATCCAAAACTTAGGGTTTTTATTTCTTCGCTAAAAATAGAGCAATTTATTCCTCTTTCTTTGTTTTTTCTTCCAAAGATCACTCCCAAAAATGATTCATAACAAGGTATAAATATCCAAGACCTAGCTGCCCCTTTTTTTGTTTTCTTTAACTAACTCCTCAACACAATAAAATGAAATAAATCATTTTATTAAACAAACAATTAATGCTCTTCAAAGAAATTAATTAAAATCTCTAATATACAACATTCTCAATTTCCACATAATAATAATAATAATAATAATAATTTAAATCCAACATTGAAGTGCACAAGCTCCCCCAAATAGGATTTAAATAAGACTATAAGAGTTCACCAAAAAGAATTGATAAAAATATTTAAAATAATTAAATAAAAATAAATCATTCTCTCGAATGATCAATAAAAATCACTTAAAAACAACATATTTAAAATCTCGAGGATATAACACTCCAAATCAATAAAACACCATAAAATTTCATATTTAAAACTATGAAAAGATGCCTTGAAACCACATCATAACCCTGACAGCCAAAATATAAAACCACAATAAAAGATTAATGGAAACCAAGACAAAATACCTCAAGCAGACATATTGGTAAACCACATATGACCAAAGGTGCTCTGGATGTTACCATTAGGTAACCAGACGGTAAGACAACAATAAGTAAACACTGCACTAACAAGGTATAGTGGGCTAGGGTAGAGGACGATTTGGCCTGTATGACTACCTCCAGTTACCACTATCGGGGAATAAAATTAAGCTCAGGCCTATGAATCCAAGCGGAGTCGATACTCAATACCTACATCACTCTAATTACACGTCAAAGTACATGTACATATAACACATATCATATAGCTAAAACACATCAATCATCTGGAAGAGGGTCATGATATCGTAAGCCTCTCGGATATGAGTGTTACGACATCATCCTTGTCCTATCCCTAATCATACAAAATTAATGATAACATTATATAAACATATAAACATGTAATCCAACATAATAAATAATCATGATAATCTATCGCATAATCATTAATGTCTAATCTCATTATGATAACATTTATAATACTAAATCAAAATTAAAATACCATCTTACCCAGGCTAGAGTTAGAGAGGTGTTACATCCTCCCTCCCTAAGATTTGACTTACTCTTGGAAGTCATGTAAGCTCAATATGTAGCCATGTCATAGATTAGTACTCAACATCTAAAAATCAACATTAAAGGATTGTGCTTCATCCCAAAGGTAAGAAATATAATGTACATCATTAATCTCTAAACGGAATAGAAAAGACATCCTTTTAACATTCACCTTTCTAAAAATATTATTATCAATATATTGACATATGCCTTACTTATCAAATCTCAACATGAAATAAAAATAGCATGGTTAATCTTGCTAGCATCACATGTATCACAATTCTCAAAATAAGCATTTATTTTAACACCCACATTCATTCAAGAATAGGTTAAGATGCACATTGATTTCCACTAAGAATAGGGTAAAGAAGATGAATAAGGACTCAATTCTTTCCAAAGTACTATTGTTTGCAACAATATTTTTCTTCCACACACTTCCAATCCCACGCATTAGAACACATTTGACATCATTTTCAATAAAATATAACAATTTACACTTTCTAAAGCATAATAAGTCAGCTTTTGAATTTTTCATATGTAACCATATCCAAGATGAAACATGAATTTATGCATATATACATACTTCCATCACTGATAATCACATCACAAGGCTACACAAGGGTCCATCTGGACACCGGGAAACAACATACTAATTCATGATACATAATCCATGAGCCAAGAGCCAATATTCATCTCACATAATCCATACCTCACACTCAGTGGCTTAATGGTGTTAGGACACACACACATGGTGAGGCCATCCAAACAAGACCACAATGACCTATCTTTTGTATAAGGTGGTTAGCCTCCAAGAGATAGTCATCACACATAGGTGGATAGTGGGTCCTCGCTATATAACAACTTCACATACCCCCATCCTCAAGGTTCCCTACGTCTACTTCCTCGTATACACTCACCAAGTCCACCTCATATGTTTTTGGAGAGGAATCACAATACGACACATGACCAACATTTAAAAACAACAAATAGAAAACTAGTTTAGCCACCAAAGATCATAAATAAATATCAAATAAAGATTCAATTTTAGCAATAAAGTAAGAAATGTGCGCAATTTCAACACTAAATCAAATGTAACCATGAGAGTTACATGCAATTGAAGATCACAAGGTGTGGCTAAACCATCACATTCAAATATAAAAAAAAGTGTCGGCCTTCACAATCAATAGAAGATCATCAATAACTATAAAGAAAGTCCACAATCTTTAAAATTGCACTGTACAACACTGCATGACTAGATACTAGCCACCAAACGAGGAAGGAGGGAATGTCTAACTATCGCAATAGCCCCTCATGTGGTGCAGAGTGAGAATGCCAACCACATGGCATGAGGTGTATTCCTTGGCTACACCCCGCATCACGTCGTCAGGTGGCATGGACTCGCCAAGTGGCCCACACACTCCTTAGCTATCTGCATGGGATGTGCACCTTGGCCCCATCCCGCATTGCGTCTCAGTGTGGCATGGCCATATGCCAACCGGAGAAGGCATGTACTGGTCGTATGCTGCATGGCAGTGTGTTTGTGGCTTCGCGGAAGTAGGCACGCACATAACACACCCCATATAGCGATACCTCGTGGAGAAGGCACACATAGGTACTCGTCGTAGCCAGAGGTATACATGGCTAGAACATACCCATATGTTAACCAACCCAAACACTATCAAAAGAAAACATGAGTATCCCTCCACAAGTGTACGAGGCCCCATTACACTCATCACATAAGTAGGCTATCATAACACAATCTCATAGTGCACCTTCACATGTCTATGCATGAGGCAACATATCCATTGCATCATGTCGAAACACATGCAGATACGGTATATACATAATGTATATATGAGTATGTCAATATGGGGCTACTCGAGTCCCACCTCTCATATGGATGAGGTTGACTCGCTAATGCCAGCTCAACGCCCCTATAGGCAGCTAGGAAAAAATAACAAACCAATGATGTACTCAAATCTGGGGAATAGGCTAGCACATTTGGATCAAGTACCTTGATCCATCATAAGGGGAAGTAGTGAGTACTTTCCTCGAGATTGGTTGAGTTGAGATTGCTCTGCACTGCAATATGTGCACGTTGCACACTCCGCCTAAGGAACTTTGTGGCTGCTACTACCCCTTCACGGACTGAGAGACTAGAGAACCAAAAGAAGAGAATCTACAAAACTAAATTTTGGCTACTCATGTATATATAAAAACTATAACCACACGTGGGTTGGCCCTCAATCAGGTAACAAACATGCAAGCACATATAATGGTATGGTTAATCCCACACCTAAGATACAACATATTCCCCATGGATGGGTACACAGTATCACCATCCCATGGGCACACAAAGCAAGTACGAGGTATTCACAACACTCAACCAATGCACAATTACTAGTTTCTCACATTTATGGGGGGGTTACATTTACATACTCAATTCCATTACTTTTCAAAGATCAGATACCAAAATACATATATTTTCATAACCAATGTGGTTCCCTTTCCAAAATCATATCATCCATGGATGGATACCTTGTACCACAATCCCACAGGAACACAACTTAAGCACATGATATCCACAACACTCAACATGAGCACTAATACAAGATGTTCGCATAATATGGAGTACCTTTTCCAATTCTTCTTACCAAAATAAAACAATTATCCACTTCTAATTATGCAAGATCAAAACAAACTTCCCAAGAACATGTACTCCCAACATCCATACAATCTTCTCTTTTCAATATGATAATGTCATTAAACATAATTTTATAATTACAACTTTTATTACATACAATATATCACAGTGCCACATGGAGTAAATCAACAATGCCATAATAATTCTCACATTCACATTCACTATTATTAAGTGATAAATCACCTTACTACACACATGCGTTAACCACATTTATCTCTTATACATAGTGCAATATTATTACACAGTTTACTCAAGACAAGGTATGCAACATTATCACTTCAACATACATTAAGCATTTTGCAATTATCATTAACATGCAAATGGTTTCACTATTCCTTTTTTTTTCTCTAAGCTTTTACTTAGTGCAACATGATTTTCTATTCAAATTCATACATGTACCATGATTATGAATGCAACTTGGGGACTTAGGTCCTTTACCCAAGTTTTGATCTAATAAAAAAAACCTTCATGAAAGCATAATCAATTGCTCATAAAAGACAACATACAATAGATTCCAATACACCACACACTCAAAGATAGGCATCTTCATTAAACCAATGAGAATAGAGAGGTTTACAATTCTGACATAGGCACAAATGCAAACATGGTTTCATTATCACCTAATCACTTCCACACAAATGCATCAATCATATTAGAGCATGCAATAATATCTATGAATTAACAACATGATCATTTATTTTCTATTACCATATTTATAATATCAATATAACATGCAAAAGAAATTTCAAAACCACATAGGGTCAATCTAGCAATCACTCACACGAGGTAAAGCACAAGAAGAGAATACACACAAACAAAACTTCTTGACACCCTCACCATCAAACAAACCTTCCAACAACAAGAACTAAGAAACCAAACAAGGGTAATTTTATGCAACACATGTCACCTGCAACCCACCAACAAGCTATGGTCCAACATGCCCACCCACAACAAAGGATAAAATAAAGTAATCAATCTCAACCTCAAGAGACTCTCAACCAAGGGAATCACTTCATTCCCGTAGGGTAAGGCAAGGCCTAGGAAGCATCATTCCTCTACAATACAAGCCAGGCAGAGCTCCCCGTGTGTGAACATGGGCTTTGATACCAGATGTAACATCTCACTACGCAACCTCGAAGGTTAAGAGCCAAAAGAGGACAAGATAATTATTATTTTTTAAACAAGAAGAATAAAATACACATAAAGTAAATTACCAATTCGATAAAATGATAACAAACATGAAAAAATATGACCTAAAGTACAACTTCAAGGAGAAGACTAATCCACCCTCCAAAGAAAGTCCGAACAAGAGCAAACCGGACAACTCCAAAAAAATTCTCTGGAACTTGTTGCTTTTCTCTGGAACCTACTATTCTAGAGCTCACTACTCTGGAACCTTGTTGCTACACACAAGGCAGCAAACAGAAGGCACCGGTGCTCTGGAACTTATTATGCAACTCACAAGACAACAACAGAAAGCGTTGCTGCTTCGGAACTTGTGTAGATTGAAATATGATGGAAATTCACATCCATAGTTCTAATTTTTGCAAGAAAACTAAGGAAAGAAAAACCATAAGGATTATCATAGTACAAGTGAGTTTGATACCAACACCGGAACTCATAGAACAATTATAAAACATCAAATTTCTTCTCATTAATCTATATGATTAGATCTTTTTTCTTAAGAGAGGACAATATATGTGAAGAACATACATGAGTACAATGGCATAGCCGTGAATAAGATACATCAACTAAAAAGGTAAGAAGAGAGAGGAAATGTCTCCAACTAGTGCTCCAATAACCTGTACACCAGTCCCCAATGGTGATGGAAATGTCTCCCTACCATGTGGACTCCAAAGAGACCACCCCACCATGGTCAGAGGTAGTCACAAGGCCCAAACAAAATAGAAAGGCAAGGATAACATATGGTTAGCACTCACATCAGACACAATGCAGACACAAGGTGCAATGCATAAAGTCAATTCCACAACAAGGAGGTGCTCATTCAATAACATGTCGGGTACTACTCAAGACTAATAAGATGGAATATACAAGCCTATAGATCGGGTGAGGAGACTCAACCATGCCCAAATCAATTCCTCATAGGTAGATAACTAAACGCCATGTAGGCAAATAGGGCTTCTCAAGTGCATCCTTAGACTTTTCAGGTGCTCAAGGCCATGCACAAGGACTCATTTTCTTATATAGTTTTACCCCATCTTGCTTGACCAAATGGGGAACCAAAACAAATATGAAACAATAAATAAACCACTAAGATCCAACATAAAATCCATTTAACACAGCCAAACAAACATTGTTGTGAAATCCTTCAAACAATTGATCTCATACACTCACAAACAGATCAAACACATTCAAACATTCACCATTAACTTCATAAAGGAACAAATCATATAATAAGTATAAAACTCATTAAATCATCCCATAAAATCACTATTAAATCAGATAAAATCTACCAAGTGGCAGTGGCACGAAACACAATTTCAACTGTTGTTCAAACGCATGAGAAAGAGGCATAAAAATTCCATAAAAGATAAAAGTGTCTAGATCTAAAATCGGACAACAACCCAGTTTAGATTTCGATGTTTCAAGATGGATTTCATCTTTAATTTTCAATTGTATGACCCAGAATAAGGTGTTGTTTAGAAAAACCTTGTTTTAAGCATGGTTGGACAAAAACATGAAAAAATGAAAGTGCCTGGATTAAAAATCGGACAATGACCCAATTCATATTTCAATGTTTCTACATGGAATACAATTTTATTTTACTTTTTTGATAGGCGGTACATGAGAAGCAATGAAAAATGCTAGTTTCCAAGTAGGAACCAATTTGACCAAAAATGATTACAAGGCACGTGGAGGAATCAATATTTGGATATCACCTTATTATTTATTTAATGAATAATTAATTCCAGCTATTTATGATAAAAAAAAAATCGATTCTATGAGGGTTGAAGTTTTGCCCGCACAATCATAGCATGGTGCCCAAAATAAAAATCTAATGAAGACCCAGTTGAGATAAGGGAATTTGGACATGGAATCCACTTTTATTTTACATTTTTAGCATGTAGATTATGAGTAGCAAATAAAAAACATTTTTAGCAAATTGGCAAGAAAATCATCAAAATAAAAGTGCCCAGATTTCAAATCTGTCAAAGACTCAATTGAGATCTTGGCATTTCTACATGAAATCCACCGCCTAAATTCATTTTTTATCAAGAGGGTAATGAATAGAAATTGAATTTAAAACAATCGTCATTCAAACTCCAAGCAATACAAAAATGAAATAGAGGAGTTCTTCCAATTTTCATAAAATAAAAAATAACCCAGATCAAAAAAATACCAGCCATACAAGAAACATGAGTGAATGTTCAAATTACCAGCCACATAAAATTGGAGAATAACAGAAAAATACCTCAAGGCTGCCCCAAAATAGAAATGAGAGAAAGCTTTGTGTATAAGGCACGATCAAACTCCAAAATAGAACAACAAGGAGATAATGGCATGTTGAAATCAACAAATAGCTGCCCACAATTTTCCTCTGCAAAGAATTTCCATGTTTCTCCCCTCTCCTTCTGCTGTCCAAAACTTAGGGTTTTTATTTGTTCCCTAAAAATAGAGCAATTTCTTCCTCTTTCTTTGTTTTTTCTTCCAAAGATCACTCCCAAAAATGATTCATAACAAGGTATAAATATCCAAGACCCAGCTACCCCTTTTTTCGTTTTCTTTAACTAACTCCTCAACACAATAAAATGAAATAAATCATTTTATTAAACAAACTATTAATGCTCTTCAAAGAAATTAATTAAAATCTCTAATATACAACATTCTCAATTTCCACATAAAAAATAATAATAATAATTTAAATCCAACATTGAAATACACGAGCTCCTCCAAATAGGATTTAAATAAGACTATAAGAGTTCACCAAAAAGAATTGATAAAATTATTTAAAATAATTAAATAAAAATAAATCATTCTCTCGAATGATCAATAAAAATCACTTAAAAACAACATATTTAAAATCTCGAGGATATAACACTCCAAATCAATAAAACACCATAAAATTTCATATTTGAAACTATGAAAAGATGCCTTGAAACCACATCATAACCCTGACAGCCAAAATATAAAACCATAATAAAAGATTAATGGAAACCAAGACAAAATACCTCAAGCAGACATATTGGTAAACCACATATGACCAAAGGTGCTCCGGATGTTACCATTAGGTAATTGGATAGTAAGACAACAACAAGGAAACACTGCACTAATAGGGTACAGTGGGCTAGGGTAGGGGACATTTTGGCTTGTATGACTACCTCCAGTTACCACCATCGGGGAATAAAAGTATGCTCAGGCCTGTGAAACTAGACAGAATAGATACTCAGTACCTACATCACTCCAATTACATGTACATATAACACATATCATATAGCTAAAAAACATCAATCATCAAGAAGAGGATCATGATATTGTAAGCCTCTTGGATACGAGTGTTACGCCATCATCTCTTTCCTATCCCTAATCATACAAAAGCAATGATAACATTATATAAACATATAAGCATGTAATCCAACATAATAAATAATCATGATAATCTATCACATAATCATCAATTTCTAATCTCATTATGATAACATTTATAATGCTAAATAAAAATTAAAATACTCTCTTACCTAGGCTGGAGTTAGAGAGGTGTTACAATAGGGGTTTGCCTAAGTCAAACCCCTTTGATGGTAGCTAAACCTAAATGAGAAACAAATCAAAGGAGAGTAATATTGAATGATGAACTTGATGGAAAAACTTACCAAACCTTTGTTGTTGATGGTTTGCAACATGCAAGGACAACTCCAATAGAGGTTGCTTGTGAAACCCTTACGCTTGATTGCTTGCTTTGGAAGATAGGGGTGCAAGAGTTCTTGTGAAGAGATGTAAAAAATGAGCTTGGGAGAGTGCAAAATGAAGGTGGAAACCCTTATTTGTACATGTAAAACCCTAATTTTCCTAAAATGCAACAAGATAGGCTGACACTAGGGTTTTGGAGGCAAGATTTCAATTAGATTTTGTTTAAAATTTGAAATTTATGCCAAAAGGGACTAGGTCACCCAAGGTGGCGACCTAGTCCGCTTGGGAAATTTCAAGTAGTGGTCGGGAATTAAGTAATGTTTAATAAAGTTGATCAGGTTTTCCTCCCGAAACACACTTAAGTCAAGACTAAAAGTACATTAAGGGGACAAACTAACATAAGAAAAGGGTTAATTAATGGATGATAAGCCTAGGAAAGGGTGAAAATGCCTTACAACACTTTACAACACTTTGGCACAAGGCTTGGAAAGGGGTAAAAGGGTGTTGTTTAGGTAAATTATGTTAAAAGGGTCTTAAAAAAGTGGGGAAATGTACTACAACACTTCACAACACCTTAGTAAAACACCGTTAGGTTATTGTTGAATTGCAAGTTTACAAGACCGAATCAAGGTAAAACAAGGCCAAAATCCAATGGAAAAGGCCAAAATGAGTGAAAAAGTGTCTAAAGACTACACGTTTTGGCGACTTACAAAATTCTTGATTCAACCGATGCAACGAGAATCCATTCCTTCTCCCTTACCAACTAAATCATTACATATCTTCAATTTAATATCCCCCTCTACACACAAGTTACCATCTCCTAATTCACTTTTAACTTTCTATTTTATATTTATAGATAAAAAGAGACATACAAAATTATTGATTCAACCAATGCAACGAGAATCCATTCCTTCTCCCCTACCAACTAAATCATTACATATCTTCAATTTAATATCCCCCTCTACTCACAAGTTACCATCTCCTAATTCACTTTTAACTTTCTATTTTATTAGTAACATAAATATTGTTCCTAAAATAGATAATATGTTACAAACCACTTCTAAACATATAAATTAGGCCTCCTAATTATAAGTATTTTTTTCCCTACTTATTGAGTTTGAGGAGTTAGTTTACATCAATTTCCAAATATCATGAAGTCGAAAAAATAAAATTCCCATATGAAGGTGGGGATAATAATGTATTTATTATTATTATCTAGGGTACTTTAATTATTTTTTAGGAAAGCGATGAATAAGAAGTTATACAGAAAAGATTAAAAAATGTGGGCTGTAAATAATCTACCCAATTTGAATGTTATGATAAATCACTGAGTATCCTCATAGAGTGCCTAGATTTAAAATTTTGGTCAATATGATAGTTATGAAAAATTTATGATGCATAAAAGAGATGTAAGATTTGTAAGAGGAGTTATTCTCTCTTCTAGATATATTTTTCATGACTATCAAGCTTTTTCTAGTGGCTCATGGTTTGGACTCCTATAATTGGGATACAATTTGGTGGTTTATTGTTTTTCTATTTCCTTATATAATGGAGGCATGGAATATATGATATAAAATAATAAATAATATGTAAATACAAACCAATTTTATATTTAAATCATTATATAATACTTTACAAACCTTAAAGAAAATATATTTTTACTCTTTGATTGTTGTATTCAAAACTTAAGTGGTACTAGTTTAAGGAGAAAAAAATAAAAAATTTATGTATGGAAATGAGAAAGGCATGTCCCTTTTCATAAGGGTTGGAAACTATGTATGGGTCACAACCCTTTCAAGGAGTGATGACCTTATGGGTGTTTTGATCCCTCCCAAAGAAGAGGCCAAGACGTACTTCTATGAATAGGTTCTTCTTTTCATAGAAGGGTCACCCCACCAACCCCACTCATAAAAATATTAAATGGATGTAAATATTTTAAAATTATAATAACTCTCTTAAATACCCAAATTTGGTGCAATCCAAGTAAATATTCACAATTAAAATTAATTCAAAACAAGCTCAGACTAACCATGCAAAGTAACTCACAATCAACAAGCCAAAAATGGTATGAACCAAAGATCTATCTGATATTTTAACACTTCATCATTAATGAAATTAAACTTTATCTAATACTAAATATAGTAGCCATGTAAACCACTTGAAATAACAAGAGAAACCCAAAATCAATGTTTGCTTGCACATTGATCTCAAATAGTTCAATCTCAATAGTTCTTGATCAACAGTTATTTAGAATGAGAAATTGTTTCCTTTTATAGGCAAGAAAAACAAAACTTAGAGAATAAAAATGGTGGAGATCATCTCAACACCAAGGTTTAATATTAAATTTATAATTAATAGATGAAACACCATTTAATATTCATCCTCCATCTCTAAATGAATCCAGTTAAAATATTGTCTTGGGTAGATTAAATTACATCTTAATAGATACTTTAAAAGATATCATGGCTAGAAACAATTGGCACAAAAAGTGCTCAATTTTTAATGTGGGCACAACCAACATTTCAATCCTCATCTTGGAATCAAAAACTTGAACAAAATGTGGCACACTTTCCTAAGAAATACTCCAAGGAAAGGAAATTGCATACATGCATCACATGAAGGCATCACTCCAAATCATCATAAATTATACTGCTACCCTCTACCTTTTCCTTATGTGCATACTTCACAAATGGAATAAGCACTGGTTTAACCTCCTTCAGATGAGGATATGAAGAAGTATGAACTCTAATATACTTAATATTTCCTATCTTGAAAACTTTTAATTTCTATAAAACATAAAGCTGCAACATCCAAATTAGTCTGAGGAAAAAGAGTGTCTAGTTATCCTTTGTATAATTGTTACTTTCAATGTTGTTTGATCAATTGATCGTCAAATTCTACATCCTTATCAATATTAGTCCCAATCAAAATATCAACAAATTTAACACTCTTCTTTCAAATATCATCTATCTAAGAATTTATTCAAAACCTCCTACTTGACCTTATCAATAATTTCTCTTATAAATTCATTGCATGTATCCAAAAATGAGGTTATTTAAGCCTATCTCTACTCAAAATACCTTATCTTATTAATACCTCATAAAAGAATCCTTTTATAGATTCTAACTTAGTAAAAACTGCAACAAGAAATTTGTCATTGTTTGTGCAATATTTTGATATTTTATGTATTTCAATATTCAAGACCAAGAAATTCATTTGAACTTGAACTACATCATATACTAAATTATTTCCCTGATAAAAATGGTATCAAACCATGCACATGTATCTTGAGCTATATATTTTATTTTCTCCATTTGATCCACTTCAAACTTTATAAAAATATAGGAGGAACAAATCTACCTTCCTCTTTCTATGTTCAAGGACAAATTAAATATTTTATATAATCTTATAATTATGCCACCTATGCCTTTAATTGATATTTCGTAGCTTCATATTTGTTCATTTTTCACAATTATATTATAGAACCCATAAATTCCTCCATCTCTTTATATTTTAGAAGTAGGACCCAAATTGAGAGTATAGACATTAAAATTTTTTAGTCTAAGATCTCTATTATCTTTATCAACTATTGGTTTGGTAAGATGCAAAATTTTGGACCTTGATGCACCCCTGGTCATATGTGATATTATTTTCTATTTTTTTTTCTCTTTGGGCTACTCAATTATGCTCAATAAATTAGTCGTCCAAATTAAGATCTTTAGTGACAGGTTGATTTTTCTTTAACTATGACTACAAGCATTCTAGGGTCGTGGATTCCTCTGCAACCTATTCTCATAGAGAAGAAGAATGAGGGACTTATATTTTAACATTTTCTATATTTATTGTCTCCTAAATTTAATTTTGAACATCAATAAGTTGTTCTTTCTAAAAGATATTCCTCAAAAGGAAATTTGGTAGATACTTCTTGTTTTTCATGTTTGAAAATGCATTGATAAACAATTTATTCTTTTCAATAGTAACCTTGTCAATTTTATCAACTATAACTTCACTTTAAAGTAGAAGAAGTGGATCAACATTTGTATTTTTATCCACTTGATCTTTCAATTCTTGATACACCCACTCAATGTTCTCCAACATCAGAGACATAATATTTTCTTAAGTTTTTTTGGCATAGAAATAACCCTAAGTTGAGCCAAAAGTACTCCATTTTCCTCTAAAATAACATTTATTATAATCTCACTAGGAAAATGGGAAATTTGAGAAATAAAATATTATAGAAAATTCAAAGTAGAGAATGGAATAGAAATGGATGGGATAGTAGAGTAAATGTTGGAAATTTTGGTGATGGTTTTAGGATGTATAGGAATTGATATGCTAAATTGAGGTAGTGAGAGTGAAAGAGAAGAGGAAAGTGGTGGAGGTGACACACTAGGGGATGAGTCAATAGTGATAGATGAAATGGAAGTGGTGCAAAAAAATGAAGTAATGGAAGGAGAGATAGTAGCAACAAAAAATATTGTAGTGGAAATGGTAGAAGAGGGAAGTGGATGGATACTTTCATGCACAAAGGAAATAAGAGGTATAGGAGAAGAAGGGATAGTATCATGAGGTGGGGAAGAAATGGGATATGAATTACAAGAAGTAACTATTTTATTCTTTTTTTATCTTGTTTGGAGTTTTCTTCTTAGTATCTTTTGTATGCTCACTCCTTTTATACACTCTATTTCTGGCCATGGGTTAGATTTATCCTCCTTTGTCCTTCTTTCCCTTGTCTTTATACCTTGAATGTGAAGCCACCTCTCCCTCATTGTGTTCTGGATTATCATATTTATCTTAGAAGTATCTTCTTCAATAGATTATGACTCTTCTTCCATAAAATTAAATGTTAACTCAACACCTTTATCAATTAAATTAGAAATTTGAATTTCAATCCACCTTTTGGTAAATCTAAGAACTAGATTATTATTTCTTGGAGATATATGATATCTTCCTTAGAAAAATTAGCCATTTGGATTGTTGGTGTAATTAATTATTTAATTACACTTTATTAAGTTTACTTAGGTAATAATTAGTTTACTTAATTAATAAGTAAGCTTTATTTAGTTGAGCTAATTTTAGTTCAAAATTAGGTTTTACCTTAAGGGTTATGCATACATTGCTTTTATAAAGAAATTCATCTCTTGTATTTTTTCAATTCCTGAATACAATTCATTTGCACATCTTCATGCAAATTGCTCTTGCTTTTTCTATTTTTCTCTTGTGGAAGGTATTTTCTGGTTTGCATGTCTGATCTTGGTTTCTAACATTATTTTATTAGCTACTTCTCTATACTCTCATTTATGTACTAGTTCTCCATCATCTTCTACCTGATCAAGAACCATCATGATTTTCAATTCTATGATATTATCTAAGGGAAGCCTAGAATATGATCTTTTTCTTAATCCATGTTTAGTTTGGAAATTTTCCTAATAATCTTCAATATCCATTCTATGTCCATAGTGTCTTACAATTTTATTCTTCATATTATCACATGGGTCAAAAAAAATTCTAGTATCATGGAACACTAAATGAAAAGATTGTCTTTCTACATCAGATCCTTCTACTAACTAGGAATAGGGCAAACAAATAATCTATTTCCTACTATTAGAGGCTAGGGTAGTCCAACTCTATGTATACCCTTGATAATTTTATTTGAGATACATAGTTGTGTGGTCACTTCCAATAATACTATATTATCTATAGGATACTTAGGGAGCATATATGTTGCTAATAAGAAGACCTATATTATTATATATGTAAACACCAAAAATGGAATGTACCTTTAACCAAAATTTTGGACCATCTATACATCCTAGTTGGAAAATAATTTTCTTAAATCCCCTTGCAACATTATTTTTATGAACATTATAAATACATCATTGAATCTTTTATAATGAGATGAGGAGTTGTGTAATTTCAATTGAGGGTAGAAATAATACACCTTTACTTTCCTTGAGGCGTTTCCAATATTACCTCTACATGAAAAACTCTTATTTATATCTTAAATTTATGACCAAGATATATGCTACATAAAATATGTAATTTGAAATATCTCAGTATCATGAGATTTGCGTAGTGAATTTTATTGTCACCTCTTATTACCTCCTCCATGGAGTAAAACATCCAACCCTCAAAGGTGGAGCTTGCCCCAGTACCTATAACTTGGCTTAGCAATGTGAATAAACTATTGAGCTCTAGAATGGAATCATTTCTATGTATACTTTTAAGAATCTTAACTATCGATGATTTAGCCTTATTCATCCAATGCTCATTTATAATATTTAGAAATTTATTAGGCCCCTACCCATAAATTTTCATACATTTCTCTTTAGTCATCTTTGTCATGGTGGGATGAGTTTGAATTTAAAAATCCTCTATAATTGCTTAAATAGATAGATTTAGAATCGTATCATCAAGAGAAAAAATATTCCTTGATTGACCTAAGTAGTGCTCTCTACATTCCATTATTAATTCAAGACATTGAACTAATGTAGGAAAGCTATAAGATCTTGTACTATTCCATTATAAATCAACCTATTTTTCTTTTGAGTAGGATTATTACCAAAAATTCTCTTTAAAGTCTTCACTATCAATATCACCCAAGTCAACTTATCTCCAACAAAATTCTGCCCTCAAGTGATTTTAGATATAGGGGTTTGTGCAGGATCATGGGGATCCAAAAAGTGGCGATATGAAAACAAAGCATTTTTTACTTGCCCAAAAACATGAAATTTTGCTTTGACTTTTACTAGGGTCGGGTATAAAGTACATGTTGCCATGTCAAGCACCAAAGTGAAACAAATATCTATTTAGAATAGATATCCATTTTAGAACGGATATCCTTTTTAGAATGAATATTCATTTAGTGAAAATCATATAAAATCAAAGTATTGATATAATATTATATGATATTACAATATAATATTATAGTATAGTATAATATATATAATATAATATATATTATTCTATAATATAATATTATAATATTATATAGTATTATAATATAACATATTATATTATATAATATTATATTTTATATTATATATTAATTATATATAATGATATAATATATATTATATTATAAATATATGGTACCTCTTATTATATGGTTTGTTATGTGTCGTCACTTATACTAAGGGATGAGGTAGACCCAACCTATTTTAAAAAAATAATCTAAAATAGAATGGATATCTATTTGTTCTATGTTAAAAAAAAGGAAGGTCGAGAATCATTTTTTTCTGCCCTATACTTTGTTGCATGTGGAAAAATAATATAATATATATATTATATTATAATATAATATATTATATTATAATATAATATATTATATTATAATATTATATATTATTAAAATATAGTATATATATTATATTATATAATATTATAATATAATATAATGTATATATTATATTGTGTAGCATTATATTATATATAATATAATATATTATAATATTTATATTATAAATATATAATACGTCTTATTATATGTTTCAGCTTGTGTCGTCCCTTATATAAAGGGACAGGCTAGACTCGGCCTATTTTAAAAAATAATCTAAAACAAACAAGATATCTATTTCAAATGGATATCTATTTGGAAATGTATATAAGTTTCCTCAATGTTAAAAAAAAGGGAGGTCGAGAGTCATTTTTTCCTGCCTTATTCTATGATGTGCGAGGAAAAGAAATCAAATGACTCAGATAACCCTTTGCTAGTGCATTTGATTTCCAAAATCACCCACTAATCAAAGGTATGTTGGATTTTTAATGTTTTTTTTTCATTTTTTTCATTTTTGCATTATTTTTGAAGAATTTGAGTGTAGAAATAGGTTTTTGAATATGCATATTAGTTTGCATTAAAAAAATTCTTAATTTTTAAAAAAATTTAACATCAAACAAGTTTAACAATGGTTGAGAATCCCAACCTTGATCCAAATGAAAACCCTTCCCAACCAAATGCTCCTCCACCACCAAATTTTCCATTACGAAATGTACCCACTATCCATGAAAATTTAAATGAATTGAGAAACATATGTAGGATATACGAGACACACCCTCGACTCTCTGATATGAAAACCACATTAGAAACAATAATTTATAATGTTAAAACTCTCACAAACTATCATATTAGGTTTGTAGAGTGGCGAGATTCCATGAGGCAACATTATACCAATGGCTTATCGTATGATGAAGTGAGGGAACTTGGCATTATGACAACCCAATTAGCATAACTATTAATCAATCCCAAGACTAAACAACCTGTAGATGTACGCAAGCCTAAATATTTGATTAAATGGTGCAAATATCTTGAGGTATCCTAGATATTTTTTCGCAACATTGGTGGATGGTTTTTGATAAACCAACCAACAAAAATCTTGATGTCCCATAATATTTTCTATGAAAAATATATATGGAGTTTGTCCTACGTAAGCATGTCAACTACTTTGATATGCGAAATTTACAAGGTGCGGGTAGAGGAATGTATTAGGATAGACCTGGGGCACATCGAGTAACCCCACTTCTTCCTACTTTTCCTATTTCTTCCCCACCTCCAATACCTTACCTAGAGATTGTTGCAGATGCAGGAAATCAGAGTATTTTTTAAGTACATGCTTTGAGTGACCATTTGATCACATAGAGCTCACATTTTTCACAGCCGCATTAGTTGCTACTAGTATACCCTCCTCTTCACCACATATTTGTGTGCCCCATTATTGCATTATGTGCCACCATATATGTTTGGGTCCTCTTTGACAGTCTATTGAGGCTCCAATGGACACATCCAACTATGAGGTCCATCATATTTCGGATGTAGGAGATGAGAGAGCATGGAGCAGAGCATTTCTAGGAGAGACATCGGGTGCAAGAGATGGTGTGGATGCATCAATAAGACTTAAAGTAATTTCATAGTGTATTTTATCTTTTATCTCATATTTTATAAGAGATATTAGTACTAATATATATTTATGTGCCGAAATCTTTAGCAGTTGCTAATAGAGGATCAAATTTCATAGGTCTAGGAGGATACTCAATCAACCATTTCATTTGGCCTAGAGATTTAGTATATGGTATCATTTAAATTGTGATTTAGATGTTAATTTTTTATATCTATTATGATTAAATACATGTACATAAATTGATAGTCTAATGTATTCTTGTCTTTTTATGCAACAATCTGGTATTTTACAACCATGGTGACTACTTTTGACACATTGGAAGAAGCATCACAATAGGTATAGGTTTTTTTTTTATTCTCAACATTATGATTGTATGTACATGTGCATTTAAATTGTTTTACATTCTTGTCATTATTTATATAGGAAACTATCTTAGTTGGTTCATCCATAATGAACTCATCTACAACAAGAGTACAAGCATAACATGAGGTATGTTTTTATTTTATATTGCAGATATATACATTTAGATAGGAGTATATATATGTTTAGTAAACAATGATTATTTTTCAAAAATTATATATTAATTTGTATCAATTTTATTTTACCTATTACAATCCTCTACCTGATTCGGCAATGTGACAAATCTAGGACCATTTCAATATACTAAGACTCTTAATCATCCTATGAGAGAATCATATGCAAAAAATATTGCACAAAAAAGAGAAAGAATTGAAGTAAACAAGAATTGCATTTTAGATACATTATAGTTCAATATAGTGATTTTTATGTTAAATTGATAATTTTTAAATTATAGTATATAAGTTTCTATTTAGTAGTCTAACTTGTCAACCATTGACATAATTAATCTAATTTATAGTTTGAATTGTTATTGTGCAAGTAATTTTAGAGCCATCAAGTTCTTTGAGGAGGCTTGATTTTGATGATCTAGCACAAGATTAGGATTTGCTAGAGATTGATACATTTAGGGATAGATAGATCTGGCATGTATGCCACATTTTGTAAAACTTATTTTGAGTAGGCATATATGCCAATTTTGTATATGAGAAAACACAATTATTCTATAATTTGATATATAAGAATTGATATTTGATCTAATTTGTTCCTCATGTGCATGCCTTTCTACTTTGAAACTTAAAATTGGAATGTATAATTTTTTTAGAATGGTTTAAAGTTATGATCAATAATTGTTGGAAATATGTGCCTCAATCTCACTGACCCATTCATCAGTGTAATCTGAGCAGCCGACACAAGTCTCCTAACTCTTTGTGAAGATAGAAGTTCGGCTGAAGCACTTGGTCGGTGTAACTTGTTTCATTGGGATGAGTGCTTAGTGTTGGCAGTTTGTTTCCATTGGTATGACTTGGGGTCATCGATGGAAATCGTCACCGGGCTACGCTGATGGACTGATGCTTGTTAAAGGTGATCTTGATATACGGTTGTGATGAGATTAATCCAACGGTGCTCATTTTATTCCGCACTCAGTTGTGGTGAGTACCGATGGAATCTTGTGGAGTGAGAAAAACTGCCTGAGCAGTTGACACTTGGTGGCTTGATCAATGGTGTTCACTAGTCTCATGCCTCATGTGGTGGGTCCTGAGTGACTCATGCGGGGTGTGTCGACTTTGAACATGTTTCATTGTTTTGGGGAAACTTATTGGGAATATTATGGATTATTTTTTGATTCCTTGAAATTGCACTAGTGGTGTACGCGTGTCTTGGTGGGTCCTGGCCATGGCAAGCAGTATATGAAGGGAAAATGCTCAAAGGTCATTTTGTCACCTAGGCAGTTTTCAACAGTTGGTCTACTGTGGAAGTTGAACCAAACCAATTGTTTGGTGCGTCAGTTAAAGTGATGGACAAATAGCATTACGACACATGGTGCAATATTATTCATTGATTTTACATCATTGTTGTAAATCAACATTGATTCGTCGAAATATTTATTCTTTGGTAGCAATTAATTGCAAGGTTGACAAAGTGCAATTTTTTGGTATGTATCTATAATCCAATTCAATGTTGGGCAACTTGATGCATGCTACAAGACGGTGTTGCTAGAGAATGGTGGAAGCTTGTCGGTGGGGTAATTAAATACCTTGATGGTTTTTGGTTGGATAGGAAAGAGAGATGAGGTTGATCAAGAGGTGAAATCTGACCGAGCAGAGTGTGTGTGTTCGAGCAGTATGCGAAGAGAATTGTAACTATGAACACTGAGACACACATAACTAAGAAGATGTGAACCTGAGAGGCCGTGACGCTATGTCGACCGAAAGGTTGGCTATGCATGTAGGCTGGTGAGATGAAATGAATCTTCATTGTATTTCATGTGAGGACATTGTAACAGTGCAAGGCTTCAGATCTATATTGTTGCCTATATTCTCCAGATGAACAAGATGTAACTCCTGTAAAGGCCATCAGTCTAAGATTGTATTGTAACTTTGTTTGTTATTGAATAATACAATGGCTTATCTTTTGGGGGGTGGGGTTTTTTACCCGAAAGGGTTTTCCTCATGTAAATCTATGAGTTCATATGTTTGTCTTTCATGCTTATTGATTCTATAGTTTTGAATCTATACATGGTGTTGAATCTAGCTTAGTTTGCATGTACTTTTCTCAGAAGAGTAAATGTGGGAAATCACTGTGCCTATTTCCACTTTATGGCATAGTAGTTTGTGTCTTTGAGGTGATTTGAAGAAATGAAAATCACCAAAGGAACTATTCTTCTTAGATGTTTCATTCTAAGTTGAACCTATTTTTCCCAACAAGTGGTATCATAGCTAGTTAAGGGAGGTCAAGGTTTGTTTATGATACCAACAAGTGGTATCTGAGCCTTCTTCTGGGATTTTCTTATGCTTGCATATGTAGGTTTGTGAGATGCATGTACTTGCATGGAATCACATGTGTCTTGCATGTGCTTGCATGTTGTTGCATGTAAGAGTTCCTAGTGTTTCGGTTCTATGGATTCCTTCTGTAAAGATTTCTTAGCCTAGCAAGCTTGAGGAGATCTGAAGGAGTCGGTTGATGATTTATCCTTTGGTGAGTAAAATTCCTTGCTCTTTTTGAGACAACACGTAGCGTGAAAGAAATTGAAGATGGAGAAATTTAAGTTGATCATATTGTAATGATGTGGTCTGAGGCTCCTAGTTGGTAGTAAATGATCTTGATGCAAGGGGTGTAAGTTTATGCTTATGGTTGTGTTGCAACAAAGAGTGGTTCATACAGGGTGTCTATGTGAGAGGCTCCTTGTTGGTATGGAAATGCTTGGTTTTTTATTTAGCCATGGAGTATTGTGCTTGTGTTGGGTGTTTTGACTTAGCATTGAAGGCATTGTTCTCTGTTACCCTGATTGCATGAAGGCTATGAAGTTGATCTTTGGGTGGTCTGAAAACTTTTGAAGATCCTGGTTCTCTCGAATGCATGTGCATGCTTGTGGTTTTGGAATTGGTCTAGAATGGGCCTGGAGTTCCTATACTACTTGTTCCTTTCTATGGTTACCTTGTACTTGCATGGCTCAGATTCATGTTCTTTGGTTCTGAAATTTTTATATAGATTTTCCTAAAAAAAAAAGTCTATGATACACATTCATGTTAGTTCATTTTTCTAGTTAACCATGATGGTTGTGTGCAGACTCTTGAGTCATCCAGGTATGTAGTGGATATGGATGTGCATGGGTGTTTTGAAAACATGGTGGTTTTGCATGGTCAAAAAATAAAACTTGTGGTTTTGTGGAGCTACTGGTAAAACTATTTTCTAGATCCTAGTTGTTTGGGGTGTTGTTGGATGAGATAGTTGCAGTTCTGCATGTAAGTGTTTCTTGCTGGTTTCCTAGACTATGGTTCTTGAGTTATGGATATGATTGGCGAATTAGATCTAATCTTGATCTGGTGTTTGATTCATGTTGTCTACATGGGTTTTCTCTTTGAGATCCCAGTTTTGCAATTTCTAGTGCGATGATAGATTTGTAGGATTCATTGATTGGATCTATGGGTTGAGCATGTTGTGGGCTACCTTTACCTACATTTTTGCTATGGGAAAACTCAAAAGTGGAATGTCAATATCCATGAGGTTGTTTCAGTGTTGATGCAGATCTGTTAGTTGGCCTTGTCTGTGGTCACTTGTGCATTGGCATGGCTATTTTGAGATGAGAGGAAGGATAGCATTGAGTACCTAAATAGTCGATTATGGGGACCTGTAGCGTGTGTATCAAGATGTCATGGAAGGCGTGGGCACACTAGTTAGTGTAATATTTTGATGGTGATGGTGTGGTATGCGTGGTTTGGAGATCTTGGTGTTGTTTGGCATTGTTGTCGATTGTACTTGGAGGCTTTTCAGATCAGCAGATGTTTGGTCATGATGCTTGGAAAGCTTGGTGTCATGGTTTAGTGGGAGCTTTAGCAGTGATTGTGGATTCATCACTTCATGGTGAATGATCTTCTTTAGTGTTGTAAATGTTACTAGGAGGGACTCTTAGATCCTATTGTTGTAGAAGGGTTCTTTCGCATTTGCATGGACACTATTTGAGGATGTGCAACATCTTGGAACCATGGAGGACATTTGGAGTCTTTGGATGAGATGTTGGTGGTGCTTGATAGGTGATGGTTTAGAATTTGTTTGCTTGCTGTCATGTATACTCGTGCTTGAGCATTAGAGTTTTGGCATGTTGTGTTGCTCTCAAAACCATAATTTTTTCACTTGAAGTGTGGTATCTCCTAAGGGGGGTAAGTAGATCATGATGTCATGATAAGTTCTTGTTTCAAATATTTGGAGCTTTGACAGTGGTCTAGTAATTCTGTGTGTTTTGAGTACATTGGTCATATGCTTCAGAAATTCTTGGTAGTGCAGTAGTGCAGTTTGGAGTTTAGCATGAGATGATCAGTTGATGGTGTTCATGGATACATGGAGAATGAGGTGAGGTTGTGTTTTCTCATGAGATGAGAAAGGTGTTGTTTTCAGCTGAAAGTCCGAGTAGTCTACACCTTGGTTGAACATGAGTTCAACAAAGACCAATGAGGAGATTTCTCCTACATGAGTCACGATGGCTTGTGTATTGTGGAGGAGCATCTTCTTTTCTTACTTTTGGTCTGCTCGGTAGTGAAGTCTATTTTGAGAGGTATTTTCCAATTATATCTTTCAGAGGTGTTTTATGATTTCTTTCATGATATGGATCTTGAATTTTTGTTTAATGGTTCTAGAGGATTCATAGTGGAAGGTGGACAACATGGTTTATCTCCTTGATATTTTATGTGATATCATTTATTGATGAGAACTGGTAGGAGATAGTTATATGGGCTGATTTCTTGAGATGGGAAATGAAGGAGTTTGATCTTCTTTGAGAGGCTTACATCCATGATTGGTTACATGTAACATATGTTAAGTTTGATCTTGGTGATTGAACAGTTGGGTGTTGTTATGGATTTTCCTTTGGGATGTGAAGGAGATCATATTTGATATAGCTTTTAGAGGTGTATGTAGGAGGATGTTCTATAGGTATATGTTGTGCAAAGTTTCTCTCTTTGGTCTTGGTTGTCTTCCTGGAAGTCTGACTTCTTTTTTACATTGGTTTGAGATTTGGTCGGAGCTTTTGTTTTCATTCGATTTTTTTAGTGGTAACTTGGAGGTTCTTTATCTCTTTCCTATTTTGGGTGTTGAAGAACTTGGAAGAGCTCTGGAAGACTGCTGAGAGAAATGATTCTTGTAGTAGTTGGCTGCAGGTTGTGCATATCATTGTGGATATTTCCTTGGTACTACATGGTTACATTTTCTATGTGTTTTTATTGGTAGACTTGTTATGCCTTTGATCTTTTAGATTTGGATTTACCCATGAAGTGGGAGTAGCTGGATGTGTTTGATCTTTTTCGATTGGTTTGTGCATGGTGCTTGTATCTACAGTTGATGGGTTTGTTGTGTTACTGGAATGAGTTTACTAATATGGATACCTTGAAGGTATATGAGATTGGATAGAATAGAATGAGCTATGGGTGTTATTTTCAGTCATGTGGTTTGATCAGTTGGATGGGTGCAGTCACTGCTTTGGTTATTGTTTTAACTAGTGTTCTATCTTGTTTCTGGAGAATGTTTTTCACAGAGGTGATCTCGTTTGGCCTTTGAAGTTGATGTTGTTTGTGCTTCTATATGATTTGTTGTTGGTGCTCTGGAATGGTTAGTAAGATCTTCATCAAGTGGGATATTATTGGAAATATGTGCCTCAATCTTGCTGACCCATTCATTAGTGTAACTTGAGTAGCCGACTCAAGTCTCCTAACTCTCAGCGAAGATAGAACTCTGGCCAAAGTGCTTGGTCAGTGTAACTTGTTCCGTCAGGATGAGTGCTCAGTGTTGGTGGTTTGTTTCCATCGGTAGGAATTGGGGTCATCAGTGGAACTCCTCAACGAGCTATGTCGATGGACCGATGCTTGTTAAAGGTGATCTTGATCTATGATTGCGATGAGATTAGTCCAACGGTGCTCATTTTATTCTGTACTCAGTTGTGGTGAGTACCGATGGAATCTTGTGGAGTGAGTGGAATTGCCTGAGCATTTGACACTTGGTGGCTTGATCAACGGTGTTTGCTAGTCCCATGCCTCATGTGGTGGGTCCCGAGTGACTCATGCGAGGTGTGCCGACTTCAAACACATGTCGTTGTTTCGGGGAAACTTATTGGGAATATTATGGATTATTTTTGTATTCCTTGAAATTGCACTAGCGATGTATGCATCTCTTGGTCGATCCTAGCCATAGAAAGCGATATATGAAGGGAAAATGCTCAGAGGTCATTTGGTCGCCTAGGCAGTTTTTGACGGTTGGTCTGTTGTGGAAGTTGAACCGAACCAATTGTTTGGCACGTCAATCAAAGTGATGGATAAATAGTGTTACAACATGCGGCGTGATATTATTCGTTGATTTTACACCGCTATTGTAAATCAATGTTGATTGGCCGAAAGCTTTATTCTTTGGTAGTGATTAATTGCAGGGTTGACAGAGTGCATTTTTTTGGTATGTCTCTGTAATCCAATTCAATGTTGGGTGGCTCAATGCGTGCTACAGGGCGATGTTGCCAAAGAATGGTGGAAGCTTGTCGGTGGGGTCATTAAATACCTTGATGGTTTTTTTTTGGATAGGCAAGAGAGATGAGGTTGATCAAGAGGTGAAATCTAATTGAGTAGAGTGTGTGTGTTCGAGTGGTATGCGAAGAGCATTGTAATCGTGAACACTGAGACACACAGAATTGAGAAGATGTGAACCTAAGAGGCTGTGAGTCTATGCCGACCGAAAGGCTGGCTGTGTGTGTGGGCTAGTGAGATGAAATGAATCTTCACTATATTTTGTGTGAGGACATTGTAACAGTGCAAGGTTTCAGATATATGTTGTTGTTTGTATTCTCTAGATGAACAAGATGTAACTCTTATAAAGGCCATGAGCCTAAGATTTTATTGTAACTCTATTTGTTGTTGAATAATACAATGGATCAATCTTTTTGAGGGTGGGGTTTTTTACCTAAAAGGGTTTTCCCCACATAAATCTGTGAGTTCATATGTTTTTCTTTCATGCTTATTGATTCTATAGTTTTGAATCTATGCATGGTGTTGAATCTGGCTTAGTTTGCATGTACTTTTCTCAGAAGGGTAAATGTGGGAAATCACTTTGACTGTTTCTGCTTTATGGCATAGTAGTTTGTGTCTCTGAGGTGATTTCAAGAAATGAAAATCACCAAAGGCACTGTTCTTCTTAGATGTTTCGTTCTAAGTTGACCCCTTTTTTCCCAACAATAACATGTTATAGATTAACAAAAATGCATTTTAATAGAACTTATGAATTACACTTGGTAATCAATCTATGTTAGTGTTAAATTTAGTTTCCTTTGGAATTTTTTTAAAATTTTATGACCATTTATCTAATATTATCACCAAATTTCATCACCATTTTCTGAATTTTGAGCTCATAGTGGTTATGTGGAAGCTCTAGGTCAAATTTGGCATCCTAGTTGCATGTTGAACACTCAATTTGACATTAGTAGCACTCAAAAGTATAGTGATACATTATAATTATGTACTAAACAGGCTCCAATAACTCTTCCACAAAAGAATACATGCGATTTAAATCTCTCTTGAATTAATTTACACTTGACATTATTTAGTCTTTTGAACTCTTGTAATGAAGTGGCCAACTAATCTTTCTTCAAAAGAAGCTAAAATTAATGGAAAATGGTATGATCTAAGCACAATATAATGTTTTTTGAGAAGGTAAATCTCATATTAACCATAGCTAAATGAAAAGGAAAGGTAGTGTGAGAGTATTCAATTGGAAGAATGATAAAAACTATGGCATAAATTTTACCTTTTCATATCTCTACCAACCATTCACTTATTGTTTTTTACCTTTTCATATCACTTTTTAGGAGGTATTTTTGTAGTGTTTCAAATTAAGGTTCACATAGATTACATTGAAGAGTTCATTCATATTAAGGTTCACACATATTACATTCAATAGTTCATTGATAGACAAGTCCAAAATATTTTCCATTGCTTGACTATTAATTAGTTGCCAAAATGAACCAATGTAAGAATGTGTGAGTGATTTTGATGTGAAAATATATACACACATGACATTCGTGAACATACATAAGTAGAAGCATATGCATAATCATCAATACAACTAAGAATGCCCATATAGTTTTATCAATGCCCTCATGTAGAAATACATTAATGCATCTTGCTACCAACTATCCTAAATACACAACTAATATGTGCCTAGGCTAATACCCTCGCTTCATAACATACATCTCAAATCATTGCTACTATCAAAGACACATGCATTGTAATATTACAAATCAATCGTTAAAAATAGAAAATAATTTTTTTATAAAATTTATAGTAATTTTGAAAAATGGAAAACATGGAAACATTGAGGTAGGTAGGTAATGTACAACTCAAATCATTTCTACTACCAAAGACACCTGCATTGCAATATTACAAGACAATTATTAAAAAATGCAAACTTTATAAAATTTATAGTAATTTTGACAAATGGGCAACATGGACACATCAAGGTAGGTAGATAAATAATAGGTAAGGTCTAATTTCATTTCCCAAGACACTTGATCATTCTAGGGTGCTCTTTCTGGGGTAGCCTCTTAAGAGCCTTAAGAGTGAAAAAATGATAAAAATAAAAAATACAAAATTTGTAAAATTTATAGTAATTTTGATAAATCGGAAGTGTGGAAACATTGAGGTAGGTAGGTAAATACTAAGGAAGTTATGACTTCATTTTCCAAGTCACCTAATCATTATAGGGTGCTCTTTTCAGGGTAAACTCTTAAGAGCCTTACAAGCAAAAACTGAAAATTATAAAATTTATAGTAATTTTGATGAATTCATAGCATGGAAACTTCAAAGTAAGTAGGTAAATACTATGGAAGGTTTGACTTCATTTCCAAAGTCACATGATTGTTCTAGGGTGCTCTTTTTGGGGTAGTCTCTGAAGAGCCTAAAGAGAAAAAAAAAGTAAAATTTTTAAAATTTATAGTAATTTTGATGAATGGGAACCGTGGTGATGAGGGTGCCAACCTGAGACATAGAAATACACACACAAATCAAAGAATCTTATTATATTCAGAGTGATGAAATTCTTACATGCAGAGGATCTCAAATCCCCGTGTTTTGCATTACATGCAAATTACATAAAGAAACTACATAAATTCCCCTTTTTCGCAGTATGCGATCCTCTTTCCCAAAAAACTGCCCAAAAGAAACAGAAACTAGCCCATAAATAGTCTGTTTCTCTGTTTGGAGCCAAAAATGACATTCAAATTATGCACAACTTCCAGAAGACCTCACTTAAGATCTAACCATCATATTTTCAATCATAATACCTTTCATTTTCCGCCAATTTTCGGGCCCATCCAGAGCCTCTAAGTACCTCAAAATTAGCTCTGAAGATTTTATAAGGCAAAAAGCAGAAATTGAAACTTGAATAACTTTTGAACTGGGAATGATCTTGATCTGATTCTTTCACCAAAGTGCTTATCTTTCTATCCTGAAGCTTCCCTTAAATTTATGTCCTCTCACGCCTTCAAATTCATACCTGCTAAATATAGCAATTGAGCAAAAAAAGCAGAAAAATAGTTATGAAAGTTGGAAACTCTTCTTTAACGAAAAGGGTATCCAGAAATGCAAAAACATCAACAAAAAGGTAAAGATATTTTTGGGTGATGCAAGATTGCCCTTACACCACTAGATGCTCTTGCATCACGTGGACATGTCAACATAGGTAGGTAAATACTAGGGAAGTTCTGACTTCATTTCCCAACTTACTCGATCATTCTAGGGTGCTCTTTCTAGGGTAGTCTCTTAAGAGCCTTAAGAGAAAAAAAATGCAAAATTTGTAAAATTTATAGTTATTTTGACAAATGGGAAGCATGGAAACATTGAGGTAGGTAGGTAAATACTAGGGAAAGTTTTACTTTATTTCCCAAGTCACCCGATCTTTCTGGGGTGCTCTTTCTAGGGTAGTCTCTTAAGAGCCTTAAGAGAAAAAGATGCAAAATTTGTAAAATTTATAGTAATTTTGATGAATGGATAGTGTGAAAATATATAGGTAGGTAGGTAAATACTAGGGAAGGTCTGATTTTTTTTCCCAAGTCACCCGATCTTTCTAGGGTAGTCTCTTAAGACCATAAAAGCTAAAAAAGTTCAAACTTTGACAATGTCGTTTCGGGAGCTCGTGGCATGTAGGAATTATTTTTCTACACCTACAAGTGGATATATAATCCCTTAAAACAAACCTATCTCATTTTGGGTCAACTCAACACCATTTGTGTGTTCCAGTGTCAAATGCACTCTTGCAAAAAGTTGTTAGTGGAAAGAAGTACAAAAATGGAAAGAAACATTTTTTTGTTTTGTGCATAATGAAGTGAAACCAACTATACCAACACATCAAGGTGGGAATTAAAATACTAAAAAAGGCCTCCTTTTGTCACCCAAACCCCCCCATGATTCCAAAGTGCACTAATCTAGGGTAGTCTTGAAAGTTTCGTAAGAGAAAATAATGCAAAAGTGTCAATTTTTGGGTTATTTTGACGAATGGGAAGCATGGACACATCGATATAGGTAGGTAAATACTAGGTTAGGTCTGACCTCATTTTCCATTTCACTCGGTCGTTCTGGGGTGCTCTTTCTGAGGTAGTCAATTGTGGTGTGTGAGTAGTTTTCAATTGTCAATGATTATCATGCTCCTTTCAGAAAGATCCAATTGCATTATTTTCAACTTTCCCTTCGATCTTAGCAAAGTACATGGATCAAATGATAACTATAATTCTCTAATTAAGAGTTATATTTCTTGAATTTATGAGAAGATTCATATTTTTTGAAGCAATAAACTACAAATTAAACAATAATATTTTTTGAAATAGTGAAAAATAGGTGTATTAAAATGGAATCTGGGGTCACCAATTTTACTATTAAAAGAAAGGAAAAAATGGGGTATAATGAACCTATTTCACACTATCTCATTAGGAAAAAGATATCCCTTAAGCCAAAGTTAACTTTCATCCTTATGTGAGTCAATATTAAAGGAGATCTTTTATGATCTAAGAAATGGTAGATCTCCTAAAACAACACTTTTGGGAGAATGATTAAAAATAGAAAATAAACCCAAAAATATAATGTGAAACATGAAATCAAAAGATTAAACCTTAATCTAATGAAACCTATAAATTTTAAATAGATCTAAGAAGGTTTAGTATTTTTCCACCTATCATCAAAATTTTGTTATTGAGTGTCCTCTAGGACTCATTCGCCCAAGGGAAAATGGGTCTTTGTAGGGCTTTTTGAAATCAATTTTTGTGTCCTCTGGTCCTATGCCTACACTCCTAAATTCTCTAGATTTCACAGTCGAAAGTTCAAAAATAAATCTTGTAGATGAGTTTCTATGGCTTGATGACAACTTTAACAACTTTTGCAACTTTGACAACCTTTCCAATTTTGCACTTTGATAGATCTTCAATCCTTCTTCAACCTAAGATTTGCAAAACAAAAACACAAGAGGAAAAAATGTTTGTTTTTGGTGAATGGGGGTTTTCCTTCGTCAAACCCTATTTTGGTAATTAAACCTTGAATTGAAATAAAACATGAATGGAATGATGAATGAATAATTTCTATTTTGCAACTCACCAAACCCTTGATGGAATACAACCTAATAGATGTCTCCAGGGTCTAGATCTTGCATGAATGGCTTGATTGGATGTTTATCTTGATGCTTGAAAGTTGACTTAAATGCTTGAAACCTAGATCACAATGTTAGCTCCAAAAACATGGATGATGCTTGATAACTTTGACATGATGCTTCAGATCTCGAATGCTCCAAAAAATTCTTGAGAAATATTCTCTTGAATACCCTTGACAATAATCTTTCCTATACTTTTTTCTCTCATGAATTTCTAGGATTTGAATTGATAAAAAGACCCTTCTTTTATAGACAATTTTCTAATTTCCCAAAAATTAAACATTACAAGATGACACTTAAATCTTGAATTTAGGACATTAAGATGCTACCAAAAACATGTTTAAAATTTTAAATTGTGATCTTAAGGGGGACCCATTCACCTCAGGGTGAATGTGTCCTGACCTAAATAATCAAGATATATTCATTTCTTGGTGTTAATAATGATAAATGTATTAATTAAATCATAATTCCCCTTTCAGAAATTTCAATTAATTAGGCTTGTAAATGCAATTTTGGGACAATTAGAGGCTTAATTAAGCTCAATTAATTAAGGGACACAAAAACAGTGTGAAATGATGAGATCTATGCTGAAACTCATGCTAAACTAGTCAAATCAGCATCAAGAGAGGTCTACTTGTATAATTGTTGGAAAGGTAATACAAAAAAGGTCAAGGAGGATGATCAAGCCCCCAAGAGATAAGATCTCAAAGGAAACAAAAAAAGGCACAAAGATACACATACATATGTTAAATATGCAGCAACAAGATAAGATACATAAGCATACAATGTCAAAAGTAGAGAAGAGAAAAGAGGGTGGATCAAACCTCGACTATTTTACTAACTGGTATGGATCAAGCTTTAACTATTTGTCCAAAAAAAATTTACATGTGGAAACCCATTGTCCACTATGCAAACCAAATGCACTCACACGGGCTAGTGAAAAATCTGTTGTCCACTAGGTGATCCCCCGAAAAAGTGGCTAATCGGAAGTCGTGCCTCAATCTAGGCTCCCATTTTACTAACCATACCCAATTTATACCTCCTGATAACTTTGATAAGGTGCCACACAAAAGGGCTCCACTGGAAAGCAAGTTGTGTTATGCTTGGTGACCCTGAAAAACATAAAGGCTTCACTAACAAGCAAGTTGTGTTATGTTTGGTGGCCTTGATACATGCAATAGGATATTTAAAGGGGTTTTTCTTAGTTCATGAAAGGTCTCATCTTAGGGAACATCATGCTTAATGCCTCCAAGAGAGGACTAGTCAAGGATGAAATATTTGCAACTTAGGGAATGCAATCCATAGCATCGCCACTAAGAGGAATGCCACATTCTTAGAAAGGTCAAAATCTTGAAGGACATAAAACCCAATGGTACCACCAAGAAGACACATCATGTGAAGTAAGAAGACTGCTCTTTGAAGCAAACAATGAGTAGGGACCCATATGCCCCCACTTTACAGAAATTTTTGAACACCACATTGTGAGCAATTAATTTATAGTAGAACACAATAAATGATAATACACATGAGAGATTTATTTGGAAAGCCCCATGTAAACATATTTTTTGAGATAGATCTATTTCATATAAAGGATACTTGAACCCCATATGCAATCATAATATAACACATAAGGGATCCATGGATATGGGGTTAGTATTTGTCATTGATATAGTGATATAATCAAGCTTGGAACCATCATCATTTCCCAAATGACTCATGGAACAATGAGCACAAAGGGAAAATTTTGGGTCTATTGGCATATGGCTTCTAGTGTTGTCATTGATGGAAACCTAAGTCATTCATCTAGTCCACAATTTAGTATTGGTTCATATCGGTAGAACAAAATGAAGAACAAGGCATCCAGTTAAAGGTAAAGATGTCGATCTGTATACTTCACTGAACTATTATTTTGAGTTGTGGATCTCAGAGAAAGGTATGTTGATTTTTGTACTACATTGTTCAAGAAGTATTGAGGTGCGTAATTATTGGTGTACAATCTAGGAGATCCAATCATTGATTTTTTGGTTATCTATGCTAGAAGGCCGACTTAGTGAATATAGCCATTGTGGATATCTAAGGAGTAATTTGTTAAATGTTTCTATGTTTGAAAATGTTTATTTGGGTCCTCACTATGCTATGACCGACTATGGGTGGTGCGCATAAAGAATTAGTTGTGGATTTAGCCGACAGTTGGAAATTATTTTATGTTTTATGAAAGTCGACATATTAATGATCAAATCTTTGGTAGTGGATATATATATGAGATCGGTTATATCATTTTGGAGAAGCGAATGTGTGGGATGCAAAGTATATTAGTGTGTGGTGCAAAATTTAGAAAGATAAGGGTGTGAATTTATCTATGTATGGATGTGTGATGTGAAGAATGAAGCAAAGTAGAGCAAAAAGCAGAATCAGACAAAAGGTCCAGAATCTGATCTATGAGCCTAACCAGAACTATAATTTGGCATAAGTAGATGCTATTACTTCAGTTCAATCTTTCAGATGGTCTTAATATGAACATTTTTTAAGGTAGTGAGCTCTAGGAGGTGAGCCTGAATGCAAGTGCATTCCATTTTTCTAAAACTTATATTTGAGTACTCAAACTGTGGATTGACCTCCACCGTGGTTTTTTTCCCAAAAAGGTTTCCACAAAAAAATCCTTGTGTTATGGTGTTGTGGATGATTACTTTGTGTTTTGCATCTTTCCTTTGGTTTAATGTTGAAATGGTTTAAATATTAGTTTAATAAAGTTCACATTTGTAGAACATTGATTCACCCCATCTCGTGTTCCCTTTAGTCCAACAATTGGTATCAGAGCAGGTTCCTCTAAAGAAGTTTAATAGCTTGAGGTGATCCGAGATGGAATCATACAAGAATGATAGTCCTAGATTCGATGGAACAAACTACTCTTTGTGGAAGGCTAGAATGGAGTGTCATTTGAAGTGCATTGGTGAACCCTTCTAGAAGATTACAAGGAACAAATATGTTATTCCTCAGAATGGTCCCTTTACTCCTGATGATATCAAAGAAGCTAAAAAAAATATTAGGGCTATAGAAGCACTATTGAGTGCTCTAACAGATTCAAAGATGACAAATGTGATGGGTTTGAAAATAACATATGAGATCTGGAAAAAGATGGAAACATTATATAAAGGAGATACACAAGTGAAAGTTGCTAAGCTACAAAGCCTGAAAGGCAAGTGGGAAAACTTGAAAATGAGCGAAGATGAAAAAAATATTTCTTTCATGCAAAAAGTAAATGAACTAGTGATAGGTATTAGATGTGTCGGTGGAATCTTAGATGAAGAAGAAATTGTAGCTAAAGTGATCAGATATTATCCTACTTCTTACCAAAAAAAAGCTCATGCTATTGAAGAGCTCAAGACAGTAAAAAAAGTGATAAGAGATATGTTGATTGGTAAGCTTGTTTCCTTTAATTGAGTGAATTTGGTGAATCTACCCCTAAGATGGAATATGCATTTAAAGCTACTGTATCTAGAAGAAACCAATAGAGATATGATCTGGGAGAAATTTCCAGAAATACATTCAAGTATGAAGATGAGATGAAATAGATTGAAGATGAAGAAAGAGAGTTAGAAGAACTGGAATCACCAAAATAAGAAAAGGAAATGATAGATGCAAGTGAAGAAGAAGATGACTTGTCAAAAGAGAGGCTACAACAACTTATTCATAAGGAAGGTGGAATGTAGAAAATTTCTCAATTGTGGTCCATCAGACCCTCGTATGATCATGATATGATTCTAAGTGTACTAAGTGCTCATGTTGTGCATAGCTAGATCAAATTGGAGAATTTGCAGAATATTTTACCTAAAGAAATGATTGAATGCATTAAGGAAACCATGGACTCTGAGTTTCAAAACAAAGAAGAAGGAGAAATAATCTCTCATTTGAAGGAGCAGTTCAGGCTATCACTTACCAAGTTGAAAAGAAAAATGAATGAGCTAAGGAAATGCATAAGTGTAGCTAATAACATCTATAACTATTGCATTCGTTGGCCTCATGCAGTTGGGAAATACAAAGAGAAGTTGGAGAAAATTAAAACAAAATTAAATGGGATTGGAAAATGTTTTGATATGTTTCAGGATCAGGATGGTACAATCAAGAAAAGGATTCAAGAGCTACAGTCTGATCACACAAAATTTTAGTTCACTAAAAACACACTCGTGGACACCTTTTGGAAAGTGAATGACCTAACTAAATGTAGACTGGAACAGATGGTTGAGATACTAAGGAAAAGTGAGAAATTAGAGGATGTAGTCATAATTCCATAATCCCTCACTAAGATTTTCAACACAACATCTAAGAATAACAACATGATCATAATCATCAGGATTGCAATAGAATCTTGGAAGAAATTTCTTCCAGAGATGAAAGAAAATCACAAGATAATTTTCTAACTCAAAGTAGCAATTGTTCTTTTTCAAAAATTTCAATCAATTTTGAAGTTTTAATTATATTTCAAAAGGGGATATTGAACATGTGTTTTGTAAAATTGTTGGCATATGGCTTCTAGTTTTTTCATTGATGTGAAAGGGGGAGAGAAAGCAATGAAAAATTCCTCATCAATCTCAGGGGAGCTATGTTCTGAAATTTTGAAGTTTGGCAACGTACTCATATTGGTTTTGACACTTAGTCATTTTTCACTAAGTGTTTCCATCAATGCCAAAGGGGGAGATTTTTGGCATATGGCTTCTAGTTTTGTCATTGATGGCAACCTAAGTCATTCATCTAGTCCATAGTTTAGTATTGGTTCATATTGGCAAAACAGGATGAAGAATATGACATTTGATTAAAGGTAAAGATGTCGATCTATATACTTCATCAGACTATTATTTTGAGTTGTGGATCTCAGAGAAAGGTATTTTGATGTTTGTACTACCTTATTCAAGAATTATTGAGGTACACAATTACTGGTGTATGATCTAGGAGATCTGGTGCATTGATTTTTTGTTATCTATGCTAGAATGTCGACTTAGCAAATATAGCTATTACGGATATCTAAAGAGTAATTTGTTAAATTTTTCTATGTTCAAACATGTTTATTTGGGTCCTCACTATGTTATGATTGAAAATGGGTGATGCACATAAATAATTAGTTGTGGATTTATCTGATAGTTGGAAAGTATTTTATGTTTTATGAAATCCGACATATGAATGATCAAATCTTTGGTAGCGGATATATATATGAGATCGCTTGTATCATTTTGGAGAAGAGAATGTGTGGGATGTGAAGTATATTAGTCTGTGGTACTAAATTCAAAAGGATAAGGGTGCAAATTTATCTATGTATGGATTTGTGATGCGAAGAAGAGAGCAGAGAAGAGCAAAAAGTAGAATTAGACAAAAGGTTCAAAATCCAATCTATGAGCCTAACCAGAACTGTAACTTGGCATAAGTAGATGCTATTACTCCAGTTCAATATTTCAGATGGTCTTAATCTGAATATTTTGTAAGGTAGTGAGCCTTTCTATTTTGAGCAGTGAGCCTGAATGCAAGTGCATTCCCTTTTTGTAAAACTCATATTTGAGTACTCAAATTGTGGATTGACCTCCATCATGGTTTTTCCCCTAACAGGGTTTCCACGTAAAAATCCTTGTGAACATATGTTGTTGTGGATTATTACTTTGTGTGTTTGCATCTTTCCTTTGGTTTAATCTTGAAATAGTTTAAATATCAGTTTAATAAAGTTCAAATTTGCAGAACACTGATTCACCCCCCCTCTCAGTGTTCCCTTGAGTCCAACATCTAGATCTCAAGAGCTTAATGCAGGAAGTAGAAACTCTTAAACCTAAGCGAAGATCTAAGAAAAAATATGTCATGGAGAAAAATGTAGATGGAGACAGAACACTCCATATAGCTACTCCGATAGTAGATATAAACATACATGAAATAACGCCTAAGGAGTAGAGAGTAACAAGTATCAATGTTGGACATTCATCCTAGACGCGAGAATTAGAAGAAATGAAGACAAATTTGGAAACAACTATTGCTAGGGTGCATAAAAGTAAACAAAAGAAAAGAGAGCTGAAAGAAAGGATTTCCCATCCTAAAAATTTTATAGTAACATTAGCCCAATCTAGCCAAGCAAAGGCTGATTTTCCTTAGAATCTAGTGCTCATATCATAGGAGCAAGTGAATGCTATAAAATGAGTGTGTTTGAAGAATGGATGGAGAACTTGGTAAAACAAGGAGAAGAATTGATCATAGATGCAATTGGGAAATACAAGGAGGCATATCGTTGGTGTCAAAAATCTAAGAGATTATAAGGAGAATGCAGGTTTCACCATGATTAGATTGATGCTGAAAAGTGACTTATTCTAAAGGCTCTCATTCAGACGGATGTCTAGGAATTGATAAATGAAAATATAATCATGGAACAAGAATTTTTGATGTGTGCCAAATGGATTAGGAAGGTGACACCTTAATTCAATGTGTGGAAGGATTGGAAGAAGTCACTGAGAGATGCAATAAACTAATCGACAAAGATCAAAGTTTCATTAAAACACTAGCACGGTAAGATTGTGATCCTTGGAGGATAGGAAAATATGGTGAAGAAGTGAAAGATTTCAAGGAATGGCTTGAAAAGGTAAATAAAGGCCCTATTTAATCATTAAATAGGGAAGTCATTGATGAGATTATATAGTGAAGAAATTTCATGGTTAAGTATGAAACAAAAAAGATGTAGAGGAATGTAAATATCCTTCAGATATCAAAAAATTATGCCAAGCTCAAATATAGTTGGAAGGTAATTCAAGGAATTTTTAAAGAGAAGATGTGTCAAGTGTTGGCTGCCTTCCAGGAGTACCAATCAAAGAAAGGCTAAGAAGAGTTATCAGGCTCAGAGTTCAATACAAGGAAATGAATCACCAGATATCGAATACCGGAAGTAAGCACAACTTGGATATGTTGTTAAAAGTAATTTTACAAGTTTTTTCGGATCTTGATGGAAGCGTATTTTCTCAAAATTTGAAGAGTACCAGTGACCTTGTTTTGTACTGAGCATTTGAATACTAGAGCTTGAAGCTGAGGAGTGATGCTGATGAAGAATTTAAAGCTTTGACTTTGTCTCAAAGATTACTATGACAACAAGTGTTTGCCATGTTTTATGTTTTGATTTGTTGCTTATGATTCTCTTGATAGACTTTAAGTTCAAACTCTTGGGGCCTTGTTCCTATAAAAGGTTGTTTAATGCTTTACTTTTATTTTAAGTTCAAAATTTGTGGATGTCAGAAGAGCCAAAATTTCTTTAAGTTTTGTTATTTTTTCTTGTTTTTTGAATCATTCTAGATTAAAAACTTGTATGCACATAGAACCGATCAATATCAAAACTATTTGAAAGCTACCAACTATTATCTTTTGTAGTTAGTTGTTTGTTCTCCTGGACAAGACTGTATACTGCATCGTTTAAGGATGCATATAGAACCTACCTGATGTCCAAATTAAACCGCCTTTTTTAAAAGCTCACACCATTCTATGCCTAGCTGTGAAGCAATCTCGTGAAGTATAGAGTGGTTTTCTTTGCTTTGGTTAATTCTTGGGGCATGCGTGGATAATACCTGGGAGCTCTTTTACTTTTCAAGTATTTTTAATGCTTTGTTTTAGATTAATGTTTATATTTCAGAAAATATTCCAAAAAATAGATCAATGAATGAAAATTTATTACAAATCTTTCATTTCCATTGTATTGCTAGATGCTTAATGATAAATCTATTTAAGTGATAGCAAAGAATTGATTGAATTTCATGATTATTATTGTATATCTATTGATTTCATGAAATTGTTTGATGATCGAACTAAGAATATGTTTCACCAAACCTTATGTTCCTTTTAGAACTAGAATTTACCGGTTACCCCTTGTGATTAACAACATTGTCATGACGAATCCTGATGTAAACCTAGTATGGTCAAGACCTGACTCAAATGAGCCTGGGGATTAAGATGAGTCAACCTAAAGATTTAGGTTGTCCTAGTTTAGTCTTTCAAGTATAGATAGGTTACCACAGTTTTTCTGTGAGGATTTATCTACACTGTTGGTGTGCAACTAACATCGTGATCAACAGGAAATAGGTCTAAATTCTGCAAATGAGGAAGGGATTTTGTTTTTGGTAATAAGGGTGATATGAGTAGTGTAGACACATAAAATTGACCTAGGCCTGCAAACTCAATTTTCTCATCAATTCCTCTAAACATAATATGATTATGTCCCTCTGACCAAATTCAACTATTAAATAAATAATGACCAATTATTTAATTAATTCATCTCTCTTATTCTTCTTGACTATTTAAATAAGTCACATTTATTTAAATACGCCACTAATGTATAAAGTCTTCTTTAACTTAAATAAATTATTAAATTTATGTAATCCACTATTCCCTCTTGATTTATAAAAATTAATTAATTTTATTTAAATACGTCTAATATTAAATTCTTCTCATAATTAAATAAATCTCCCACAATTTATTTAACTATTAACCCACTTCTTCCACAATTAAATAATTTAAAATTAATTATTTAATTGTCTCATTTTAATTCATTTCCAAATTTAAATAAAAATTATTTATTTAAATTTCTCTCTCTTCAAGTAAATAATTTAATTATTATTTACTACCACATGACTTCACCATTTTGAATTAAATTAAAATATTAAATTCAAAATAGCATTTCCCTCCACAAATTAAGTAATTTCTAAAATGACTTGATTTTCTAACTCATTATTTTTCTACTTACTAAATCTTATCTCACTGTCACACATATTCTCATTCCTTGATTTAATTTCTTAAATTAAATCTTGTCCACTCATTTTGAGTTTCACCCTAAAGTTTTCCTAACTCTAATTAAGGGGTTGTTATTTTGAATCTTAACCATTGATTCTAGGGCACTCCTCAATCTTCAATCTCGTCCATTCATCCAAAATTGTATTTTCTATAAAATGGCAATTTTGTCCTCATTCTAACATCTTGAAACATCTTACAAATCTTGTATCTTGCAATTCTTGAATCATGCATTTTCTTGTCTTTATCATTTAGCTAATTAGTTTGAATGTAGGATTTAACTTCTCTTGCATAATCATTTGAATCCTTCAACACTTGTTTAGGACTAGTCATAATCTTAGATTGTTCATCATAAATCTGAGGGCAACCTCATATTTTTAGCAAGCTAGAAGGTGTAATGGAGGTTAGACATAAAGAATAAAGACCTTGGGTGAGATTGTTTCATTCATTTTTCATTTATTCCTTTGCACTCCATTATTTACTTTGGGATTTCAAACACGTTTTTTGCAGATTTTTGTACGGTCTTTTGTCATTTTTGCAAGTATAGGTGTACAGAACGTCGCAAATGCCATTTTCTATGACGCAAACACTCTGTCATGCCACATCTTCCTTTGCAAATGGTGCAAGTGCTTTGTCATGATGCATCCAACCCACCAATCAATGCATCTAATTTCACGCACCGCATTTGCCATTCAAAATGATGCATCTGTCGTAGCGAGCCGCATTTGCTCTGTTGTGACACAAGCGACTGGTAAAGAATTGTTTTCTATTTTTTCTAGATTTCTTAACTCTTTTTCTGTTTCAATAGATTATGGATTTTTGGGATTACTAATTTGTGTGTGAAATCATGTTCCAAGCTAGAGTCTACCCCTTTGTTTGTCTATTTTTACAATTCTAATCAATCAAACAAACAAAGTACATTACACTCATGAGTTAAAATGAACATTCATACATTTTCATTGGGCTAAAAATAACATAACCATGCATGTTTACTCATTGGATTAAAAATAAATTTCATGCATTTTTATTGGGTTAAAATGAACTCTTGATTGTCTCATACTACAAACGGTTAAAATGAACTCTTGCTTGATCACACTGCAAACGGTTAAAATGAAAATGTGTCTAAGGTTTTTTGTGATTTAGTAACAACCTCTACAGTGTGTATGCAATTCTCTTGCACCTTGTGCGATCTGGAGAAACAAAAACACTAATGAGTTGGTTTCTTAATCACCCATTCATATTTCAATTTGGGATTAAAAAGAACAATCATGCTAGTGTGAGAAAAGTACATTGCATGTGTTCTCTCTTTGTTTATACAAACAAAGATTGATCGAACTATGGATGTACTTACTCGCTATTGTTTATCCTTAGAGGGCCTTCCTGGTGGGAAAAAGTAATCACCCCAGGGAATGACCCAATCGATAACATGCTAAATCCAAGTGTCTTCCAGCCGATATATAAGTGTAGGTTCTCGAGGAAAGTTTGAGAATCACGAGGACTATTCTGAGAAGAAAGGAAACAATGGTCTCTTTCCACATGGATGGTCCCCCATGAATAAAATTCCCACATTAAAATCCTTGTTCTAGTAAGGTGAAAATCCCTTTTCTATTCTTTGGTGCAGAAACGGTCATTGTGAAGGCATCCACATTTTCATAGTTTTTAGTAGAGATGATCAGCCTGCCATGGGAGTTTCATGGGGGTTGGAAGGTTGGTTTCCCTAAGAAGTGAGTGCACTATAAGGAGGAGCCTGTGGGGCCAAGCTTCTAAATTCATCTAGTAAGAATATGTGGTTGGATTAAAATCCACGTGGAATCCAAAAGAATATAGTCTTTTCAGCCATAGGGACTGTACATGTTTTCTATGTGTTTGGTTCACATTTTTTTCTCAAGACAATATGTTTGCCAAGTGTCTTCAGACAAAATGAACAAATCAACATCCTTTTCCAATCTGAAATAACACTTCAAAATTGAAACACATTTTGCAATTTGCCAAATTTTTGCCACAAACAAAAATCTACTATGCATCTGCTATATTGAACCGCAATTGCTGACTTTTGAGCCACAATCGCTATGTTGCACCACATTTTCAACCTTAAACACTACATTTTCTTTAGAAAACATCGCAACTACTCTGTTGAACCGCATATGGTTTCTGAAACATTGCAATCTCCTATCTTGTGATGCATTTTCCTTCCTACAATGCATTTGTTGCGACACATTTTTCAATAACCTAAAATTTTATTCATTGTCAAAAATCCAAGGCTCAACTTTTACACACAAGATTCGAAACATATTTTCTCTATTGTTTATGTCCACAACCACCCAAAAATTGCTCAACTTTTGTCATCCTTGCATTATAGGATACATTTTTAGGTTACCATAGAATTCCATTGCATTTCTCTAATTGCATTCTTAGGCTTTACCATCATTCTAGGTACTCATTTTGTAGATTTTAGGAGAAGATTCATTACCATTATTTATCAAACCTTTGCATTCAAGAGTAGATTATCAGTGGACCTGATCAAACCATTGTCTTTACTCATTAGTCTAGTGTGGAGATTTTACTTTGTCCTCCTTAGTCCTTTTTACAAGTCCATTGACATTCCAAAATTGAGACATTGCCAAAACATTATATGGTTAAGTAAATCATCTCCTTTCCATTTTCATACATTATAGTCTACTTATTTTAGTCTCCTTTGCATTCATCATTAAATAAGCATTCCGTATTCCAAAACCCAAAAACATAGTGTCATAACATTTGCATATTTAGGTCATCCTTCACCATTCTGAAAGTTGAGAAAAAACATTTTATGGTTGAAACTAGACTACAGAGAAAAAGAAGACTCATGGATTCTTTTGGTCAAGACACCAACCTAATCAATTTTTCCAATGACATGAACGCAAATACTTTCCCTAACAACATGAATGGAAATAACAACATAGGGAATTCTCTCATTAATCCATTCAGTGAGATGTCCATTCCATCCTCTTCACTCAATCCTTTTGAACAATTCATCCACAGAGATCCCAATGTGCATGTCTTTGAAGAAGACATACAAGTTGCTACCCAAAACCTAGAGGTGGCCTCCTTTGTGGAAGAATTCATTTTAAATGATTAGGCCAAATATTTGGCTATGCTCCTTGACTAAGGGGCTAGATTGCCAAAAGGATTTGACCTCAACACTATAAGAGCAACATATCTTGATCCTACCAATCAAACAAGACAATCACACAATGCAAACAATGCCTCCATGGGAGCCACCACATAGAATGTCATCAACACCATTAATGCTACCTCCCTTGGTGCGGCTACCAACCATACTTCAACCAATACATTCAATGTTCTCAACACAACATCTATTGGGGCATCATCAACCCAAATAAAAACCACATCACATTCCATCCCTAAAAAAAAATCCATAGTTTCCTCACAAACTATTAGATCAACCTTGGGGATTTCATCTAGCACATCAAACCTCTTTGGAGCTTCATCTAGCTCCATGGGGAAATCAACAAACCTTTTATTCGGTTCCTCCAATACAATGGAAACAAACTCATCAAACCCCTTTGTGAGGAATAAACGAAGATTTGTCATTCAAGGAAACTCAATCAAATGTCCCAAATTCATCACGGGTCAACACCAATATTCCCTTGAGGAAAAATACCAACATTCCTCAAGGCCACACTTATCTATTTGGGAAAGGCAATCAAGACACCCAATATACAACTCCATTTGGGCATCAACATGCTCAAGGCCAGAAGGGCCCCCAAATTCAATCCAACATGGTTGGATACCACATCCCAACTTATTCTTATCAAGTCCATACACAGAAGCACATCCCTCATCAAAACATGCATTTCCAACAACCGCAAAATCAGAACACCCAATTCTCTCACCAAAAAAAAATTCCAAACCAACACATTTCATCACAACAAGTGGGCACTCAATCCAAACCTATCACCAACATGTGTGATGCTACCAACAACCCAATTGTGGAGGCTCTCACACTCAAACTTGCTACTCTTCAAACACAGGTGGAAACCTTGCAACAGTCAAATAAAAAGTCTTACATGTCATATGACCTATGTCCATATCTGTTTGACACAACCTTGTATATGCAACCATTTCCTCTAGGATATGTGGTGCCACATTTCCCTAAATACAAAGGAGAGACAAATTTTGTTGAACATATCCAAGAATTCACTACTAGTTGTATGGAAATTGCATATGAACACACCTATTTAATGAGACTCTTCTCTAGGAGTCTCGTAGGGAATGCACTGGATTAGTTCACACAATTGCCTAAAGGAATCAAATCATGGGATGAATTGGAAAACAAGTTTGTTGAAAACTACACCTATAAAATTGATACAGACATTGACATTACCTCCTTATGCAGACTCACCCAAGAGGATGCAGGGGAGACCTTTATCCCATTCTTCCAAAGATGGAGAACTCTAGCAAGCCGATGTCTTGTGGAGATACCTAAAAAGGAAAAAATCACAATGTTCGTACAAAATCTCCTCGGCCCGCTAAGATATGGCTTACAAGTCCATTGTTGCACCACCTTTACTGATCTTGTTGAAAAAGGTGTTCAACTTGAAAAAGCCTTACTTGCCAAAGGTGAACTTAAGTATGGTGGAAAAATAATCAACACTACCACAAACACCAACCCAAGTGCTTCCAATGACAAAAACAAATATTGGGTTAAAAATAAACACATCACCAATGATGGCGTGGTTGATGGGAAAACAGTCAACACAACAGGTCGCGTACTCATAATCAAAGGAGTTAAAACTCAAAATGCACCTATGAAAACACCAACACCAACTGCTAATACCATTCAAAATAATCCTACTCAATCAAACCAAAGGCAACCTCATCGGACAAAGCAATTCCCAAAATGCACATACACCCCTTTGGGTGAACCCATCGAAGTTGTCCTAAAGAAACTCATCCAAAATGGTGTCGTAACTTTGGATGAACCTAAACCATATGATCCTGGTTAGTTTAAGCCATCATGGTGGGATGATAATGCATTTTGTGACTACCACCGTGTTAAAGGGCATAAAACTTCCTCTTGTCGCCAACTAAGAAATCTTGTCCAAGATCATATTGAAAACCACACCATTGAATTTGGAGGTCAACCGTTTGTGTCGAATGAAGACCATACCATCCATAAGAACCCATTGTAGGACCATGTTTTAGGTAACCCCTCCTCATCTAGCACAAATAATAATAAAAATAAAGCAAATTACGCCCATGCCACCTACAACTATTATGGTGGTACTATCATTAATAATCTTTGTGTTGCTGATAAAGACAAATGTGTCAATACCATTACTATTAAGAAGAACACATAATGCAATGTCACCACACTCAAAGACAAGGTCACCATCCCAGGCCCTTTTTCTCATCAACCCAAAATTACTATACCAAGCCCATCTATCGAGAAGTTAATACCCAATCCAGAGTTCAACCTTATCGAGCAGTTAAATAAAACCGCTGCCCAAATTTCCATTCTGGAATTACTCTTCATTTCACCAGTGCATAAGGCCATATTAGATAAAGTCTTGCAAGATTCCTCCATCCCCAATGATATTTATGTCAACCATTTTGAAACTATGGTCGGATATTTGACTTTGCCTCACCACATTACCTTTCCAGATCTTGACTACCCCTCACCCAAGCCATCTCATAATGATGCCTTGCATATTGAGGCTTTCATTCATAAGCATAAGGTTAGACGAGTCCTAGTAGATGGTGGAGCGAGATTGAACATCTGCTCTTTAAAATTAGATAAGGCTCTTGGCTTCTCTAATGCATGTGTAGATGCTACCAAGACTATTGTGATAAAAGTATATGATGACGAGGAGCATTCTTCTAAAGGCATCATCACACTCCCAATTCGTGTGGGACCAATTATCATAGACACAAAATTCCAAGTCCTGAATCGTGATATACATTACAATATATTAATTGGTCGCCCATGGATTCATGCTGTAAAGGCCATCCCCTCCACCTACCACCAATGCCTAAAATTCCCTTTTGATGGCACCGAAATTACTATCCCAGGAGATCCTGATCCATTTCAATATTGTACCAACTTGAGAGACACTGCCAAGCATTAGGTGCCTATCAATCGAGAGGCTTCAACTTCCACCTCTTCTAAATACATTGACCCATCCACACTTACCAAGTCATCCATATCCACTCTGTCAACTTTCTCCACACCATCCTCCTCAGCTTCCATACCAAGTACTGACCTTCAGATCTAGGAAATTCATTGTGGAGAATTCAAATTGAATACGGCTTACTATATTACAACAATTCCCAACCCACCTAAAGTCTATGGTCAACCTTGTTTCACAGTGGAGCCTAAGACAACTTTCAAGGTTCCTCTGAAAACGGTCTTCACACTATAGGGAGACATGAGTGATGAAGCCATTATCAACATAGCTGATTGGACCTACAAAGACCTAGAAGGATTACCCCCACTACCAGTACATATCTATGGAAAAGGCTATGACATATGTAAAGCACATGGTTTTGATGGAACTACTGGCCTTGGACCAAACAAAAATGGAAGGAAAGAGCCTATCATCATTTCTAAGAGACCAAAGTATATAGGGCTAGGGTTTGAGCAACTCAAAACTGGCAATTGACGTACTTATGTACTTTCAAGTAAGGACGTAATGACTCCTAAAAGTGTCGAGACAAGTGAAGACTCCCACACCAAAACTAACTCTCATGAATGGGAATGGGGATCTGCTAGAACCTTGAGTGACTATGATATTGATGAACTATTCTTGGAACCTGACCAACTCCCTTTTGAGGAAAGATTTAGACAAATGAACAACATCAATCCCATAGATCACCATTCTAAACATAAATAATGGGTAAGCATCCCTTGGGACCCAAGTGAGAATAAAATTTCATTGGTAACATCTGCATTGCCCCACCCCATTCCCAAGCCCGCCCAAAAGCCCGATATGCCTAAACATATTGTACATGCCTCTAACTTACCATCCATTGATTGTGATGTTGATCCATTTATCCCATATTATGACCAAGAGCATAACTCATATGACTCTGAAGATGGTCCTTGGATTGAATTTGACTGGGAGGGTGAAGATAAAAATTCTACCTTCACACTTGAGGATTCCATTTACATGCTTTTCATATCCTCCCCCTACTTTACCAACACTAATGATGGGATTTCCTTTGTCTACCCACAACTCATTGACTAGGACCAACAAAACCCATCTGCCATGAATATTTTTTAGAATGACGAAGCCATTGTAGAATTCATGGGGCTCCGCGAGGGAATACCAAGTGGTGATACAAGGCAGGATTCTCTATTGATCTAGATTGTGCAGCATACTTCGGGAGACTGTGTAATCCTCCAGTCGCAAAAATATGAAAAATAAAACAAAAAAAGACATGTCTTTAGGTGAAAACCCCAAGGCACCTTCTAGAAATTCAATAGTAAAAATAAAGGACGTATCTAAAGGTAAAAACCTCTCTAAGGTGCCTAAGGATGGAGGATTGGACTTTCTCCTTGTAACATAGGAAAAATAAGCAATGCTTATTGAAGACACAATGGAAGTTAACATAGCTACACTAGAGAATCCCAAAATGGTTCTCTTTGCCACATCATTGACAAAAGAAGAAAAACCTAAATTCAAACAATTCTTCTCAGAAAGAATAGTTAACTTTGCATGGTCATATGCTGACATGCCAAGGTTGGACCCCAAGTTAGTATTGTACCATATTCCTTTGATTCCAAGTATTAAACCAGTGAAGCATAAATTATGGAAAATGCATCCGCAGATTGCGCTACTTGTGAAGGATGAACTGAAGAAGTTACTAGATGTTGGATTCATAATATCAATAGGTTATGCTGACTGGATTTCCAACCTTGTCCCTATCACCAAGCCAAATGGATAAATCCACATTTATATGGATTTCAGATATTTAATTAATGCTTGTCCAAAAGATGATTTCCCACTATCGAACATAGATATTATTGTTGATCTTACTGTGGGATATGAGATGTTGTCCCTCATGGATGGTTTCTCGGGCTACAATCAAATACACATCGCCCCTGAGGATCAGTACAAAACAACCTTCACATGTCCATGGGGAACATATTGTTGGAATGTCATGCCTTTCGGCTTAAAGAATGCAGGCGCCACATACCAGAGAGCAATGACAACAATATTCCATGACCTCATGCATACTTTAATGGAAGATTATGTGGATGACCTCTTGGTCAAATCTTTGATACGAAAAGATCATCTCAGGGTCTTGGACAAAAAATTTAGGCGACTAGAAGAATACAATCTTCGTTTGAACCCAAAGAAATGTGTTTTTGGGGTTACTTCAGGAAAATTGTTTGGCTACATAGTTTCACAAAGAGGCATATAAGTTGACCCTGCAAAAGTAAAAGAAATATTAAACATGCCTCCACCAAAAGGAATCAGTGAGTTAAGAACACTATAGGGAAGATTATAGTCCATCAGATGCTTCATTGCTCAGCTACCAAACAAATGTCAGCCATTTCACTTCCTGTTGCGCAAAAATATTCCCTTTGTGTGAACAGATAAATGCCAAATGACCTTCCAACAAATCAAAGAATATCTATTGACACCACCTGTCCTAATACCTCCAATTGAAGGAAAATTGTTGATCTTGTATGTCTCTGCAACCACCAATGCACTGGGGGCATTATTGGCACAAAATGACTATGAAGAAAAATAAAGAGCCATATAATATATCAGTCGCACACTAATTGGATATGAACTCAATTACACAGATGTGGAACGTTCTTGTCTTGCAATTGTCTTTGCAGCCTAGAAATTAAGACATTACATGTTGAATCACCAAACACAGCTGGTAGCAAAGATTGATCCACTAAAGTATCTTCTAAGTTGGGCAACATTGTTAGGTTGGTTGGAAAAATGGGTCATGATTTTGAGTGAATATGACATACAATATGTTGAGCACAGGGCAATAAAAGAATAGGTAATATCCGATCAACTTACAGATGCACCTATCCAAGGCACTCATCCATTGATAACTAATTTTCTTGATGAGTCTATATTTCATGCAGAACCTACATCGCCTTGGAAACTATATTTTGATGGGTCTCATACTGGTCATGACTCAAGAGCTGGTATCTTGTTCATCACACTGCAAGGAGATTTCATTCCTAAGGCATTCTGGATCACCTTCCCTTGTACTAATAATATTGTAGAATATGAGGCACTGGTCACAGGGCTCAAAATGGCAATAAAATGGAAAATTCAGATGTTCATATTGGGGGATTCTCAGTTAGTTATCAACCAAGTGAATGATAATTATGAAACAAAGGATGAAAATTTGTTGCCCTACAAGTGAATGGTGGATAGCTTCATAACATATTTTAGCTTGATCACCTTTGAACAAATCCCTAGGGCAGAAAACACAGGCTATTGATGCAATGGAAACTATTGTATCTCTCTTGGACATCCCCAAAAATGTGTCACAATTCGACTTCTTAGTGGAACAACTATTGATTCTTGCATACGTTGTTCTAGAGTTAGAGATGGTTTGTGAACTTGTTGGTCCTAGCTCGCCTTGGTATCAAGACATCTATGGTTTTCTTAAGTCCCAGAACCTTCCACCCAACTTATCCAATAATCAACTAAAATCCTTCATCCAAAAATCCACCCTATACACCATTGTCAGTGACACCCTTTACTATTATAGCTTTGACAACACCCTTCTTTGTTGTCTCAAGACTGATGAAGCTCACACAAATTTACATGAGGTACATGAGGGTATATGCGGATCTCATTTGTGTGGCCCAACTTTAGCTAGTAAAGTCACTAGATTGGGGTATTATTTGCCGACACTAGAAAATGATGTTCTTCAGTTTGTCAGAACATGTTAGAAATGCCAGGTGCACAACAACCTAATCCACACACCTTCACAGGAGTTGAGACCGATCAATTCTCCATGGACCTTCACACAATGGGGACTCAACCTCATGGGAAAAATCCATCCATCCTCCTCCAGTGGCCATAAGTTCATCATTACCACCACTGAGTACTTCACTAAGTGGATTGAAGTCATCCCCTCACATCACCAGTAAGCAGATTTTAAAGTTTATCCTTAATTACATCATCTATTGGTATGGTGTTCCACAATTCATCATCACAGATAATGGTCATCAGTTCAAAAATCAAGACATTCATGAACGTTGTGAGTGATTCCACATCCAAAACCATTTATCCACACCATATTATTCGCAAGAAAATGGTCAAGCTGAGGCATCAAAAAAAATAATTCTTTGCATTCTTAAGAAGACCGTCAATGACGTTGTCCAAGATTGGCATCTATAACTCAATCTCGCCTTATGGGCCTACCATACCAGCATCCGCACACCCACTAGAGCCACTCTAGTTTCCTTTGTCTGCATATCTGAAGCTATATTGCCCATCGAGGTCAAAATTCCTTCTCTCTCAGTCTCCTTGAAGGGAATGATTGATGATGAAGAATACAGATAGTCTTGTCTGCATGAACTAGAAATTCCTTAAGAGAGAAGACAAAATGCCTTGAATCACTTATGGGCATATCAAAATCATCTCTGCAAGAGCTATAGCAAAAGAGTGATAGTCAGAAAATTTGAAATTGGTGACTTGGTCCTCATGCAGAATCCAAGAAACCACGATGACCATGAGAAGCCTAGAAAGTTTGAGTCTAATTGGCTCGATCCTTATATCATTACTGCAACATTCGGTTCTGGAGCATATCAGTTAGCCACACCTGATGGATAATAGTTGATGGAACCTATCAACAACCTACATCTATGAAAGTTCTACATAGCATCAGAGAGCTTGGATGAAAACCTTAAAAATACAAAAATAAAAATAAAAAATCAAGAAAAAAATTGTCACCTTAATGAAAACCTAGCAAATAGGTGTCTTGGTGACACCAAAAAAATCAAAAAATGGAAAAAATAGTAAAAAGAAATAAATTCATCCAAAAGTGAAAACCTGGCAAACAGGCGCTTTGGATAAGTACCATGGTGAAAGCCTAGTAAATAGGCGCCATGTGTAGTCGATCATTTCTTTACCATCTACTATTATTCCAATCGGCCTTCATCCACTTTTCATAACAACGACATCCCAACATTCATAACATTTTCCATCAGTCATGTCATTTTCATCCATGGCTAGTAGTGGTTGACATCACGTCTTTCATATCCTTTCCTTTTATCTTGCGTACGCCCTTTTCCATGACATCCTACTTAGGTAATTCCCAAACTACTTAGGGGCAATACCTTTATCATTTGACTGCAGTGGGTATGGCAGATGGTCCCAACATTTTTAAAAATGTCTTGATAAAAGTCATAAAAAATTGTAAAAAGTCCTGAAAAAAGTCATAAAAATTGTAAAAAGTCTTGAAAAAAGTCATAAAAATTGTAAAAAGTCCTAAAAAATGTCTTGAAGAAAATACAAAAACATTCAGAAAATGTCAAAAGTTTCAAAAAAAATTCAACGTCTATCCTATCATTCAAGAGAGTTACATCAATCAGTTTTTGTCCTAGTCTGAACTACATTGTCTCTGTGCATTTGCTATGTAGGCAAGATTCATCTTTGAGTCCCTGAGACATTAGGTCTTTCCTTTTAAGTTAGGCAAAATAAAATCATGACTCAATCTTCTATCCCTCGGACAAAGTCATTGGTCATGTAGAACTATGAGGTCTTTGAGTGCATGATGTAGGCAAGGCCATCAACCAATGAGCCCCCGAGGCCCCACTAGGTCAGTCCATTAGGGTTCATGACAATTCACTTTCACACACATCAAATATCTTCAAGTCAATCAAATTATCCCTTAATTCTAAACAAGCAATATATTGGAAAACTTTCAACAATATTTTTAATGAACATCTCATGTTCACACAGACATGTGATCAAATCTTTCATCTAGTCAAATTCTACCAAGGCAAGTCAGCCTATCAATTACGGTTCTCCTTCAGATGGGTCCTTCTAAAGAATAAATTTCATGCTTTTGGATGTGTCCTTCCTAAGCATCGTCATTATCATCTGACATTTTTTATGGATTCTCTTGACTTTGAGAATCTATCCTCTTAACACCAACATCATTCAGGATGTTTCCTTCTTGAATCAGGCATCACTCAACATTTGGCAACCTAGACCTTGTCAACCTTGGCATTTTGACATCTAAACACTTGACATTTTTAAAACTTGGCATTTAGTTCACTTGGCAAACATTATCTATCTTTTTAATGGTTACCATGATATTAGTTCCTTATGTTAGAGGAGCCATGACATATCATGATGATCATCCTACTACTAGTTTCTCGAGGATGTCCTGACTTCAGGATTTAGAGGAGCAATGACATAGTATGATGGTTGTCTTGTCTTTTATTGGCTGTCAGGTGACTAGTTTCTCGAGGATGACCTGACTTCAAGATTTAGAGAAGAAACGATGTTTCATGAATAGTCTTGTTTGTTTGTGTTCAGTTATGACAAAATAATTGGGAACAATTGTGTTCCTTGTATGAGTCATGATCATCCCTGTCTGTGACTTTTGTTCTATGTGATGGTTTGACCTTGCACACTATTGATTTATGTCATATCATAGTGTTTTTTGGCCATTACAACATTCCACCCAATGATGATTAAGAGCAAAAACTATGATAGTACTATGGAAATTGCTGAAGGATTCTTGTTTCCACACTAACATGCATATCTTTCTCTGCACTAACATCCACCTTCGTCTTCTCTTCTCCTGTCCTTTGATGATATCCTGTCACAGAAAAAAAACATAGTTGCATACATGATCATATGAGCATTTCATTATCACATTTCACATTTGCATACATTAAATTCCATAATAATATCGATATTCACATTGCATGACATATGAGTTTATCATTTACATCCATCCATCTTGCATACAATAAAACCATCATTCGCATTAACATATAGACATAAAAACCATCATTTGCATTAACATATAGAAATAAAATTATCATGCATACATAAACATATCCATAAATTTATCCATAATCATCAAGCATGATATCCATACATCTCATAATACATAAATGCATAACATCAAATCACATCAAATAAAGCATACAATATCATAACACATAACATCATAAAACAAAGCATGTAGTTCACATCAAGATCATCTCATAAATATATCTCAAAAAGAATAAATTTCACGAGATAGAATCTCGAGGAATCCCAAAAATGGAGCTCACGGGCTCGAAATTCAACATATACAATATCTCATAGCAATAAAAAAATATGAACCCTAAGTTGTGCCCTCTCTGTCTCATGGAAGTGAACCATGGGGTGATTGATGCTGACTCATCAGCTCAACTATAACTTGAATGGGCAAGGTGACTGGAGCCTAACTCTGAGATCCTGAGAGGTCGATGATGGGACGCTGGCTCTACTATGTCTAGATACCTGAAGATACTGATCTATGGCTATGGCTCGATCTGTGGTTGTGACATGTAGAATGCTTGTGAGAGTGATGTGATCTATGACCTGATGAATGTCTGGATGAGGTGGACCCGCCTGCACTGATGTGACTACTGCTATGTGATGTGTTGTTATGAGTCTGGGTACCACTACCAGTCCTGCTACATGATCTAGACAATCCAAGATCCCGTCTCTCGGGTGTCACAACCTTCTCATAAAATAACTTGTATCTACCTCTACTCTCACTCATCCTAGCCAACTCTTTGGCCATATCCCTTGTTGGCCCTATGCAAACTCTATGACCCATCTATTGGCCTCCTACTACTTGATGATGGTTTGGTCTCTCTCAACTCTCACCACCTCTAACTCTGTTGATAGTGCCTTGTTTTGGGACAAGGTTTCATCCAATCTACTATGAAGGTCAACCACCCTCTATTCTTTGGTGGCATCTATAGGTAAAATCAGTGGCCTATCCCCCTGCTCTTCCCAATCAATCATCTACTCTCTCAGCCTCCTCTCTGCCTCATCCTCCCCCTTCTCCTCCTCCTCATCCCTCTCCTCCTCTCTCAACCCCTCCTCCTCTGCTCTCACCTCCACCTCCTCCCCTGCTCTGACCTCTTCCTCCCCCTCTGAATGCTCTCCCTCCTATCTTTCACCCTCCTCCTCACCCTCCTCCCTAATGGGTGACAACAATTCTCCACCCACCTGTTTTCTCACTCTCCTAGGATGCCTCCTCCCTCTACCACCCCTCCTCCTCCCCTCCTTGCCATCACTGCCACCATCTCCACCCCCACCACCTTTTCCATCCCCTACACCTCTCCCACCACCTCTCCCACCATCCCCTCGGCCTCTATCTCTCCCCTGGCCACCATCTCTCCCTCCCTGTCCTCTCCTCCACACTTGTGGAATGACTAATCACGGATCAATTAGTGCATGACCATCTGGATCTATCAATGGAATAGGCATGTGAATCTTCCACCAGGCATCATACTCGGTCGTTGTATCGACATATATTGGCCCTCGTCTCCATCCCCACTACTGTGCAAACAACCCATTAATTTGCTACTCTTTCAAAGGCACTAATATAGGTAGCCCCCACATGGTTTCTCTCGATGATCGCACATACTCGATCGTCCCCTCAGGAACACCCCGCTTCTCTCCAAACTATCATAGTACCCACTGGGGTAGGTACATCTCAATGATCCTCTAACTCTGTAAAGTATGGCCAATCAAATATCTAAACTATCGACACAAGGAAAGATGTCCATCCTCATCTAGCCAGTGGGCACAATCTCTAACTGGCCTCCTAAAAAAACTCATGAGAGTATCAATCCTATGATGCCAATACCCTGTATCTCCTACATGGGTCTGTGTAACTGAACTTGTATATAGATATACATAGGGCATACCCTTTCCCAACTACTAAATCTAAACCGGTGAATAGAAAATGGGTGATATAATTGGTGATATAACATGCCTAACAAACATGGACCCCAAGAAAATATTGTCTTTTCCCTGCACATCCTCACTAGTAAATCCCCCCATCTTATAGGGAATTCATGCCCACGATGATCTGGTATCAGGACCCCGGTGATCAAATTCATCAACATGGCATCCCACCGAGGATAGTGCTCAACCACAAACTCCCAACCAATCTCATACCCATGTATCCTAAAACCGACATCATCCACCACCTCATACATCTCTCCCAAGGCTTGTCGCCCTTTGTGCGGATCATAAACCACTCACTCCCCACTGATCAAGATACGGAGTATCCTATATACATCCTCTAGGGTAACAGTGGCCTCTCCTATGGGTAGGTGGAAGGAACATTTCTCTGAGTGCCACCTCTAGCACAATGCTATTAGCAATCTCTTGTTTGCCTGAATAATGGGCATGTCAATGACATAATAGAGACCTAATCGCATTAGCCGTCTTCACTCATCTCAAAGTTGATCTCTGAAGGCATAGGTAGTTGGTCTAAACTCACATGTGTAAATGGGTACTAGTTGTCTCTATATATGTAGAAACGAGGGTTAACACACATGGATTAGCATTGAAAATAATTATTACTATTTGCGTAATCAAAAAGGCATCTGAAAAATGAATCTACACTAAGTCAACTCTGGTCAACGTCAATTGTGTCGCGTTGACTGCAATTGTGTCATGTTAAGTCATATGTGTCGCGACATTTCACAAATTTGTCGCATTCAAGCGATTGCGTCATTTTAGCTCTCAATTGCGAAGCTCTATAACACTTGCATCATTTTACATAACAATTATGTCATTTGATGTAGCAGTTGTGTCGCAATATTGTAATTACGTCGCGTGCTTCCACAGTTGTGTCGCATTTTATCAATTGTGATATGGCCTAACATTTGCATCATTTTAAACCTAAACCCTACCCATCCCTTGCACTTGTGCCATGATGCAACAAATGCATCAAACATGATAGCACTTGCGGTTTACACAAACGCATTTGTGTCGCAACACATTCGTTAAGCTAGCCTAAACCCTAATAAATGTACAAAAATTACGAAAACAAAAGTCGGAAAGGGGTACTTACCAGTGCCTCTACCCCCTCAATTCGTCAGAAAGTCCTCACTCGGTAGACATGGTGCTTGATCACTGGGATCACCATCTTCTCCTCACACTCTGCTCTTTAAAATTTCTAAATAGCAAATGTGAATGAAAATGACACCTAGATTGCCTTTTCAAACCTATTTATAGGTTGAAAATTAGGGTTTTCCTTTTGGGTTTGTATTGGAGGCTCATTTGACTACCTTTGACAGACATTTTTGCTATCTTAACATCCTCCATTTTCAAAATTGATCGCGATATCATTTTTCTGGTCATCAAATTGACTTATCGGGACACTTTCCAAAAAATTTTGACCCCGAGCCAAAATTCAAAAAAATTCCCGAGGGGGCATAGGCACTCCACACCTTCGTTGGGGCATATCTTTGACTTGTTTTCTTTTCCATAACGCGATAAACTACATTATGACAAAGAGGGGTAAAATGTAGACACATAAAATTGACCTAGGCCTGCAAACTCAATTTTCTCATCAATTCCTCTAAACATAATTTGATTATGTCCCTCTGACCAAATTCAACTATTAATTAAATAATGACCAATTATTTAATTAATTCATCTCTCTTATTCTTCTTGACTATTTAAATAAATCACATTTATTTAAATACGCCACTAATCTCTAAAGTCCTCTTTAAATTAAATAAATTATTAAATTTATCTAATCCACTATTCCCTCTGGATTATTTAAATAAATTAATTTTATTTAAATACATCTCTAATATTAAAGTCTTCTCATAATTAAATAAATCTCACACAATTTATTTAACTATTAACCCACTTCTTCCACAATTAAATAATTTAAAATTAATTATTTAATTGTCTCATTTTAATTCATTTCCAAATTTAAATAAAAATCATTTATTTAAATTTCTCTCTCTTCAAGTAAATAATTTTATTATTATTTATTGCCACATGACTTCACCATTTTGAATTAAATCAAAATATTAAATTCAAAATGGTATGTCCCTCCACAAATTAAGTAATTTCTAAAATGACTTGATTTTCTAACTCATTATTTTTCTACTTACTAAATCTTATCTCATTGTCATACATATTCTCATTCCTTGATTTAATTTCTTAAATTAAATCTTCTCCACTCATTTTGAGTTTCACCCTAAAGTTTCCCTAACCCTAATTAAGGGGTTGCTATTTTGAATCTTGACCATTGATTCTAGGGCACTCCTCAATCTTCAATCTTGTGCATTCATCCAAAATTTTATTTTCTATAAAATGGCAATTTTGTCCTCATTCTGACATCTTGAAACATCTTGCAAATCTTATATCTTGCATTTTCTTGTCTTTATCATTTAGCTAATTAGTTTGCATGTAGGATTTAACTTCTCTTGCATAGTCATTTGAATCCTTCAACACTTGTTTAGGACTAGTCATAATCTTAGATTGCTCATCATAAATATGAGGGCAACCTCATATTTTCAGCAAGCTAGAAGGTGTAATGGAGGTCAGCCATGGAAAATGAATACCTTAGGTGAGATTGTTTCATTCATTTTTCATTTATTCCTTTGCACTCCATTATTTACTTTGGGATTTCATGTTGTATTTAATCTACTAACAACCTAGGAAAATACCGACCTCAGTTACAAGTAGTATTAATCTCTTTTATTGTCATTCTATTCCTACGAGACTCCTCTAAAGCTAGCAAGATATCTCTTCCTACAAACTCCCATCATTTTTTATATAATATATAGTAAAACCATCCAGACCTAGAGCTTTATCTAGAGCAAGTGCAAAGACTATATTTTTGCTTCTTCCAAAGTGAATGGGCCAAAATAAACTTGTTATCCTCTAAGTTAAGTTCCCTTGGAATTAAATTTAAAAATTCTTGTTCTTTTCCAATGAAGTCAAGATCCTGATTCATTGGTTTGGAGAGATTAGAAAAGAATACGATAGCCTCATTTTGAATTTGTAGCTCATATTTTAATAGTTCATTGGAAGCATATTTAATCAAGAAAATTGTATTAGCATTGTGTCTTACCTAATCTGAAGTCTAGAAGAACTTTGTGTTCTTGTCTCCCTCTTTTCACTAGGTTTCTCTTGATTTTTGTTTCCTATATATTTCTTCTTTATCGAGAACTTCTTCTACTTCTTTCTGAAGATTCATTGTTCATACCATACTAAATTATGTGTTCATTTAGCTCATGAATTTTTTGTAGAAGAAGATTTAATTTTTCAAAAAAAATTTGAAGTGAGGATGATTTGATTGTTTGATATGTTCTTTTATAAATTGATTCCTTTTGGCTATTTGAAAAATTCTAGATCTTGCCACAAATGGTGCATTCTCCTACTATTATTTAAAGAGAGGCAAGAAGTTTTTATATCTGAACCACATGTGTTCAAGTTTAAATAATGGTTTAAATTTACTTATAATAGGGTTCCAAGTTATCTCCAATTGGATTAGATAGTGATCTGATCTAGAAAATGTGAGGATGGAAGAAGCATATTGAAAACTATTGTTGTACCATATTATAGGGAGGAGCAACTTATCTAATCTTTTTGCAATTTGAGAGAAAAACTATTTCTTCTATTTGTCCAGGTAAATTTACCAGTAGGAGAAGTAGGAATATATATGTTAAAGATCCAAAATTTGTGTTGATAACATTCAATCTTGATGAGCATCCATCATTGTTGGGTTGTGAGAAAGAGAAGGATGAAAAATCCTAAACTAACTTTTTGATTTAAAATAAAATTTAAAATATCTTGTGAGAAAGAGAAAGATAAAAATTCTTATGGATAACTACAATAATGATTCAATATTATGAATAAATAGATCCCAAAATAAAATAATTTATATTTAATCATAGAAATACTTATAGTGCTAAAAAAATAGTTCAATATTGAATGGATGTAAATATTTCAAAATAATAAAAACTCTCTTAAATACCCAAATCCGGTGCAATCCAAGTAAATCTTCACAATTAAACTTAATTCAAAACAAGCTCACACTAACCATGCAAAGTAACTCATAATCAACAACCCACAAATGGTATGAACCAAAGATCTATTTGATATGTTTAAAACTTTATAATTAATTCAATTAGAATTTATCTAATATTGAAGATAGGAAACATGTAAATTGTTATGCATTTTGCACACACACCCCTCTTGAACTGGGAACCCCCTCTCTTTTTTTGCTTGTCGTCAGGTTGGTTCACACTCATTTTTGTTTTTTACTTCACCTTTGGGCCTAATGATCAAAATTTCTTTAAAATTGAGTAGTCTCCATGATGATTTAAATTTTTTCCAAATTTTCATTGAGTTTGAATGGGTTGTGGAAATTTTTTTGTGGGTTCCCATTGCGTAGAAGTCTACTATTCGTGGAAATTTTGCTATGGGTTGTCATTGGCGGGTTCTTGTTGGTAGGAATCCATCGTCTTTTCACCATCAAGATTGAAATTTGCATGTTTGGCATCCACATTCTTGTTTTCTACATGGCATCAACCTACATGTCATTTGTGTATCAAGTTTCCACAATTAGGGTTTTTGCTCATGTTTTTCAAAATTCACATTAACGAGCTACATTTATTGCTTGAAATACTATAAATAGGTGAAAAATCAATTTCATTTCACACCCTTTTGCATTCATTGAAGATTGGAGGAGCTTGTTTTCCTGCTACCACAAGGTTTTTGAAGATTTGGTGTGACATTGTCTCCACCCATGTAATTACTAGGTTTGAACTTCTCTACATTTTTGAAATGAGATATAATTTTCACTAGGTTTTTGAGTATTCATTGTGCAAATCTTAAATTATGAAGCCCTCCCAACAAAATCTTGCTTCACGAGACTCTTATGCATGAAATTGGAACCCTTTAAATCTTGTCTTGTGCAGAATCATGAACATCAGACGCCACTGGTTGAAACACCATTTTGGTGGCGTAAATCACTAATGGCACCTGCCTTTGTGACTTCTGCATGAGTCATGCCCATATTACAAAATTTGATTTAAAAGTCACATCCAAGAAAATCCAAAGTACAAACTGCTTGTCGGAAGTGGCATGCAAGATGTCATCCATGGGAAGTTGGTCTCAACGAGCCATTTCCATGGCATAAACCACCACCGTGCCTTCCACTCCCATGGAATCCGCATGGGTAGAGTCTGCATTCCTTCAAACCTACAAGTAAGTTATTTTAAAATACAAATTCTTGGCTTTCATTCCATGCATGATTTAATGAGCTTAAGTTTGATAAAAATCCTAAGTGTGTTTGTGTTGTAGAAATATGAATGTGGGATGCCACAAACCTTAAGCCATTTTGACTGTAGATTTTTGAAATCCATCTACCTCGACGATATCTGCAATTCAACTTTCCATAAAACCCAAAGTGAGATGAGAATGGTGGTATTTTCAAACTTTAATTCTTTTACATCCATCATTTGAGTTTGAATTGAAAATTTTCAACTGTCTAAGTGCATGCAAATTTTCCCTTGCGGGTTGCCATACCTTTCAAGCCATTTTAACGTCCTAACTTTAACTGTCATCTACAACGATGACTTCCACATGATAACTTTCTGCAAAGCTCAAAATGATGAAATTCATGAGTATGATAACCTGAAATGGCCATGATTTTATTTTCCCACATGCTAAATAACTTTACACCAAAATTTGCTAAGTATAAAATGAATGCAAAAATTATGGTGTGGGAAGCCATTTGCAGAATGTCATCTACTACAAGATTTTTTTGTGGAAAACACTTAATCGACATCCACAATTACAGATTTCGCATTCGTATTTTCTGCAAAGCTCGAAATGGAAAGTTTGGCAAGTATGATGGTCTTGAATATCTTTAACTCACATTTTCCACATGTCAAAATATATTTACATCAAAATGACTTAACGATTTTCCAATGCGGGAATCTCGGTGCAAAATGTTGTTTGCAGAATTCTATTGCACTGGTACCACTATCGATGACTTCTGCATTGATGGCTTCCACTTTGACAACACCCACATTGCTTTGGCCGAAAATAATAAAACCTGTAAAAGGCCAGAAAATCATAGAAATGAGTGAATTTAATGATTTTTCTTTGATGTTTGATGCATTTGATGATGTTTAATGATGGTCTAACTAAATTTTTTCTTCTCCTTAATTTTTCAAGATATTTATTACGCATTCTTTGTGCAGGGTTTATGGAAAATTTTGAAAAGGTTGATAAATCTAGGAAGAACACCAAGGTCAAAAAGAATGAGAATGAGAAGGAAAAAATGAAGTATGAGTTTCACATAATTGAGTGTACCTCAAAGATCATGAAACAATGGGATAAAGTAATAGAAACTGATATAAGTCAGATACACATCAATGAATTTTTGCAACGTGTATTGATCCAACCAAAGACCGAAGAGTGGCATTGCCTAGGCAACACACTTTGCTCCAACCTCGGTTAGTCTAGAATTAATCTTTAGATGCTCAGAATTCTACCACAAGGAAAGTAAGAGAATAGTAATTGTCAATGGGAGGGTATTGGTCGATCTAACACCCATGTCAATTGGACAAATGTTTGGGATCCCTTCATTCAATAAGATGGAAGAATGCGAGAAGGGGTATGTCACTAATGTATGCAAGAAAAACCATATGGCTTGCAAGTAAACAATAAATCAGATATGGATGCTTGATCCTAGCCCTAGCATAGGAAAGTTGTCTCAAAATCTTTATTAGATTGATTTTGTGGAGGAGGTTAATGATCTCATAACACTCCTAAGTAGGGTGATGGGCCTCCCAGCCTCTTCTATCTTTGAAGAGTGGATGTGATATTTCGTAGAGGAGATCTTGAGGTGAGATACAAAGTTCCATTGGAATAAAATGATAAGTGATAATATTCATGCCTAATTTTTCATGGTAAATAAGACTCAAGAATTCTACATGACTTCCTACATTGTATATCTATTGGCAGAAAATTTTACCTACAAGGGGCTAACTTGTATTGGTGACCTCAGAACGAGGAAGGGACATACTATTGTTTATGATTGTTATCCACAACTACAGTACATGAATTACAAAAATAATTATAGGCAGGTAAATGATGCCTTCATCATGCATATTCTACGGATGTTGGCAATTGATTTTAGTAGAATTTTATCACATTGTGCAAAGGTGTTGATAAAGAAATTTGGGTACTAGCTCATTCAGTGCCCCAAATTCACTTACTTGAGAATTGAGGGTTTTTCGAGGTTCCCATACTGACTACCCAGATATTCAAGCAATAGGATAATACTGCTAGAACTCACAAGACACTTGTAGGCTTCACATTTGTTTTTGAAATCAAAATACTACATACGAGTCCCTTATCATATTCTCTTTGGTCAAGGGTTATACTTGTGTCCTACTACCCCCTGTGTAGAATATTCAGAAAATGAGATTACATAGTATGATCTTGTGCTACACACAGAGTGAGGAAGCATAGACCCATGAGGAAAGTTAAATAAATAGGTTGGCATAAAGCACACTCACAAGGAAAATATTGAGGATTTTTGGGCAAATTGTGATGATCTAGAGGTTCGTAAAAGGGTCTATAAGAGAATGACTATAAAATTCATAAGGTCTCTTGATTTTTTCCTGTCCCTGACCAAGTGGTCAAAGATAATAATACTCTTGATGAAATGGAATTTACCACTATATCCAAAGCTCCCCTACCAATAATTGATTGGGTAGAATAAGAGGTAATATATTTAGACATAATCATGAACTTGATAGTATAATGGACAAAAAGGTGGCTAGATGACCAAGTCACTCAATTAGAGTGGTAAGGTGTTGAACTTGTGTGTGGAGAATGGGAAGAAGAAAGGGTTCTGGAAAGTGAAATAGAAAGTTAAGTTGAAGATGGTTCTTTGGGAAAAGCCCCAAAATATCCACCTGCTACTTGATCAAGAAAAATAAAAGAGGTGGAAAAAAGGTAGCCAAAACAAAGGGTGTACACCAAGAAGATGATGGATGGGAAAAGACCACCAAAGAAGTCAAGAAGACAAGAACCTTTGTTCCAAAAATGTCGACAATAAGAAGGGAGTTCTCTCCTCCTGAGGAGGAAGATAAACCACAATCTCCTCCACCATCAATTGCACCAATTTTATCCACTTCCATTGCATTGTCTTCTTCCAATCCATCTACGCTTCCTATATCATCCCCGCCTATTGTGGAAATCTCAGTTCACCTCACCTCTACCACTTTGACCACCTCCCTTATCATGGTTGAATCTTCCTCATCAACCTCATCTTTCCCATCTTCTTCTTCGATCTAATCTCCACAACCTACTTTCTCCAAATTTCCATCTTTTATTTCCATTGTCCCTTTGGCACCTATTACATTACCTCACTCTTTTATCACTTATTTGAAAAATATTCCTCATGGGCTATTAGAGACTTTATTGTCTCTAGAAGCTAAGTTTTTTATGACCCATCTAATTATTTCTCTACCAAATCCTCCTCCTCCCACTGAGCCTCCCAAGATGGAGGGTACTAAAAGGATATGGGAAGTGTAACTGAGGATTTTTCTACAAGATTAGATTGTTAGAGAGTGGAATGGTGTTGCTGATTGTTTGGCTAAATGGGCCTTTGATCATATTCATGGCTGGAACTTGGTGGATCGGGGTCAATTACCCCCTAATTTGTCTCAACAGTTGGACCACTTGGTGGAACTTCATAGGGCTATGTAACAACTTTTCTTTCTATTTGTCCTTGTTTTAATAAATTTTTACCCCTCTTTTGTTTATTAAACATACATGCATATTAATCAAATCTACAATAACCAATAGAATGCATAGGAAATAAATAAAGGAAATAACTGAAACGAGCTCACCCAAATCCTTCATCCTCCATGACTTATTTACATTGTACCTTCTAGCTTTCTGAAAAGTAAAGTGTTCCCTCAAATTGTGACGAGCAACTCTATACTATGGACTAGGCCTAAGCCAAGTGTTGAAGGATTTCTTAAATACTATGCAAAATAAACTAAATCCTATATGCAAGTATTAAAGGTAGCTAAATGACAAAACAAGATGAATTTAAAACTCAAGAGAATGCAAGAGAGATTAAGAAATTAAGAGATCAAATTAAGAGATGTCGAAAATGAGGACAAAATTGGCATTTTATAGAAAATGCAATTTTGGATGGACGGATGAAATTAAAGATTGAGAAATGCCCTAGAATCAATGGTCAAGATTCAAAATGGCAACTCTTAATTAGGGTTAGGGTAAGATTCCCAAATGAGTGGACAAGATTTAATTTAAGAAATTAAATCAAGGATGGAGAATAAATGTGACACTGAGATGAAAATTAGTAAAATCAAGAGGATAAAGTTTTAACAGGAAGATGAGATTTAGAAAATCAATCATTTTAGCAATTACTTGATTTGTAGAAGAATATTACCATTTTGAATTAAAATTAATTCAAAATATGGATTTAGTGTGATAGTAAATAATTGGTTTTAAGATTATTTACTAAAAGAAGTGGCAGTTAATCATGTGAGGCCATTTTAAATAAATTATTTTATTTAAAATGAGGGAAATGTCAAATAAGGCAATTAAGTAATTAGAAATAATTATTTAATTTAGAGAAGGTGATTGATTAATTAAATAAATTAATAAATCTATTTAATTATAAGAAGACTTGAGAATTTGTGACATATTAAATAAATATATAAAATATATTTATTTAATAATTAAGAAGACATAAATGGTAAAGATTAATTAAATAAATTGAGAACTTTATTTAATTATAAGAAGAATTCAGATAATTAGTGACACATTAAATAAATAAATAAGATATATTTATTTAATAATCATGAAGAATAAAAAAACATGAATTATTTAATTAATAGTCGAAGGTGGAACATAATTAAAATGTCATAATTAAGCTAGGACGAACGAAGATGAAAAATAGAGCTTGCAAGCCTAGGTCATTTTTATGTGTCTACATTTGCCCCTCTTTTTCATAATTCAAATTATCGAATTATGGCAAAGAAAAAAATTGAAGAGTATGCCCCAAGGAAGGTATGGAGTGCCTATGCCCCCTCGGGAAAATTTTTGAATTTTGGCTCAGGGACAGAAAAATTTGGAAAGTGTCTCAATTAGTCAATTTGATGACTAGAAAAACAATGGCACAATCGGTTTCGAAAATAGAGGATATTGAGCCAACAAAAATGTCAGTCAAAGGTGGTCAAATGAGCCTCCAGTACAAACCTATCAGGTCAAACCCTAATTTTTAGCCTATAAATAAGTTTAAAAAGCCAAACCAAGTGTCATTTTCACATTTGCTATTCAGAAATTTAGGAGATTAGAGCTCGAGGAGAAGATGGTGATTCTCATGACATACCACTGTGGCTACCGCGTGCAGACAGTCCGACGACCCGAGGGCGTAGAGGCACTGGTAAGTACCCTATCCGACCTTTAATTTTTTTGATTTTCGTGCATTTATTAGGGTTTAGGGGGGAAAATGAATACGTTGCAATGGAAATTTCCTCGCATAAACCGCAATCCCCTTCACGTTCAACGCATTTGATTGTGTCATGAGGCAAGTGCATTGGGTAGGCAGTTTTAGGTTTAAAAGCGTGCAACTGCTAGGGAAAATGACGCATGTGGCAAAATGCAACACATGTGCGGTTTTTCGCGACGTAAGTGACAAAATGCAATGCAAGTGCCAAGCCAAATGACATAATTGTTATAAAATGACGCAATCACCTTGTGAAAAAATGCAATCATTGTAGAGCTTCACAATTGCTAGATGAAATGACATAGTCATGAAATTTTGATGCAACTGAGACATGCAGAGCCACATGTGTCATAGCGCAACGCAATTGCAGTTAATGCGATGCAATTGTGGTTGACCAAGTTTGACTAGCATTTAACTTATGTAGACTCTTGTTTCAAATGCATTTTTGGTTTCTCAAATAGTAATAATGTGCTAAATTGTTGACTCATGTGTGCTAACCCTTGTTTCTTGGTGTGCAGAGACGATTAGTTCATATTTATACGTGAGAGTTCAGGCCTGCTACCTATGCTTTCAGAGATCATCTGAGTGATAGGGAGAGATGACGGTTGATGAGACTGGGGTTGTACTACATCACCTACATGCCCATTATTCAAGCAAACAGGGGGTTACTGACGACGACCTGTGAGAGATGGCATTCAGAGACCTGCTCTTTTCAGTTACCAACAGGAGAGGCTACCATTACCCTGGAGGATGTCTATTGTATTACGCGCATCTTGATTAGCAAGGAGAGACTGGTATATGATCCACACCAAGGGCGACAGGTCATAGGAGAGATGTATGAGGATGTCGGTGGTGCCGGTCTAGGCATTCATGGGTATCAGATCGGGTGGGATTTTGTGGCCAACCATTTTCTACAATGGGATGCCATGCTTATGACATTGATTGTTGGAGTGTTGATTCCATATCGTCGCGCACATGGGTTTCCGATTGGATGGGGGGATGTACTAGTCTGTATGCGTGCCCAGAGGATAGTTTTTGCTTGGGGGCCCTACTTGTTGGCTATGTTGTATCATCAGCTTCATGAGGTTGTTTACCAAGAGGGACAGAGTATCAGTTGTGGTACTACTTTACTTATGATTTGGGCATGGGAGCACATTCCTATTTTTTTACCACCGGTAAATATTTAGTAGCTTGGTGATGGGATGCCCTATGTTTACCTATATGCTAGTTTAGTTAGTCAGACTCACATATGAGATACTGGGTACTAGCAACATCAAATCGACACACTGGTTAGATTTGTTTGGAGACCATATAGAGATTGTGCCTAATGGCCAGATGAGGATGGCCATTTGTTATTATGCAGACAGTTCAGATACCTGATTGGTCATACAATGTAGAGTCAGCATATCATTGATATGTACCTGCCCCAATGGATACTACAATAGTTTGGTGAGCAACAGGTTTTTCCAATGGATACAACAAAGTATGCACGGTCATCCAGGGAGATCATATGGGGGCCACCGATAGCAGTGACAGTAGCAGAGCAACAGATAGACGGCTTGGCCGTGCAACAATGGTTATGGAGAGGAGGTCCAGTAGATGCAGGGACATTTGTTGAGTTTCATGCCTGGTGGTAGATTCATAGGCCCATTCCATTGACAAATCCAGATGGTTCAACTCCTATAGATCGCAAGTCAATTATCCCGCGAGTGTGGAGGGGTGGTCGGGGTGGCAGAGATAGAGGGACGGATGGTAGGGGGCCGGAGGGAGAGATGGAGGCAGAGATGGAAGGGGGGCTAGAGAGAGAGATGGTGGTCGAGGAGATGGAGGCAAAGGTGGGGGAGATGATGAGGGTGGCAAGGGAGGAGGTGATGGCGGAGATGGGAGGGGTGTGAGGAGGGGTGATGGAGGGCAGAGGTAGCTGAGGAGGGTTAGGTAGAGAGTGGGTGGTGCACCATTGTCACCCATCTGGGAGGAGGGTGAGGAGGGAGATAAGCTAGTTGGGTAGTTGGTAGAGGTTTGAGGAGAGGAGGAGGTGGAGGTCTGAGGAGAGGAGGTGGAGATAAAAATAGAGGGAGAGATGATGACAGAGGAGGATCCATTTGCAGAGCAACATCCTCTTGACGTTGATGTGAAGGAGGTTTGAGGACAAGAGGAGAGGGAGGAGGAGAGGGAGGAGGATGAGGAGGGGGAAGATGAGGCTGAGAGGAGACTATAGGAGCGAATGATTGACAGGGATGAGGAGGGGGATAGGCCACCCATTTTGCTAGTGGATGCTACCATTGATCAAAGGATCGCAGATCTCATGAGAAGATTAGATGTAGCCTTGTCTCAGAACAAGGCCTTGGCAGCGGAGTTGGAGGTTATGAGAGTGGAGAGAGACCAGGTTGTTATTCGATGACAAGAGTCAAATAGATGGGTGACCGAGTTCGCAAAGTTGTGTGCTAAACCGTCAGGGAATATGGCTAGGGATCTGGCCAGGATGGCCAAGAGCAGAGGCCGATATAGGTTGTTATATGAGTAGGTCATTCCACCAGAGAGACGGGATGATTGTCCTGATCATATAGCAGGACTGGCAGTGGCACCTAGACCCATAGTAGTAGCAGATCACATAGCAGTAGCCATACTAGCACTGGGGGGTCCACTTCATCAAGGAATTCATCGGGCCATAGGTCACACAGTTCGCACAGCAATTCATCAGGTCACAACCACAGGTCAGGGCATAGTCACAAATCGGTGTCATCAAGACACCAAGCAGAGCAGAGCCAGCCTCCTGTCATTGAGCGCTCGGGATCCCAAAGTCAAACTTCGGACACCACTCCTATCCAAGTCACTTTTCATCTGATGAGTCAATCACAGCCACCTCACGAGTCACCTCCATGGCACGGAGGGGGCACAACATAGGACTTGCATTTTGTTATTTGTATTAGATATTTGCATATATTGACATTCGAGCTTGCAAGCTCTATTTTTGGGATATCTTATGACTCTATCCTGTGACATGATATTTTTTGAGATTATATATATATGTGATGCAGTTTTGATGTGGCCTATATGTTTTTATGTGTTATTTTTCTCTATGCTTTATCAAATTCTATGTGATGTGATGCATTTATGATGTTATGAGATGTATGGATATCGTGTTTTATGTTTATGAATGCAATTATGGATATGGTTATGTATGTATGCATTGTGCAATGTATGATGATATGATTTCTAGATGTTAATGCAAATGATGTTTTATGATGTCTATATCTTAATGCAAATGATGGTTTTATGTATGTCAGATGGATGGATGTAAATGATAGTGTCATGCAATGTGAATTATGGTATTTGATTTATGCAAATGTGAATATGAAATGCCCGTATGATCATGTATGTAGCTCTTTTTTTGTATGTCACAGGATATCATCAGAGGATGAGAGAACAAAAGACGCAAATGGATGTTAGTGCAGAATCAAAAATCCTTCAACATTTGCCATAGTACTATCCTAGTTGTTGCTCTTTATTCATCATTGGGTGAAAATGTCACGATGGACGACAAACACTATGATATGACATAGATCAATAATGTGCACGGTCGAACCATCATGTAGATCAATAGTCACAGACAAGGATGATCATGACTCATATGAGGAATGAAATTGCCCCTAGTAATTTTTTCATAACCAACTGCAAAAATGAACAAGACTAATCATGAGATGTCACTGCTTCTCTAAATACTGGTGTCAGGACATCCCTGAGAAACTAGCCACATGACAGTAAAAAACAGACAGGAAAATCATCGTACTACATCATTTCTCCTCTAAATCCTAAAGTCACGACATCCCTAAGGAACTAGTAGTAGGATGATCAAAAGGACCAAGATGATCATCATGGTATGTCATGGTTCTTCTAACGTAAAGAACTAATATCATGATAACCATCAAAAAGATAGATAGTGTTTTCCAAGTGAACAAAATGTCAAGTGTTGAAAATTCCAAGGTTGACGGAATCAAGGTTTCCAAATTTCGAGCGATACCAGATTTAGGAAGGAAACATCCTGAATGACATTGATATCAAGAGGATTGATTCTCAGAGTTAGGAGAATCCATCAAAATGCCAGATGATGATGACGATGCTTAGGAAGGACACATCCAAAAGCATAAAGAAATGATGAGAGTTGCTTTTCAAAAGGACACATCTGAATAAGAACCCAAAATTTTGGACAGGTTGATTTATCTTAATAGAATTTGAATGCATGCCATTGTTGCCATGCTGATTTGACTGAAATGTTGATGAAACATATTGTTGATAGATTGCCTTTTCAGGATTGATAAAAGATTGGTTTGACTTTGATGATACTTTGATGTGTGTGAAAGTGTAGTGCCATAAACCCTAATGGACTGACCTAGTGCGGCCTCGAGGCTCATCGATTGATGGCCTTGCCTACGTCATGCACTCAGAGACCTCATAGTTCGACATGACCAATGACTTTGTCCAAATGACAAAAATTTGAATCATGATTTTATTTTGACAAACCCAAAAAGACTAACCTAATGTCTCAGGGATTCAAAGATGAATCTTGCCTATGTAGCAAATGCACAGAGACAATGTAGTTTAGACCAGGACAAAAGATTGATTAGCATGACTGATTGGATTGACGGGACAAGCATTGACTTTGACTCTATTTTTGGGATTTTGACATTGATTTGGATGTTTTTGTGATTTCTTCAAGACATTTTTGAAATTTTTAGGTCTTTTTTCAGGACTTTTTATGATTTTTAGGACTTTTTTCAGACTTTTATGACTTTTTTTTAGGACTTTTTCAGATTTTTATGACTTTTTTTAATACTTTTTCAGATTTTTATGACTTTTTTTCAAGAATTTTTATGAATGCAGGATCATCTGTGACACCCACTCTAGTTACATGATAAAGGTCTTTCCCCCAGACAAGTTGAGGATTATCCGGGCCGAATGATATGGAAATAAGCAGACGCGGGACAAAAGGAAAGGATACGCAAGGGGTGATGTCAATTGATGCTAGCAATGGCTAGAATTGATAGAACTTATGATGAATGTCATGAATGTGTCAAGCTATTGTGATTATGCAAAGTGGATGAAGGCTTATTAGAGTAACAGTAGATGGCGGAGCAATGATCGACTACACATGGCACTTGTTTGCCAGGTTTTCACCATGGTACTTATTCAAAGTGCCTATTTGCTAGGTTTTCACTATTGGACGAATTCATTTATTTTTACTATTTTTGCTATTTTTTATTTTTTTTGGTGTCACCAAACGCCTGTTTGCCAGGTTTTCATCAAGGGATGATTTTTTTCTTATTTTTCAATTTTTTAGTATTTTTCAATTTTTAGCCAAGCTCTCTGATGCTATGTGTAGAAATTTTTTAGATGTTGGTTGTTGATGGGTTATTTCAACTATTCTCCATTAGGTGTGGCCAAATGATAAGCTCCAAAACTGAATGTTGCAATAATAATATAAGGACTGAGCCAATTAGGCTCAAACTTTCTAGGCTTTTCACGATCAGCCTAATTTATTGGATTTTGCATGAGGACCAAGTCACCAATTTCAAATTTTCTCACCATCACTCTTTTGTTATAGCTACGAAAAAGATGATTTTGATATGCCTGCAAGTGATTCAAGACATTTTGTCATCTTTCTTGTAACATTTCTAGCTCATGCAGGCGAGACTGTTTGTACTCTTCATCATCAATCATCCCCTTCAAGGAGACTCGGAGAGAAGGAATTTTGACCTTGATGGGCAATATGGCCTCAGATCCATAGACAAGGTAAAATGGAGTGGCTCCAGTGGGTGTACCAATGCTGGTATGGTAGGCCCACAAGGCAGGATTGAGTTGCAGGAGCCAATCTCAGCCAGCGTCATTGACAATCTTCTTAAGGATGCAAATAATTGTTTTATTTGATGCCTCAGCTTGACCGTTGCCTTGTGGATAATATGGTGTGGAGAAATGGTGTTGGATGTGGAATCGCTCAAAGAGTTCACGAGCGTCCTGATTTTTGAATGGACGACCATTATCTGTGATGATGGATTGTGGGACACCATACCGGAAGATGATGTAATTAAGGATAAACTTGGATATTTTCTTACCGGTGATGTAAGTGAGGCGGACAACTTCAATCCACTTATTAAAGTACTCAGTGGCGGTGATTATGAATTTATGGTTGTTAGAGTAGGATGGATGGATCTTACCCATGAGGTTGAGTCCCCATTGTGCGAAGGGCCATGGAGAATTGATTGGTCTCAGCTCCTATGCAAGTGTGTGGATTAGGTCATTGTGCACTTGGAATTTTAGACATGTTCTAAAAAACTGAAGAGCATCTATTTTTAGTGTCGGCCAATAGTATCCAAGTCTGGTGAAATGCCTAGCTAAAGTTTGGCCACTCAAATGAGATCCAAATATACCCTCATGCACTTTTCATAAATTTTTTTGGGCTTCATCAGTGTCGAGACAGTGAAGAAGGGTGTTATCAAAGCCACGATAGTATAGGGTGTCACTGACGATGGTGTGTCCTTCGGCTTTTCATATAAAGGACTTTCTTTGGTTATTTGAAAGGTTGGGTGGTAGGGTTTGGGACTTAAGATAATCATAGATGTCTTGGTACCAAGGTGAATTGGAACCAACAATCTCACAAACCATTTCTGACTGTGGGGTGTCATATGTAGGCATCAATAGTTGTTCAACTAAGAACTCAAATCGTGACACATTTTTGGGGATGTCTAAGAGAGATCCAATAGTAGCCATTGCATCGGTGGCCTTATTCTGTGTCCTGGGGATTTTATCAAAGGCAATCAATTTGAAATATGTCAGGAAGCTATCCACCATTCGCTTGTAGGGGAGCAAATTTTCATCTTTTGTTTCATAGTCATCATTCACTTGGTTGATAACTAACTGAGAATCCTTGAATACTAGCAATGTTTGAATTTTCCATTTAATTGCAATTTTGAGTCTTGTGACCAATGCTTCGTATTCTACAATTTTATTAGTAAAAGGGAAGGCAATCCGAAATGCCTTAGGAATTGAGTCCCCTTGCGGTGTGATGAACAAGATACCCGCTCTTGAGCCATGACCAGTGTGGGACCCATCAAAATATAGTTTCCAAGGTAATGTAGGTTCTGCATGAAAGATGGACTCATCGGGAAAATTAGTTATTAGTGGATGAGTTCCTTGGATGGGTGCATTTGCAAGTTGATCCGCTATTACCTGCCCTTTTATTTCCTTGCGCTCAACATATTGTATGTCATATTCACTCAAAATCATGACCCACCTTGCTAACCGACCTGTCAATGTTGCCTGACTTAGGAGATACTTTAGTGGATCAATATTGGCTACCAGGTGTGTTTGGTGACTCAGCATGTAATGTCTTAGTTTTTGTGCTGCAAAGACAACTGTGAGACATGCATGTTCTACATATGTATAATTAATTTCATAGCCTATCAGTGTGCAACTGATATAGTATATGGCTCTTTCTTTTTCCTAATAGTCATTTTGTGCCAATAATGCCCCCAGTGCATTTGTAGTTGCAGAGACATACAAGATCAATGGCTTACCTTCAATAGGCAGCATTAGGACAAGTGGTTTCAATAGACACTCTTTGATTTGTTTGAAGGTTGTTTCAAATTTTTCTATCCATATAAAGGGGATACTTTTGCGTAACAGGTACTAAAATAGTTGACACTTGTCTATTAGCTATACGATGAAGCATCAGATGAACTGCAGTCTACCCTGAAGTGTTCTCAGCTCAATAATTCCTTTTGGTGGAGGAATGTCCAGTATTTCTTTCACCTTTGTGGGATCAACCTCTATGCCTCATCGTGAAACTATGTAGCCCAATAGCTTGCCTAAAGTAACCCCAAAGACACATTTTTTTAGGTTCAAACAAACCTTGTAATCCTCTAGTTGTCTAAAAAAATTTTCCAAGACCCCGAGATGATCCTTCCATGTCAAATATTTGGCCAAGAGTTCATCCATGTAATCTTCCATTAGGATATGCATCATGTCATGAAATATTGTTGTCATAGCTCTGTGGTATGTGGCACCTGCATTCTTTAAGCCAAAAGGCATGACATTCCAACAGTTTGTTCCCCATGGGCATGTGAATGTCGTTTTGTGTTGATCCTTAGGTGCAATGCATATTTGTTTATAGCTCAATAAACCATCCATGAGAGACAAAATATCGTACCCTACTGTGAGATCAACAATCATGTCTATATTCAGCAATGGTAAATCATCTTCTGGGCAAGCCTTATTTAAATCTCTGAAATCTGTATAGATGCAGATTTGTCTATTTGGCTTTGTGATAGGGACAATGTTGGATATCCAGTCAGCATAGTCTATTGATGTTATGAATCCAGCATCCAGTAACTTTTTTAGTTCAGCCTTTACAAGTAGTGCGATATGTGGATGCAATTTCTGTATTTTTTGTTTGACTGGTTTGATACCTGAAATTAAAGGAAGATGATGCAATACCAATTATGGATCTAGGCCTGGCATGCCAACATATGACCATGCAAAGTTAACTTTCCTTTCTGTGAATAATGTTTGGAATTCAAATTTTTCTTCTTCTGACAATGATGCAGCCAAGAGAACCATTTTGGGGTGCTCTGGTGTAGCTATGTTAACTTCTATGGTGTCTTTGATAAGCATTGCCAATTTTTCCTATGTTACAAGAAGAAAGTCCAATCCTCCATCCTCAAGCACCTCAGAGAGGTTTTCACCTTTGGATACGTCCTTTATTTTTACTATTTTATTGTCAGAAGGCGCCTTGCAGTTTTCACCTAAAGACATTTCTTTTTTTGTTTTATTATATGTAGTTTTGTGACTGGAGGATTGCATAGTCTCCCCAAAGTAAGCTACACAATCTAGGTCAATAGAGAATCCCACTTTGTGATCACCCCACAGTATGCCCTCTCGAAGTCCCATGAACTCTGTAATTGCCTCATCATTCTGAAAGATATCCATAGCAGGTGGCTCTTATTGGTCCCAATCAATCAATTGTGGGTAAACAAGGGAAATCCCATTGTCAGTGTTGGTAAAGGATGGGGGAGATGCGGAAAGCATACAAATTGAAACCTCAAGTGTGAAGGTGAAGTTGTCAATTTCAACTTCCGTGTCAAATTCGATGGATGGACCATTCTCAGATTTGGATGAGTTAAATTAATAGTCATAATAGGGCACAAATCTATCAGCATCATGACTACTGCATGGCATTTCAAAGGCATGAACAGTAGGTTCAAACATGTCAGGTTAATGGGTGGGCTCGGGAATGGGGCGGGAAAATTTAGATGTTGTCGGTGACAATTTTTGTTCTTTTGGATCCCAAGGAATGTTTACCCATTCCTTATTTTTAGAGTGACAATCAATAGGATCAATGTTGTATTCTTGTTGAAATCTTTCTTCAAAAGGGAGTTGGCGAGGTTCTAGGAATAGTTCATCAATATCATAGTTACTCAAGGTTTTCTTAGATCCCCATTCACATTCATTAGAGTCAGTTTCGGTAAGGGATTCTTCACTTGTCTCAAAACGTTTTGGAGCCATTGTGTCTTCACTTGAAATTTCATAGGTACGTTGATTGTCAATTCTGAGTTGGTCAGACCCTAGCCCTATGTACCTTGTTCTTGCAAAAATATTAACAGGTTTTCTCCTTCCATTGTTGGCTTTTCCAAGACCACTTGTGTCATCAAAACCAAGTGCCTCGCATATGTCATAGCCTTTTCCATAGAGATGCACTGGTAGTGGAGGTAATCCTTCTGGGTCTTTGTAGATCTAGTTAGCTATGTCGATAATGACTTCATTACTCATATCTCCCCATAGTGTGAATACTATTTTTGGTGGAACCTTGAAAGTTGTTTTAGGCTTGACTATGAAACATGGTCTACCATAGACTTTAGGTGGCTTACGTATTGTGGTGATATAGTAAGTCGTATTCAGTTTGAATTCTCCACAGCCCAGGTCCTGGATCTGAAGGTCTTTACTTGGTAAGGAGGCCGAGGAGGATGGTACGGTAGGAGTTGATGGAATGGATGATTTGGTGAGTGCATATGGGTCAATATAATTTGAAGAGGTGGAAGTTGAGGCTTCTCGATTGATGGGTACTTGGTGCTTAGCAATGGCTCTCAAATTGGTACAGTATTGAAATGGATCAGGATCTCTTGGCATAGTAATTTCAGTACCATCAAAAGTGAACTTCAGGCATTGGTGGTATGTGGAAGGAATGGATTTTAGGGCATGAATCCATGGGCGACGAAGTAAGATATTGTAATGTATGTCACGATTCAAGACTTGGCATGTTGTATCTATAATAACTGGTCCCAAATGAATTGGAATTGTGATGATTCCTTTAGAAGCATGTTCTTCATCATCATACACCTTGATGACAATGCTCTTGGTAGCATCCACACATGCATTACAGAAGCCAAGTGCTTTAACCAATTTTAAAGAGAAGATGTTCAATCCTGCTCTGCCATCTACTAAGACTCGTCTAACCTTATGCTTATGGAAAAAAACCTCGATATGAAGGGCATCACTATGAGATGGTTTGGGTGAGGAATATTCAATCTTTGAAAAGGTAATTTGGTGAGGCGAAATCAGATATCCGACCATATTTTTGAAATGGTTGACATCAATTTTGGTTGGGACAAAAGACTCTTGTAGGACTTTATCCAAGATGGCCTTATGTGCGGGTGAGATGCGGAGCAATTCAAGGATGGATATTTGAGTAGGTGTTTTGTTCAATTGCTCAATAAGGTTGACTCTAGCTTAGGTTTTGACTGCCTGACAGATGGACCAGATATGGTAATTTTAGGCTGACAAGCAAAGGGACCTAGGATGGTGACCTTGCCTTTACATGTTGTGACATTGCATTCCGGGGCCTTTTTAATGGTGATGGTATTGACACATTTATCTACATCAAAAACATGAAGATTGTTAATGATGGTACCACTGAAATAATTGAAGGCAGGACAGACGTGATTGGCTTGATTATTGTTATTATTTGTGCTAGACGAGGAGGGGTTACTAGAACCATGATCTTGTAGTGGGTTCTTGTGGATTGTATGACCCGAATTAGATGCAAATGGTTGACCTCCCAACTCAATGGTATGGTTTTCTATAAGGTATTGCACAAGATTTTGTAGCTGACGGCAAGAGGAATTTTTGTGCCCTTTGACATGGTGGTAATCACAAAATGCATTATCATCCCACCATGATGGCTTGAATTGACCAGGGTCATACGATTTAGGTTCTTCCAAATTTATGACACCATTTTGGATGAGTTTCTTTAAGGCAATTTTGATAGGCTCACCCAAGGGTGTGTATGTGCATTTTTGAAATTGTCGTGATTGACGTGGCTGCCTTTGATTAGATTGAGCAGGATTATTTTGAACAACATTGGCAGTTGGTGTCGGTGTAGTCACAAGTGCATTTTGATTTTGAAATCCTTTCATGGTGATTACATGACCTTTTGCATTGACGGTTTTTGCATCAACCACACCATCATTGGTGATGTGTTTATCTTTAACCCAGTATTTTTTTTTTTCATTGGAAGCACTTGGGTTAGTGTTTGTGGTGGTGTTGATTGTTTTTCCACCATAATTTAATTCGCCTTTGGTGATCAAGGCTTTTTCAAGTTGAACACATTTTTCAACAAGGTCAACAAAGGTGGTACAAGAATGGACTTGTAAGCCATATCTTAGTGGTCCTAGGATATTTTGTACAAACATGGTGACTTTCTCCTTTTCAGGTATTTCTACTGGACATCTGCTTGTTAAGGTTCTCCATCTTTGAAAGAATGGGATAAAAGTCTCTCCTGCATCCTCTTGGGTAAGTCTTCATAAGGAGGAAATGTCAATATCCGTGTCAATGTTATAGGCATAGTTTTCAACAAACTTGTTTTTCAATTCATCCCATGTTTTGATTCCTTTAGGCAATAGCGAGAACCACTCTAGTGCATGGCCTGCGAGACTTCTAGAGAAGAGTCTCATGAGATAGGTTTGTTCATATGCAATGTCCATGCAACTGGTGGTGAATTCTCTTATGTGTTCAATGGGGTTTGTCTTGCCTTTGTATTTAGGGAAATGTGGCACCACATATCCATGAGGAAATAGTGGCATATACAAGGTTGTGCCAGATGGATATGGACATAAGTCATTTGACAAGTAAGAATTTTGGTTTGATTGTTGCAAGGTCTCCACTTGCATTTGAAGAGCAGCAAGTTTGAGTGTGAGTGCCTCCACAATTGGGTTTTTGGTAGCATCACACATGTTGGTGATAAGTATGGATTGAGTGCCCACTTGTTGTGATGAGATGTGTTGGTTTGGGATTTGTTGTTGGTGAGAAAAATGAGTGTTTTGATTTTGCGGTTGTTGGAAATGAGAATTTTGATGGGGGATGTGTTGTTGTGTATGAACTTGAGAATCATAAGTGGGGACATGGGATCCTTCCATGTTGGATTGAATTTGGCGGCCTTGTTGGCCTTGAGCATTTTGATGCCCAAATGGAATGGAAGATTGGGTGCGTTGATTGCCTTGCCTAAATAGGTAATTATGGCCTTGAGGAATGTTGGTATTGACCTATGAGGAATTAGGTTGGGTGCCTTGAATGACAACTCTTCATTTATTCCTCCCAAAACGGTTTGATTATTTGGTTGCCATAGAATTTGAAGAACCTAATAAGAGGTTTGTCGATGTACTGATGGAACTAGATGAAGTCCCAAAGAGGTTTGAGGTGGATGCACCCATTGTTGATCCAAACCTTTGTGAAGGAATAGTGGATGTTTGTTGGGGGATGGATTGTGATGTGGTGTTGGTTTGGGTAGATGATCCCCCAATAGATGTTGTGTTGATCATGGTGGATGCATTGGTTGTGGTGGTAGCATGACCAAGGGAGGTAGCATTAATGGTGTTAATGACATTGTGTGAAGTGGCTCCCATGGAAGTATTGTGTGATTGGGGATCGGGAGATGTTGCTCTAATAGTGTTGAGGTCAAATCCTTTTGGTAACCTAGCCCCTTGGTCAAGGAGCATGGCTAGATATCTGGTTGATTCATTTAGAATGAATTCTTCCACAAAAGAGGCCGCTTCTAGGTTTTGGGCAACAACTTGTATGTCTTCTTCAAAGACTTCCCCATTTTGGTCTCTGGGGACAAATTGTTCAAAAGGATTGCGTGAAGAGGATGGAATGGACATCTCACTAAAAGGATTAATGAATGAATTCCCCATGTTGGTATTTGTATTCATGGCATTCATGTTATTGGGGAAATTGTTGGTATTGAAATTCATGTCATTTGAAAAGTTGCAAAGGTTGGTGTCTTGACCAAAAGAACCCATGAGTCTTCTTTTTCTCTGTAATCTAGTTTCAACCATAAAAAGTTTTTCTCAACTTTGGAAAATGGTGGAGGATGGTCTAAATATGCAAATGTTATGGAACTATATGTTTTTTGGGTTTTTTGGAATAAAATAATGCTATGCAATGATGGTGAGTGGTAATGAAAATGATACTAAAAGGAAACTAAAGGTATGTAAATTCAAAGGATACTACTGCAAATGGAATGAGACCAAAAGTGAAAAGACTAATGCTATGCAAATGCAAATGATTCTAAGATGAACTCACTAATGGTAAATCTAAGGATATGTGAACTTGACCACTCAAAGTTTTGGCAATGCTTCAGGTTTGGAATATCAATGGACTATAAAAGGACTAGGGAGGACAAAGTGAAATTTCCATAGTAGACTAGTGAGTGGGAAATAGTTCACAAAAGGTAATGACTATAGAAAAAAGGGTGATTGAGTCCAATGATAACCTACTTTTGAAATGCAAATTTTTGACAAAGGATGGTAAGGAATCTACTCCTAAAATATGCAAAAAATGAGTGTCCAAGGGGATGTCAAAGTTTAACAATGAAAATAATGAAATGCAATAGAATCCTATGGTGACTTAAGAATGCTACCTATAATGCAATAATGAGGGAAGTTGATAAATTCAATATCTGGTTTGACAGAGACAGTAGAGAAAGACGTGTTGGAGTTTGGTAAGGACAAAATTGAGTCTCAATTTTGATAGTGAAAAGCAATTTTTGAAGATTGGCAAATGCATCACAGCAAATGCGTTGCAACAGAGAAAATGTGCCATAGGAAAGGTGATTGCGGTGTTACAAATGGAAAAAGCAATTCAAAATTTTGATTACAGTGTTTGGTCAATCAATTGTGGTTTGAAATTGTGATTGCAGTGTTTGGGCAAGCAAATGCGGCGAAAGACAGTCAATTGCGGCATTTTATGTTGCACATGCATTGCAAAAAAGCGATTGCAACACAAGAATTATCAATTGTAGTCTGAAATAGCAGTTGCGCCGCAGAAAGGAGTTTTGACAAAAAATTAGTAGATTGCAAGGATTTTGTTTCAACTTGGCATTGTTGTTTCAGATTTTGAGGTTGATGTTCATTTTTTAAAGTTGTCTGAAAACACTTTGGCAAACACATGATGTTGTAAAAAAAGTGAAAAAAATCCACATAGAAAATATTTACAAAATGCTATGGCTACAAAGACAATACTCTGATGGATCCCACATGGATTTTACTCCAACCGCATATTCTTAGAGGATTAATTTAGAAGCTTGGCCCCACGGGCTCCCCCTTATAGTGCACTCACTTCTCAGGGAAACTAAGCTTCCAACCTCCATGAAAATCCCATGGGAGATTGATCATCTCTACTAAAAACTACGCAGGTGTGGGTGCCTTAGCAATGACCATTTTTGCACCAAAGAATAGAAGGTTTTAATTTAGACACCCGTTCGAGTGGTCATACATGGGGCACATGATTAACCTCCATTAAGGAGGCACTCCAGCCTGACTAGATGCACGAGTAATCCTAGGCTTTCCCTTAGGATTCACATTTGTATACTGGTCGAGAGTAGCTCGGCTAAAGAGTTTCGTTGCCGGTTTGATTCGGTTTGGGGTGAGTACTTTTTCCCACCAAAGTAGGCCCAATTTCTAAGGTTAATAAAAGAGAGAAAACATATTCGTAGTTCAATCAATCTTTGTTGAAAAACAAAGAGAGAGCACACCAATATGTTTGACTCACACTCGCATGGTTGTTCTTTTTAAACCTAAATTAAAATATAAAGATGTGATAATTAACTAAATCACAAAATAGAACAAGCACACATTAATTTTAACTATTTGTACTGTTGTTCAAACAAAGGGTTCATTTTAACCATTTGTAGTGTGAGCTAACTAACAGTTCATTTTAAACCCATGAAAGTGTGATTTTTTTTTTTAAACTCATGCAAATACGTGATTGTTCATTTTAACTATGAGTGACATGCATGATTGATTAGATTATGGGAAAAATAAACAATAACCATGGGTTAGATTCTAGCTTGACACACGCTGCAACAGACAGATTAGTACCAAAATCTCTAATCTAAAAATAACAAAAAACAGATATCCAAAAGAAAAAACTTTTTACCAGTTGCCTATGTCGCAGTAGAGCGAATGCGTCGTTCGAGACTGCAGATGCAGCTTGGTATGTCAAATGTCATTTGGATTATGTCGATTGTAGCTCTTTTTCTATCAGATGCAACTTGGTTTGTCAATTGCATCGCATGAAATGGAAAGTGCGTCATGATAGAGCATATGCATTGCTTGAGGTAGCAAATGCAGCGCAGTAGAGTGGTTGCATCGCAGGAGCTGTCTAATGCATCGTTCTATACTTGCACTTACAAAATGAAAAAAATCCATATGGTAACCTACAAAAATGTGTTAAACAATGTCTGGTTCACCAATGTAACTAAGGATTTTTCTGCAAGATTAGATTATTAGCAAACATACATGCATATTAATCAAATCCACAATAACCAATAGAATGCATATGAAATAAATAAAGGAAATAACTGAAACGAGCTCACACAAATCCTTCATCCTCCATGACTGATTTCCATTGTACCTTATAGCTTGCTAAAATATAAAGTGTGCCCTCAGATTGTGATGAGCAACTCTATACTATGGACTAGCCCTAAGCCAAGTGTTTAAGGATTTCTTAAATACTATGCAAAAGACACTAAATCCTATATGCAAGTATTAAAGGTAGCTAAATGACAAAACAAGATGAATTTAAAACTCAAGAGAATGCAAGAGAGATTAAGAAATTCAGAGATGTTAAGAGATTAAATTAAAAGATCAAATTAAGAGATCAAATTAAGAGATGTCGAAAATGAGGACAAAATTGGCATTTTATAGAAAATGCAATTTTGGATGGATGGATGAAATTAAAGATTGAGAAATGCCCTAGAATCAATGATCAAGATTCAAAATGAAAACTCTCAATTAGGGTTAGAATAAGATTCCCAAATGAGTGGACAAGATTTAATTTAAGAAATTAAATCAGGGATGGAGAATAAATGTGACATTGAGATGAAAATTAGTAAAATCAAGAGGATAAAGTTTTAATAGGAAGATGAGATTTAGAAAATCGATAATTTTAGCAATTACTTGATTTATAGAAGAATATTACCATTTTGAATTAAAATTAATTCAAAATATGGATTTAGTGTGATAGTAAATAATTGATTTTAAGATTATTTACTAAAAGAAGTGGCAGTTAATCATGTGAGGCCATTTTAAATAATTTGTTTTATTTAAAATGAGGGAAATGTCAAATAAGGAAATTAAATAATTAGAAATAATTATTTAATTTAGAGAAGGTGATTGATTAATTAAATAAATTAATAAATCTATTTAATTATAAGAAGACTTGAAAATTCGTGACATATTAAATAAATAAATAAAATATATTTATTTAATAATTAAGAAGACATAAATGGTAAAGATTAATTAAATAAATTGAGAAGTTTATTTAATTATAAGAAGACTATAGATAATTAGTGACGTGTTAAATAAATAAGATCTATTTATTTAATAATCATGAAGAATAAAAGAACATCAATTAATTAAATAATTATGAATTATTTAATTAATAGTCGATGGTGGGCCACAAACATAATTAAAATGTCATAATTATGCTAGGATGAAAGAAGATGAAAATAGAGCTTGTAGACCTAGGTCATTTTTATGTGTCTACAGGAAGATATGTAGAAGAAAGGTAAGGAGCAACTCGAGGAGGTAGCTGGGATGATTGAAGAATCTACGAACTCTAACTAAGAGGATTATTATGAGCAAGTTGATGATGGGTTACAGATTGTTGACCTAGATGAGATAGCTTCAGATGATGAAGGACAACAATCCCCAAAGTATGAAGATCAGCATGGTGAGGAAACTCACTCGAAAAAATAAGGAGATGAAATGGGAAAGGATGAGAAAGAGGAAAATCTCAATAAAAGGAATTTTGAACTAGAAATAGAAGTTGAGCATGGTAAAATTAAGGAGATAACACAAGAAAAGGAAAATATTGACGAAAGAAAGATTGAATCTGCTCCATAAATAGAGGGGCTAGAATAAAGGGAAGGAAATAATGTAGGAAGAAGAGAAGAACATTGAAGATGCTCAAAAGAATAGAGAAGAGGAGCAATTGAAGGATCATGAGGACACTAAAAATGAATTCAACACTGCATCCTCTTCTGAACAACAAGAAATTATTTCATGCTTAGAGAAACAATTGAAAAGAAGGGCTCTCATGATGCAGGACCTGAAGGCTCGCTTAGAGTCCATATTGGTGTGTGCTCAAATAAATCCCAAGGAGAAGAACAAGCCCAACATTATGTCACAAATAAGCATTGTTTCTTCAGGCACCCACATTCTACAAGTGGTGAATCTAGTAGCGAAAAATGATGCAAATAAAATACAGGCTACAAATTATCAAATAACGTTTATCAATATTGAGCCAACCTTGAGAACATAGAAGATAGATGAATTCTAGGGGTCTATTACCAACATTTTGAATCATATGGATAAGGACCAAGCAACAAAAGTATAGTTGAAGGAGAAGGTGGTTGAATTGGTAGCCTTCATCCAACAATGGGTTACGCCTGTGGATGAAGTCTTGATAAAATCACCAACACCTGTTATCTTATTAAAAGAGGAAATAAGTAAAATGGAGAGAATGCAAATATGCACCAAGTCTACTTCAAACTGGTTCAAGAAGGTAACAAAGATGGGCAACAAGGCCATTGATTATGTTGTTGACATGCATAATATTTTTTTGGTTCTGAAGAATGAGATTAAAAAGGTAATTGAGGACTATAGGGACTTCCCCAATCTCTACAATATAACATGCCCAAAGCTAGGCTGCATCCAAATGTTACCCGCATATGTTTTAGAAAAGGATTTTTCTTTGCCTAAGGATCAACATGATTTTCTTGATGCCTGGTTATTGACCTTTTATTTTTGAAGAGAATTTATTGAGAAAGCTTTACGAGAAGTTAAGTCTATCAACTCAAAATTTATTGAAAATCTATTTGAATGTGATGACATCTTCGAAGTACTGATTGGAGCATAAATTCCTACTTATAAATTAAATTGTGAACTTGTAAGTTAGGTGTTTAAGAAGAAGATGAAAGAAAGAAATACTGACAGTTTACCTAGGGGTTCCCTAGATTTTGTAGCGCGTTCATTCACCCATGTTGAATGAATAATTCAGAGGAGGAGCTTCTACATGAATCAACATACAAAGTTGATGGATGCATTTAGGTTAATTGGCTTCAAATTCTGCAATTCAAACTTCCCAACTCATTCCAAGCTCACAAAAATGGTGAATAAATTCATTTAATATGACACTATACAAAAAGAAGTTGGAAATACTTTAATAGAAGATAATTTTTTATAGTTTCCAACTAAAAGATAAAATAAGCTAAAAGATAAAATAGCAGCCTCAAAGTGTATGCCATATTATTTTTCATATTTCTTTAATATAAAATAGGATAAGGAATATTACCTCTCTCCTAGGTTCACATGTGAACCATTTTTATATTAAGAAATATGTTGGAAGCTTTGCAACATGAGCATGAAGTATGGATGATTGAGCTAGTTGTTCCTATGTTGTCATTGATGTCAACATGGTAATAAATACATGGTGATAACTATATGGGAAGTTTCCTTGGTTTACCAGAATTTTTTATCTTTTTGTAATACTCCTTTGTGATGGATCAGTGTGTTGGTATTTGATTCCAAAACTCATCGCAAGATCTGATATGACTCTAATAGGTTAAGAATTTTTTATTGACTCATTCAGACAACTATATCTTGGATCTTGAGACATCTTTTTCTATGAACAAAAATTTATCTCTGATAGAGTTTAACTCTATATCCTACTATTTTTTTGTGTGAGGTATACTGTGTGGGAGACTCCACATTCTACTACAGTGATCATTCTTATATTACAGTTTTCTTGATAGTCTATTTATTGGTAGTATGATGAGAAATTAATGTGTTCTCAGATCTGAAAGGTGTTTCCTTTGAGGATTAATTATTGGTTTGGAGAATTGTGGTTTAGTCTTGGCCGACTCAATGAATGCAATATATTATGAAGACTAATAGCCAGCTTGGCATAATGCAATACATGGATAAAATGTTCAAATCTTATATGGTGTCGAAAAAGAAAGTTTTTGATTATTTTGTGTTCACTGAATTAGGCCAGCCTAATTGATGAATAAGATATATGTGTATATATATAAGATAGAAGCAACTGAAAATGGAAGTAGAGAGAAATTTGGGTGTATGTGTGTGAACAAGCAAGTGAGAAGGAGAAGTGAATGTGATCAAAGGAGAAGATCAAATCCTAAATTCTTTATCAATAATATAGATTTGTTGAGTGATGCAATACTTTATATTTTGAGCTTCAATGGAATTGAACCTTGCACATTGAAGGTGTATTCCATTAGTTCATTCTTTTGGCAGTGACCCACTATCATTGTATCTTGGCAGTGAGCCATCTTTTGTACTCAGGTTGTGAGCCTTTTAAGGATAGTGAGTCCTAGCAATGAGCCTCATAATATTTTGTATCTGGATATAATATATTATGAGTTAACCCTCACAGTGGTTTTTCCCATTCTAGATTTTCCACGTAAAAATCTTGGTGTTCATGTGTATGATGTCATTGACTTGTTTATATGTTCTCTCTTGTTGATTCAGTAAAAATTCTGAAATGGTTAAGTGGATTTTATTATTCGTTTGTGGAATACTGATTCACTTAGTATTCTGGATGTTCAAAAAAATATTGTACTTGCATTCAATGTGATGTAAACCCAAGTAGCAGTGAATCTGGTCCCTTGGTTGTAAATCAATTTTGGCCATTTATTTGAATTGTAAAAGGCTATAAATAGAGGCTTCCTCTCATTTACAAAGGGAGAGATAAATTGTTGTATGAAGACATTTTGAAGAAATATAAAAGAAGGCATTGAAGTTGGGTGAATTCCTTGTGTGTGCTCTCAATGTATACATGATTCCATCTTCTCATTTTATTTATAGTTCAGTTAATGTACAGTTTAGGTTTCTTTCAGCTTCATTAGTTCATGTTCATCTTTAATGGTGATAATGTGTTAAAGGGTTATCCCACAATGTTGGTTTACAATTTCTAGGAGATTCTGATTTTTGCGAAAATCACATATTTTTTGAAAATATAATTATTTAAGCCTTAAAAAAATCCATTTGAAGGATTCCAATTGAAGAGGGTTTGATCAAACCACCTTAGATCAAACCCCCTTGGATAGAACTCCGCTAGTTTTAAACCATACATATAATGGAGTCTCCTTTACACCTATCAAAATGTTGATAAAAAACCACTTTTGATTTACCTTTTGGGGGGTCAAATGAATTCATTTAAAATTTATTTTTTGTAAGTATGTAGTCCTTATTATAAGCTTCCTAACAAGTATAATTTTAAATAAATTTATTTTTATTATTATATTTATTTTTTATTTCTTGTGAATGTAGGTTTTCCACTGAAAAATAAAGCTCATTGTTCTGCCCATGTGGAAAAATAAAAGATTACCAAAAGAAAAAATTGAAAAATATGAGTGCACCAAATATTGATGTCCTTGATCCAAAAACAAAAATGAATTTCGATACATAAAAAAAAGTTATGTGTTATACGGTCTGCCTATGTCTGAATTGTAATTGGTTTGACTTTGAAACTTGATTAAGGAAAAAATATTCAATAAAACACTATGAAACCAATTGGAAGCACTAGATATCATAGTTACAAATCTAAATTTGAAAAGGTTAGAATTTTATCCTTTATAGAAAAGAAGTTATGTGTTATACGGTGAGTGCCACTCCTTATAAATGGTGTTTACTAAAAAAAACTAGTTTTCGAAGGAGATGGAAACTGAAGTGCAATCTAATTCCAAAAATTTTGAAAAAAATATATTTAGAATCTACAGAAAAAAAAATGTCACAAATCACTAGTTTGCATCGTCTTCAAATTCCTCACAGTTTAGCCGCTATAGGTGCTAAAAGTGAAGATTTAGTTAGAAAAAATCAGTTAAGTGTCTAGTTTGGCCAAAAATTGTAAACTAGTATTATGGGATCACCCTAATGTATCTGATGCACTTCTATCTCATGTTTTAAGTGTTTTTCTTTAATGGTAAATTACTGTGTACATCTAGTTTGAACTCATTATTTTAATGCACTCAATTTCAATTGTGTATGTTCATGCTTCATGTATAAATGTCACAATTTGAAAATCTAGAGATAACCTTGGGAGATTGCACTAGTTTTGTGATACTGTAGAAGCTTCTTGGTTAAACAAAATCTGGTTTTTGGAGTCTTTCTACCTTAATAATTTCCATTGTTATTGTCGTGCTTAGTTTTTAGAATTAGAATACTTTCTCAACCCTTAACCTTTTGATATTTCTTTGAAAATCTGAGTTATTTTTAGGATTCTAGCATCACCACATTGTTTCATCTGATGATTAAAAGTAAACTTCATATTTTTGTTTAGAAGTTATAGTCAAATTTTTATCAGTCCTCAAACTTCTGAAATTCTTGTTGCATACCTATAATTTCCATTTTTGTTAACCATAAATGCCCTTTATGTTACCAGAAAAACACATCATACCAAAGCTATTTATGCATTGTCAAGACTTGACCTTAGAGATCTTGGGGTTATTTTCTAAATTTCATCTTCATAAATTTACCTTTCAAGAGAGATAGAACATTTGTGTTTTATCTGTGTTGTGCAATGCAAAAACACTCATCAATAGAATTGGTGCTAGAAGGATGGCCTTGTGGACAAAATGGATGGAATTGAGTCATTTTCTCTGTAGAAATTTTACAAAGTTACTAGATCTACACCAGAAAAAGGAGATTTCTAGTAATTAAAGACCCCTACTAGGACTAGGAGAGCCAAGAAAGGGGAGGCTTCATCATCAACACCACCTACCCAACCTCCATCTCCTTCATCCACCCTATCTACTTCTTCATTTTCTAGTCATACTTAGGCTATCATACTCCACCCACAGGTTGTTTTAACTCAACCATTACCACCCCCACCTCCACTAGTGGCTTGATTGGAAAACAACCCCTCACCCTTTTCATTCAATGACTATCACAAAATGCCAAAAAATCCTAAAAACTTCTCCAAATTCTATACTAGTGATCCTCACAGGACAACTGAAGAACATATTAAAAAAATTAAACTTCTCTCAAGGATGGGCAGATTGAGCATGAAGATGTTTGCAAAGATCTTTCCATATTCATTGGGTGAAGAGTCATTCTATTGGTACATCCATTTACCTACTAGATCAATTACCACTTGGGACTGCATGAAAGATATTTTTTTCCAAAAATTTAAAATTATTGTCAGCCCTACCAATTTGTACTAGAAATTCATGTATGTTAGGAGAGGGGTCAACTAACCTATAAGCTCCTTCAATAACAAGTTTCATAGGGCATACACTCAATTTCAACCCCCTTATGTCATTGATGATGCTTTAGCCAGATTAGTCTACTATGTTACCTTGGATAACCTTCTTCATTGGTCAAGAGGATGCACCAACCCCCAACCACCTTAGTAGATGCATATGCTAAAGCTATCAAGGCAAGTAAAAACTTGGAACAACACTTAATAGGACCTATGCCTTCATTGGGACCCACTTCCAATCTAGGAAAATTCCATGGCCTAATGAAGCTTTGGAAAGTTAAACACCCTTAACGAATCAAATTCCTCAATTGCCAATTGTGCCTCATCCAAGTCCGCCATTGAACCAAATCCCACCAATACCAAATTATCTGCAGAATTATAGTTAGCAAACATATTCTCAAAAATCCAACATACCCTCATACTTACAAAAATTTTAAATTCTAGCCATGTAGTAGAATTCTTCTGTAACACACCCCGTCTTTCTCCAAAATTGTGTTCTAGTACAAAATATAGTAGAAAAAGAGTGGATCGACGAGTTGGTTGAACAAGTGAAAATGTTAACCACTGAAACTACTTACTTGAGGAATCAGAACAACAAACTACAAGTGTCACAAAGGAGCATTCAAGCTAGTTATAGTCGAGATAGCCATGATTCGGGACAAGTATTAGGACAAAATTATGAACGAAATCATAATTAAGAATATAATTTTGAAAGGAAACAACCCCCAAGGAAAAATTGAACATGGAATACCAAGCCCAACAATGGAGGGGTTCCAACAATGCTTGATACACCTAGTAGTTTAGATAATTCATCAAGTGGAGTATACTTAGGTGAGGTAGCATTGTTAGGTTGGTGCAATATTCATTAGACCGGAAAGCATTCAGAGCTAGATTGCCCAAAATTCTAGACTACTGTTGCAATCTTCCAAATGGAAGTGTAGAACATTTTTGATGGTTCAAGTGGATGAGATATTGTACCTTCAAAATCATATGATTCAGTATTGGTGGTTAATTAGGAACATTTCCCTCAAGGTGAAGAGAATGAACCAAAGAAGGAATCTACAGAAGGGGATAATAAAATTGATGATGTTTGCAATAAGGAAACTTTATCTCAGCTATTTAATTATGTTGACAATGGCCCCACAGATGAAGAAGAAAAATAAGAAGAGGAGGCTTACATGTTCCATCAGTGCTCGACACCATACAATTTGAGAAATAGGTAGGTTGGTGGTCCATTTACCACTTTGATACCACCAAATAACTTCAACATACTACCTAATCCAAATGCAAGCAACAATCCCTCTTATCCCAAGGCGCCAACTCAATAATTCAATAAAAATAAGCAATTTGAGTTCACTACAGAAGCATAATCTAATCTCACTAAGAGTAGTCATTATAAAGTGGATATTGAACAAATGGGAGAATACATTGTAGAAGAAATAAAAAAGTGAAGGTGGGACTGTCTACTTTCGAATTACTAAGGGTTCCTACCATTACAAATGTGTTCTTTAGATCATTAAATGGGATTGCATCTTCAAGACCTTCACAAGATGTAACAACAAGAAAGGTTATGTTTGATACCTCCAAGAGTGAACCCATGATTAGAGAGAGTATAGGGAAAAAGTAAGATTATCCACCCACGAAGGACTAAGGAAAGTAGTCAGCCAAGGAACAAATTCAAGTACAGGCAAAGGATAAAGGTAGAGAAAATTATAAAGCTCAAGTTTCTCAAGATGACACTCCAGTAACCTTATTTTAGGGAAGGCCTGAAACACCTCCCTTCTTGTTGATCATCTATCTATTCAGTAATAATCTACATAATTTCTTACTAGATTATGGCGCTTCAACAAATGTCATGCCTTTTTTTATATGCAATGCCTTGAGAATCACTCCCACACCTTCTAAGTGAAAAGTCACTCAATTGGACAAGATAGAGGTAAATTTGGTGGGAGAACTAAACAAAATTCTAATGCAAGTCACATCAGATCCAAGGGTGTAGCAGGTCATTAACATTCAAGTGGTAGAAATTCCTGACAAATATGGAATGATCTTAGGGAGGGAATTCACCAAATCTCTTAATGGCTATACTTCTAATAGTAATTCACATATATGGATACCTTGGAAGGGACTATCAAATTATATCTGCATCGAGTGTGAACCGAGAATGAAATTCATAATTACTAAATACAACAACAGAACAAATAAGGTGTTGTTCTCGAAGACAGAATTGGGAAATTATGTCTCAGTTGTAAATGTTGATGAAAAAGGAGAGGAAGATGTCATCATGCTACATCACATGCCTAAAGACTTGACCCAACTTCCTAATAGCACTAAAGTAACGGTTGAATCTGATGATGAGGATCTACCAGTTGATGGTAACATCAGACTATTTGAAAATTTTTAGGAGTTCATGAATAAATGCAAGAATAGATCAATCTTAGAGAAAATATGGACATTAAGGAGTTATTACTACCTAACTGGTGTAGGATACATGATGCTTCACACTCTGAATTTGAATTTTGTCTCTACCAAACTATTGTAGATGGAATTAAAAGGAAAATCAACCCAACAAAAGCTCAGATGAAGAGATAGGAAGATCAAGATCAATCTAAGTCCAAACATCAAGAGAATCTAGAAGTGGATCCATTACCAGGAAACAAAGCATGCTCTACCAATTCAAAAATTATGTGTCTTACCAAGTTCTAGACGCTGCTCTTTGATGGATCCAAATCAAAGCATGGAGTAAGAGTTGGTTTCAAATTGATCAACCCATCTAGTAAGACCTTTTTCATAGGTCACATATTACAATTTTACTATACAAATAACATAGAAAAATATGAGGCATTAGTACATGAACTTTTAATGGCATTGCAAAAAAGGGCCAAAGCATTACAAGTGTTTGGGGATTCAGAGTTAGTAGTCAAAAAAGTTAGAAAATAATACTCATGTCATGATAGGAGGTTAACCAACTATAGGCATAGGGTATGGGACTTAATAGAAGGGTTGACACATTTAATATTCAGTTGATTTCCTAAGGTAAAAATAAGACTATTGATGCATTAGCACAAGTGGCTAACACTTTGAAACCTTTGTCACTTTTTGGTTTGAATAAATTTACAGTGGAACTCACTCCTACTCCATATGTTTCAGACAACGTGACTAACTTTCAGGTGTTCAATGATGATAAACATATCTTGTATTTTGTTGCCAACTTGAAAGTCTTCACCACTTAGATCATACATGAAGTAGAACCAGAAGAGGTATAACTTGACATGGAGGGAGTCATCAACCCAAAGATGAATACAATACCCATAGGTATGGTCTAGTTAGAGAGGATATTTGATTTCAACCATATAAGGGATCAAAATTGGGACACCAAGAAGGAATCAACAGACAAATAGTCTGATACGTATAATATGGGGAGTAAATAAGATGTAAAGAATGTTTTCATTGGAAAATTTTGTACTCCAGAAGAGAAAAGGGGAATAATCAATTGTTGCACATATACCATGATATCATAGCTTGTGGTTATGAATACCTCAAAACATATGATACATCGATCATTACACACATGATCTGACTTAAACAAGACGTGAGGCCCTTTAGGAAATGACAACATCCAATAAATGCATTACTGGAACTTGTTATCCTCAAAGAGGTGAGGAAATTGTTGTCTACGTGCATCATATTTCTAGTCAAACACTCCACATGGTTGAAAAACTTAATACCAGTCTACAAAAATATTGGTGATATCCGATTGTGCAAATATTTTAGAAATTTAAATCGTGCCTCAGAGAAGGACAACTACCCAATGCCATCATTAGATGAAGTATTACATATTATCAATGGTTTTGTAATGTCGCAGAATTGCATCTAGGGGTAATTCCACATTTTTGCATCTTGCCTAGAATTTATGACACCTTAGAAACATTAATGGAAAAATCCCATGAGTCATAATTTCATGATTCTAACTCCATGAGGACACATGGCGAGATGCAAGAATCCTGACAAGGTGTTTCCAAAAAATCTAGGCTTCGGACACCTGCGTGGCGCATGGACGTTCGCACGGCGTGCTAGCATCCTGGTGGTTTTTTGAGTTGGAATGGTGGATCTAGAAACCTGACCCTAGAAACACATGTCCAGGTCATTAGGTCTTGAGTGAAACGACTCTGTTTTTCCCTTGCATGCATTAAAAACTCCTTTTGGCCCTCATTTTCGAGTTGGAAATTATCAATTCAAGCATTGTCACCACTTGCTCTAGTCTTGGGTAAATTCTACCATTGAGTAGTAGCACTTTCACTGGAAAAGCCATGATGGAATGTGGTCCTCCCAGCAACTACCATCTCTCCAGCATCTACTAGGTCTCAATCAAGCACATTGTGGTGCACCTGTGTGCTCCAAAAGAGGGTCTTGACCCATGGGTAACTCTCTTTCTCCCTATCACTCCTTGTTAAGTTCATTTACTACTTTGTGGTGCAGGCTCTACTTCGAAGCGGGTTTTGTTTTCACCACACACTTTATTTACTTCCTTTACACTCTTTTCCAAACCTAGTTGTCTATGGAGGTGGGAGCACCAATACGAGGGTCTGACTAAGGCAGGACCCTATACAGCCCCAACCTTTTCCCCTTGATATTTTGTGTACAGGTTGTGGAAGGAAGCTTGGACTAAAGGCTCGAACACACAAAGGTGATCTTGTTTCAAGCTCTCTTGTATTCTCTTTCAATTCTTTATTTTATGTTGATCATTTGACTCTTTGCATTTTTCGATCCGAGTCAAGAAGCAAGACTCTAGTTTGTCAACCTAAGTGCCTAAGTTCTCTACAACCTAGGATGCCAATGCATCTTGCAAACAACAGCGCACCACATTGGGCTCTAAGAACTGCACTGACATCTTTTGGCCCAGAGCTTCTCAGCTAAGGATAGAAACTTAGAAGTCTTGCTCTTTTGGATCCTGAACCTACTTTCTCATTTCTCTTCACGATTCCATCAATCTATTCAATTTGAGGTGTATAAGGGCAGTTCATTCTCTAGTGATTTCTTTAGAAGAAAGAGACCCATGTGTAGTGGATCCCCCTTATATCACATTTTGGTGAACCCAATGTGAACCATCGGAACCATCTCTACAATGTTGACTAAGTCTTTTTCTGAACAAGATTTCGATATGTTGGAAGATTCTCTAGATGATTTCTTAGAAGCATTTTCCCCTATCTGTAGATCTTCAAGACAAACTTCTTTGTTGCTAGCTAAGGAGTCGATAAATGTGGTAGTAGTTTATGTGGCTCCTCCAAGCTTTAAGAAACCCTTCATTTATGTGACCCTAGCTGAGCCATTCCCTAGAAAGGATTATTCTTTCTATGGTATTTCAGGTCGTAGCAATCCATTGGAATTATATTCGAGATTTGCAAAGGCTACTGAATCTACTTCTTACAATGTCATAGGGCACACATACCCTATGAGGAGGAATCTACAAAACTTGGAACAACAAACTGTTGTTCCTGCATCGCAGCTGGAACAAACTACTACTTATTTAACTTCATCTCAACCTGACCTACCTCCAACTCCTAAACCTGCTATCAAAGCACCAGGTGATTTCAATCTCATCGATCAAATCTATGTTGCTTCGACTAAGATCTTACTTTGGGATTTTCTTTAGACTGCTTCGATTTATCAAGAGATGTTGCAGGAGGCCTTACAAAATATTCCCTTGCCTACCTCAGCTAGGCCCATGGATGTTGATGTGTTGATGGCACATATTTGAGTGGACTTGCTGAATATTACATTCTACCCGCAGGAACTCCCACCTCCAGACTTGCAGAAACAAGCAAAACCTTTAATGATCATAGTAAATGTTAACAATATCAGTATTAGATGTACCCTCGCTGACACTAGTTCAACCCTCAACATCTATGGTATAGACCTACTACCTAAAATCAAAGTTGATTCATCTTCCTTGGTGGCTTCTTCCTTGTGTATTCGTGGGTTCGATAACATTGGTAGCCAGGCTCTAGGTACGATAATGTTACCTTTGCAGTTGGGCCCCTTTACTTTTCCTACGTTGGTTTATGTAATGCTTGGCCCGTTACCATGCAATCTTCTTTTAGGAAGACCTTGGATCCACAATATGGGGGCAGTAACTTCTACCTACACCATTCCTCGAAGTTTGTTTCTAAAAATCAAGTGGTTATGGTTAAAGCAGATCCGAAGGTTGTGCACCTTTGTTTTCTAGTCATTGTTGTTCATAACTCAGCTGCTTCCACCCTTAAGAATTGCATTCCTTCCTTGACCATTGATGCTATGGCTTGTTCCTCGTTGATACCTACCACGGAAGTTGTTCCACAAGAAAGTGTCAATCAAAATGAACTGCCTAAGACAAAAAGGTGTGATTCCCCTATGTCTTCTCCTTCATCTCTCAAAATGAATGCTCTCATAGGCGATGACTAGGGTTCCTTGAATTTCTCTAAACTCTTCATAGCAGAATATAAGTTGAACCCCTCTACTATGGATTTTCTAGGTTCCGCTAACATGATAACGAGTGACCCTCCTGCTAAGGAGGACAAGTGTGATCCTACTCTAGATATCACTCCTCCCCTAGAGAGTGACTCTACCCCCGTAAAGGAGGATAATGCTTGCAAGTTGAATAAAGGAAGTGGGACCGCTCCCGTAGAAACTTTTGATGTCCATTGGTGGAATGAAACACTCTACGTAGAGCCGCCCCCTCCCGAAACTCTGCAAGCTCGCTGTGGGTCTGGTTATAAACTTGTCTCTCAGTGTGGCTATAGGAAAAAAGGCCTAGGATATATCGACCAAGGAATACAAGTCCCTATCTAGTTTAAGAATCGACAGCGCAACCTGGGTTTGGGATGTCCTACTGAACAATCTAGACAAAAACCTTGGTGGCGTGTTAATATGATTTTGGTTGAACCATTAAGCTTGGTCCATCCTAAGTTGATATAAGAAAGGGGACAAGCCGAGAAAGTTCTATTAGATGTCTTCTCTTTAGATGAAGCGTTGGGGGAATTTCTAGGTGCTTACTCCTTGTTTCCTCCTTATCATCACAAGAAATTATTCTCGTATCACTTACATAAACAAGCATACTTTGGAGAATCCATTCTGAGCATTGACAAGGAGGACCCTCTATCTAATGTTAGTGATGATGTTTCAATATCTCATCCCGAGGACCGCATCTCCCTCCTTAAAGGGGATACTATTGAAGTCCCTGTTAATACAAAATCTTCAGAAAAAGTAATCAAGATTGGGAAGTGCCTCTCTTCTGAGGAAGCAGATAAACACTCCACTCTCTTGCGTCCTTACCCTGATATTTTTCACTTGGACGCATGAAGATATGCTTGGTATTGATGAATCCATAGTGATGCACAAGATCATTCTATGTCCCAACGCCAAGCTCGTTAAGCAAAAAATTTGAAAGATCAACCCTAGGGTGGCCCTAATGGTCAAGACTGAGATAGAGAAGCTATTGAAAGTAGGCTTTATCCACCCCATTGACTATTCTCCCTAGATCTCTAATATAGTAGTTGTTAGTAAACCTGATGGTCGTATCCGTATATGCATTGACTTTCGAGACCTTAACAAGGCTTCTCTTAAAGATGACTTTTCGTTACCTAATATAGATATGATTCTGGACTCGACTGCAAGCCATACATTGTTATCTTTCATGATGGTTTCTTAGGTTATAATCAAAACTGTATTTATTTGGATGATCAGTACAAGACATCCTTCACTACCCCTTGGGGGACTTTCTACTATGTGGTCATGCCCTTTGGATTAAAGAATGTAGGAGGGACTTATCAACAAGCGATGACCTTGATATTTCATGACTTCATCCATAAAATGTTAGAAGATTATGTTGATGACATCTTGGAAAAGTCTATAAATCATCAAGATCATGTGAGGAATCTTCATCTTATCTTTGAAAGGCTTCGACTCTACAATATGAGACTCAATCCCCAGAAGTGTGTCTTCAACATTGACGTCAGCAAGCTTCTTGGGTTTATAGTCTCTTAATGTAGGATCAAAGTTGACACGAATAATATTGATGCTATTGTTAACATGAATCCTCTAAGGAACATCACCGAGTTGCAAAGCTTAGAAGGGAAGATTCAAGCAATCTGCATATTCATATCTTAGTTGGCTGACTGCACCCTTCCTTTCACTCATCTCCTATAACAAGATGTTCACTTTATGTGGGATGAGGAATGTCTAAAAGCTTTTGAATCCATCAAAGCTTATTTGACCAATCCTCCTATATTAATATCAGTTATGCAAGATAGGCCCTTCCTGCTTTACCTCGCTGCCTCACCATATGCTTTAGCAGCTTTGTTGGCCCAATATGATGATGTAGGGAGAGAGAGTAGTTTACTACATTAGCCGCATCTTGGTCGATTGTGAAACCCAATATTCATCCATGGAAAAGTAGTGCCTTACTCTTGTATTTACTACATAGAAGCTGAGACATTATCTCCTCGGAGATTGGCGAAGTGGGTTATTTTGCTGTTTGAGTTTGACATAAAATTTGTCACTCAAAAATCAGTAAAAGGATAAGTGGTGGCCAACAAATTGATAGACGCTCCCTCGCCTTGCTCCTTCCCCAGGTTGGACTTATTTCCTGATGAGAACATCTTCACAATGAAATATGACCTCGAATGGAAAATGTACTTTGATGGGTTGAGGTGATAGACCGGTTCTGGAGCAGGCGTAGCCCTGATCTACCCCGAAGGTAAACCGATCCCCCTATCCTTTTGATTAGACTTCCCTTGTACCAATAATATCACCGAGTATAAATCCCTCATTGTTGGGTTGCATGTCGCGATTGCATTGAAAATTAGACATCTTTGCATACTAGGTGACTCTGAGTTTATTGTGAATCAAATCACAAGAAATTATCAAGCTAAATAAAGTAAGTTGTCCCGATATAGATACCTCACTTTTTCCTTGCTTAATTAGTTTTCCTCCTTCACAATAAGCAGCATTCTTAGGTGAGAAAATAGACATGTGGATGCCATGGAAAACACGACTTCCTTGATACCTTTAGAGAAAGGCACAAAGGAATAACACTTCATGGTGCAAGTTGTGTGAACCTCAATAGTTTCCGATCAACTCACACCCGAATCTCTAGTTTGCCTCCATGCAGATTCAGGAGAGTGGTTCTCTAGCATCTACAATTACTTGAGGAATGGAATTTTTCCTAATGCTGCGATGAAAAATGATCGCACCCGTATACGAAAACTTTTAGCCCAGTATGTCATCTTATCTGATGTTCTTAATCAAAAAGTATATAATGGCTTGCTCTTAAGGTGCCTCACTAAAACAGAGATACCCCTTGCCCTTAAAGAAGCCCATGTGGGCTCTAGGGGTGGAAATTTCAGTGGTAGATCCCTGGTGAGGAAACTAATAAACATGGGGTATTATTGGTAGACGATGAAGCAAGATTCCTTCAGCTTCATCTAAAAGTGCCTTCAATGTCAACAACATAGTCGCCTTATCAACGCTCCCACTCACGAGCTGCAGAATCAAACTTCTCCTTGGTCATTCACAAAATGGGGGTTGTATATTATCAAGAAAATATCACCTCCTTCTTCCAAAGGGCATACCTTTATTATCACTGCTACAGATTATTTCACGAAGTGGGTTGAAGCTATTCTGCTCTGATCCATGGGTGTTGAAACTGTCTCTAACTTCTTATTGAATAACATCATTTACCGATTTCGACTACCTACTACATACTTGTTTTTGACAATGGCACACCATTTAAAAACAAGGAAGTAAAGCAATTCCTAGAAAAATTTCATATTCAACATAGATTTTCTACACCATATTATCTGTAATCCAATGGCCAAGCAGAAGCTTCTAACAAAATGCTCGAGCTAATTATTCATAAGACAGTTAATAAACATAGCAAGGATTGGCACATGCAGTTAACCTATGCTTTGTGGGCTTATCGCACAAGTGTTCGCACGGTGATAGGAATGATGCCCTATAACCTCATGTATGGTGTTGAAGCTATCATGCCTTTAGAGTTGGAAATCCCATCTTTATGGGTTTCCCTTAGAGAGGTGATTGATGATGAAACCTATTGGATCAATCATTTGCACCAACTTGAGATGCTCGATAAGTGTCATTTATAGGCCTTGAACACCTTAAATCTTATCAACGGTCGCTATCTAAACGATCTAACCAAGGTGTGCTTCCTAGGACCTTCAAGATAGGAGACCTGGTTCTATATAAAAATCATTGAAATATAAATGTGTTACCTGACTAGAAGTGGAAATTTAGTCCTAACTGGTTAGGTCCTTATATCATGGTTTTGGTATACGGTTCGGATTCCTATGGATTATCATCTATGGATGGAACACCTTTAAAATAACCTGTCACCATGATGCACCTTCGTTGATACTATGCATAGTGTCTTAGTGTGCCATGTATGTGGTGTTCTCCCTAAAGGGTAGTAATACTACATATATTGACATTTACTCATTTTCATATAATGAATTTTTTTTTGTGATTATGATGTGACCATGTGTGTGTGCATATAAAAACATACATACGTGTGTCTCACTATGCTAAAGCATCCATACATCACATCACATTATTAGATCATCATATCATTTAATTAACATGTGGATAAACGTGTTAAATCAAATCATCATTAGCATCTAACGAAAACATCCATCCATAGCATGAGCATACATGAAAATGGAAAGCATACACATAATAAAATCCATGATACTAAAGCAAATGTATGTATATATATGTCCAATGTATGAATCAAATGTCATATACATGTATCATGCCACTACTATAAAAAATGAGTGGTTGTTGAATATGTGTCTATACAAAATATCTACAAGTATGTATGTATATCTACATCTGACTACAAAAATGATATACAAAATCAGGATCCTATCCCTATGGCATGTGGCTCCCTGAGCCCTCTAGCTCTGGTAGCTGCTCTGGTGCTCTAGGAGGAGGCTACACAATGGTCTGTGATCAGGATTGGTGTGAGCGTGACACTGATAGACCCACACGTATCCCTTTGAGCTCCCCCTATAGTGAGTAGATATCCATACTCGTCTGTATCAACTCCTACTGTAGTCATTGAACATATGTCAGGATCACAATAGTCGGATGCGCATCGAGCTCATCAATATGGCTCTTAAGGGCATCGCATGCCACCTCGGCAGCATCAGCCCTCATCACTATCGCATCTCGCTTGGTGAGCATTGTCTATAGCTCCCCTGATAGCTGATCTTGCTGCCCCCTGGTGGTTCTTAGCTTTATAGTCAGTCATACCACCTCTGCACCCTGCTCCTTCTATGCGGTCCTCAAATGTGCCACCAACTCAAAAGTGAGGGCATGCCTCCTCGCTAAAAAAACCAATAGGAATCTAGAACTGTCCCCTAGACCTATACAACAGGGGCCACCTCTGAAACACACTAAGCTATAAACTCAGTCCATCCCTGTGTGTCCTTTGCAACCACAAAGAGAGAGAAGGGGATCAATATCACATGGAAAGTGTGTGTAAATAAAAAAGCGTAAGAAGAAATACGAAAAATCAAGAAAATGACAATAATGGACTATGTATACCTGGATTCCTTGGTTACCATGAGGGATTAGCACGTGGTTCAACACTAGGGCCTACACTGTTAGTATCAGTGGCTGCCCTAGGAGATGCTAGTGTTGTCATTGTTGGGATAGTAGAGGCTAGCGATACTAATGAGACAGGGGTAGCTGGTGGGGGATTTGATCTCCTCCGTCGTCGTGGCCTCATGGGTGCCTCCTCCTCCTCCTCCTCCTCTACTCCACCTTGCTAGCAAACTCTCCTCCTGCCCTATGAAGGTTGTTGGGACTCCTCCTCCTATGGGCTTGGGTCCCCTCCTGAAGAACCCTCGCTGAAGATAGGACCAGGGAAATGCCTCTCCCACCACTAGGTAAAATCAGCTACCACCCCGACATTATCCACTTCCGCCATAGTCGGTAGATCATGGTTGGGCTCATCATCATCCAAAAAGATGATTTCTACGATGGAAGGATGAGGGCGGTCACCAACCCTCACTACACTGTGATGTGCCTTGGTGTATGTGCACACGTTGGGTGGTATGGTCTAAACACGGCCATGCTACCACATAACCTCGACTCTAGTAGTATGGTATGATGATGTAGTCACAATGAGCCACTAAAAAATTGTCTCATTGTAGGTTCCTAAGGAACCTACTATCATCCACCCACCTTAAATAGTAGTGAGGTCTCCAACAAACCTCTCCCGTTGTGACAGTGTCAAACTGCAACCTCCAAAACTGTAAGTCTTTGAAGTACCATTGGCTTGTCATATCATACTAGTGGACCATCGAGAGATCATATGACCATCACTAAGGAAAATCGACTGGTCGGGTGCACATGATGTGGGAAAATGCCCACACCTACAAAAGTGTGCATGTTGTGAGGCTACGGTACTCATAGTGTACGTACTGCCCCAACTCCTTGTAGAGGTGCACTAACATGCTATGCCCCCAAGAAAAAATAGTCCTCTACTCCACAACCTCTCTAACAATCAGGATGAGGCCCCCGTGCAAGTGCGAGCCTTGCCTGTCTATGGTGATCCAAAAATCAATGGTCACCGCCATCACCTGGCATAGTAGCGACGTTGTCATCCTTGCATGGTCATACCACTACATATATATGTGACTAGTGTCATGAACACCATCGGTCTGCCTTGTGAAGTAGAGAACTCCATTGTTGCACTCCTGCACTGATCGGGTGTCATCTAGAGCCAACCGTCATCCACGAATGGGAAGCCCAAGGATCCAATAAACATCCTCCAGTGTAATAGTCATCTCCCCGCAGGGTAGATGAAAAGAAGACGTAGTAGCATCCCACTTCTCCATCAGAGCGGTGAGCATCTTGTCATGATAGCGCATATCTAGCATAATGAACACATGTAAGAGACTAACTCTCTCTAAGTGTGTGACCTCATCTAAAGATAACCGGTCTCTCTGCTCTCGAACGAGGTAGAACGCTCAGCCTCCGGGATGCTCCTGGATCTCTAGATAATCCTACAAAAAGTTAAAAAGGTTTTTAAGTTAGAAACTTGATCCTGATAGAAAACTATGCAAAAAGACACATGTGCGTCGTGTAGAGGTCTACATGATGCACCTGCATCCTGAATCTGCCATAGTCACCTAGAGGATGCCAGCACATCCTCAGGATGACAACAAAAATCTTGGATGCCAACGCATGTCCCAAATGGTAGTGCAGAAAGAGGACGCAAGCACACATTTTGGACACATGTGCACCTCGAAGCGTAAAAAACCTTAAAAAATGAGCTAAATGGCATAAAAATTGAGTCTAAGAAGCCTACCTGATCAACCTCCTGGCTAGAGATGATGTTGTCCCATAGCTGCTCAAGCCTTAATGCCTCGTACTCTCTCCTGCTCAGCATTTTTTTGACTTTTCTCTCACAAAATTCAACAATCTGCTCACAGTGAATAGTGAAAATGACCCTTCTGGGGGCCCACCAAAGTATATATAGGCCCCTCAGGGCCCATTTTTCCTAGAGCTTGTGGCCACTCAGTTTCTCTTAACTCTACCCCACTATGCTGGGGGAAAACTTAGGAGGGGGCATATAGTTACCTCTTGATCATTCTTCTATCCTTGGTAGTTTCTTCTGATTTTCGAAACTGACTCAAAATTTTAGTTTTGTAGGATACAATTTTGAATAGTTTTTCACAACCTTGGAGTTGTTGATTATTGAGCTCCAAAGTTGGGGGCATCCTTGATACCATTTGGCTCAACCTCGATGACCTTTGCGATCCTTCTTCCTGGCACACATTTTCGTAAAATTTAGAGTTCGGGTGAAATTTTTCTTCTTTACTTTAGTGAGGCTAATTTTTTCCAAAATTGAGCCCACTAAAGTGGGGGAAAAATATAATGTCGCAGAATTGCACCTAGGGGAAATTCCACATTTTTGCATCTTGCCTAGCATTTATGACACCTTAGAAACATTAATGGAAAAATCCCATGACTCAAAATTTCATGATTCAGACTCCATGAGGACACATGGTGAAACAATAAAAACCTGACAAGTCATTTCCTAAAAATCTAAGCTTCAGACACCTGCATGGCATGCGGACGTCCATGTGGCACACTAGCATCCTGGTGGTTTTCTAAGTTGGAAATGGTGAATCTAGAAACCTAACCCTAACGACACGTGTCTAGGTCATTAGGTCTCGAGTGAAATGGCTCTATGTCGCCCTTGCATGCATTAAAAACTCCTTTTGGCCCTCATTTTGGGGTTGGAAGTTATCAATTCAAGCATTGTCACCACTTTCTCTATTCTTGGGTAAATCCTACGTTGAGTAGCAACACTTTCACTGGCAAAGCAATGATGGACTGAGGTCATCCTAGCAGCTACCAATCTCAATCAAGCACATTGCGGTGCACCTGTGTGCTCTGGAAGAGGGTCTTGACCCATGGGTAACTCTCTTTCTCCCTATCACTCCTTGTTAAGGTGATTTACTACTTTGTGGTGCGGGCTCTACTCTAAAGCGGGTTTTGTTTTCACCACACACTTTGTTTACTTCCTTTACACTCTTTTCCAAACCTGGTTGTTTGTGGAGGTGGGAACACCAATACGGGGGTCTAACTGAGGTAGTCCCCTATATAGCCCCAACCTTTTCCCCTTGATATTTTGTGTGTAGATTGCAGAAGGAAGATTGGACTAAAAGATCAAACACACAAAGGTGATCTTGTTTCAAGCTCTCTTGTATTCTCTTTCAGTTATTTATTTTATGTTGATCATTTGACTCGTTGCATTTTTTGATCTGAGTCAAGAGGCAAGACTCTAGTCTATCTGCTTGAGCGCCTTAGTTCTCTACAACTTAGGACGTTAGTGCATCTTGCAAACACTAGTGCATTTTGTAGATGACAGCATGTCGCGCTGGCATCTGAGAACTTTCTTGACGTCTTTTGGCCAAGAGCTTCTCAACCAGGGATAGAAACTTATAAGTCTTGCTCTTTCGGATCCTAGACATACTTTCTCATTTATCTTCATGATTCCATCGATCTATTCAATTTGAGGTGTATAAGGGCAGTTCATTCCCTAGTGATCTCTTTAGAAGAAAGAGACTTGTCTGCAGTGGATCCCCGTTATATCACAGGTTCACAAATGATGTCCTTCCTTAATGGGTACTTAGGATACAATCAAGTAATGGTATAGTAAGAAGATAGACACAAGACCGCTTTCACCATGAAATGGGGAACCTATAGGAGAATTCCCTTTGAGTTAATCAACATAGGAGCAACATTACAACGTGCTATGGATATAACATTCAAGGATCTGATTGGAAAATGCATTATCATTTATATGGATGATCTCACAATGTTCTCAAAGAAAAGAGGCAATCATGTTTCGGATTTGTGTAAATTATTTCAAAAGTGAAAAGAGTTTGGTATCTTGTTGAATCACAAGAAATACATCTTTAGAGTGATAGAAGGAAGGCTTCTCGGGCACGTTATCTGAAAAAATGGAATATCCATAGAACCTGAGTGCATCTAAGCTATACTAAAATCCAACCTCCTGGAAGCAAAAAGGAAATGAAGTCGTTCTTCAGGAAGATTAATTTTTTGAGAAAGTTTATTACAGGATTTTCTAAGATCATAAAGGCTTTAAATGCAATGTTAAAGTAGGATTCCAAATTCGAATGGATTCCTAAGGAAAATAAGGCTTTCACATAAATAAAGAAGGCAATCACTGAGGCTCCAATTTTGGTTAGCCCCGACTATTTGAAGTTGTTTTACATATGTTCCTTTTCTTGTTATTATTCGTGTGCATGTATGCTGACTTAGAAGGATGACAAAGGAAATGAACACCCCATTGCATTCATGACTTCTCTATTAAAATATTGTAACACCCATATATTTTTCTCTTATGTTAGATTATGATGCTTTATTATTTTATTATTTCTTATAGAGTGACATGGACTATGTACACGATGAGATGTACTTTCCTTGATGTTATACTTGGCATGCTTTGATTTAGAATAATGTTGGTTTATTATGACATGATTATTGCTCATGATTTTTATTAATGATGGAATTGTCAGTTTGGTGATACTGAATTGGTGAAGGGAACGGGATTGCATCACTCATTTGCGAGCGCCCTACGATTCCGTGATTCCTCTTTGTAATGTGTTTTATGATGATTTTATATACATGTGCTATTGTTGTCTTGGATACAAGTTTGAAGGTACAGGACATCGAATCCACCTGGCTTCACATGTTTGAGCGTGTCGACCCAATGGTATGTTGATTGGGAGATAGTAGCTAGGTTACATGTGTTAGGTCTACACCCTAGCCACAGTGTGTCATTAGCCCATGTTTGTTGTTCCTTTGTTTGCCTTGTCTTTTGCTATTTAATTCTGCAAGGTTTATTTTATGGAATTAAATGTTAAATTAATGTTTTATATGAGTTTAGTATTTATTTAAATAATTTTGGAAAATATTGATGGAAGCTTTCTATTTAATTTAATTAATTAAATTTAATTTATTTAGTAAAGCAATTTAATCCTTGTGGTTAAATTTATTTATTAAGTAATTAAATTAATTGAATAAATTATTTATTAAGTAAATAGTTTCATAGAATTAAGTTTATTTTCAAATCTAATTGATATTTGAAATTATTGAATTACTTTGAGAAAATAAATGTGGGTTGTTAAAAGATATTTTTGATCTGCCAACAAGTTATAGTTAAAAAATTTGGGTTGTTGGAAAAATTAAATCCTAGAGGGAATCTTGGCTTTGGGTGAGGAAGCGGAAAGCTTCTTCATGGAAAAAGCACAAGATATTTTGGGGGGTTGAAAATTTGCAAAGGAAGAGGATTTGCTTGCTGTAAAAAAAATTTGAAAGAAATTTTGGGTTGTAGGAAAGTGTTGGAAATTGTGTATTCATATATTTGTTTGGGAAAGATTGATGTTATATTAGATTCAATATTCTGCTTAGAAAATTTGGTTGCTTGGAAGAAGCTTTGGAAGCTTTGGAGGAGGCTCAGCACAGGAAACTCAATTTACTCCTGAAGCTTTGTTGGAAATAGGTTCCCTTCTTAAAATCTTTGTCTTTGTTTAAGTTTTAAATGGAAATTAATTGTTGTAGAAAAGATTGTTGTGCTAGATCTGTTGTAGAAGCTTTTATTTGTTTGGGGAAATTTTTAAAGCTTTTGTGTTGGTAGTTTTTCCGTGAGTAAATCTAGTGTCTCTATAGGAATCTTTTACAATGAAATCAGAGAGTAAAATCTAAGAATCCTCTATGGATTTAATAGTTAAAATCATTAGGAGAAAAACCAGAGGAAAACAATATGAGAATTAGGAGATTTTATTTTAAAGCCTTTGTATAAATTGTAGAAAAACTTTGTAGGGAAATTGTTATAAACAGTAGAAAATTTAGAGGAAATGTGATTTTAGAAAACTTCTGTGAAAATGGGAATTTTTTGGAAAATTGCATAATTTTCCTGTAGAATCATTTTCGGGAAAAAAAATTCCCTACTTTAATAATTTATTAATCATTTTCGGGAAAAAAAATTCCCTACTTTAATAATTTATTAATCTGACTATATATATATATATATATATATATATATATATATATATATATATATATTGCAAAGTATATATATATTTATTATCTCTGTGAATTTTAAAAAAAAAAACATGAAAAATCTCAGATCGTACACCGCACGATGACCTAAAGTAAGGAGGGGAGAGAGTTTTGTTTTTTTTAAATCGTGGAATGCATGTAATTGTGGGATGCAAATGAATTACCACCGGCCCCCTAAGGGAGGTGGACGGTGGTGTTTCCACGCCCTTCCATATATGGGGTGCGGTGGACTCACCACACTCCACCCCCCATATAATGGGATGCGGGTGTGGTAAGCTAGCCGACCCCCAACTCCTCCATTTGTTAATTAAAAAAAAAACTTAAAAGTTCGCCGCTCTTTGATTAATTCAGTTTGGATCAGTGATTTTTGTTTGGTAAGATATATATTAATAAATATAATATTTATATATTTTTTTAAAAATTTTATATTTAGTTTGATTTTTAATTGAAATGGTAATTGTTGTAAAAAAAAATTTATTATTAATATATATATATATAATGTATATATACATTGGTATATACATAGTTATATATGTATGTATATAATTGTGTATATATTTTATGTATATATGTTAAAATATATTTTAATTGATTTTACTTTTAAAATGGTAGCATAAGTATATGTTAAAGTAGGGAAATCGGGTGAGTTAATCCCTTTTTATTTTTTTAAAAGTAATCGATGAATTGTTTACTATGAATTTAGTATTTCCCTTCTCTGAGTCTAAAGAGGCATTTAATTATTTTAATTAATTATTTTATTAGGGCAATTGTTAGTTTTACTGAGAATTCAATATGAATGAGAAATGGATTTAGTATATCCAAAATTTATATTATTTCCTTTAAAATGGCCTTTTGTGTATTTTCCTTTGTATTCTGGTTTGGGGAAGATGGATTTAGTAGATTTGAAGGATAGATTTGTTCCGGTTTAAATTGCTTCAAGTATGTGATATCTTCAGTAGCATATTGGAGTAATTGAATAGAAGTGTTTGTTAAGGTTTTGTAACTCTTCCAGTAGGGGTCTGTTAATGTCTGAGGGTTGTATTTTATTGTCTTGTCTTTTGGTAATTCCTTTGAGAAGTGCAGTGCTCATATTTAGCGAGTCACCTGGTTTCCACGAACGGGGATGTTTTGTCTCCTTTGTAGGGAGTGGACTTGGTTATTTGTTTCCTCTTTGGTATGGAGTAGTTATGATCCATGTGTTGACAGTAGGAGAGTGAATCTTGATGGGGGCCGAGATTGGTGAAGATCTGACGGGTAACCCATGCACCTATGTGGTGGCATTTCTCCTAGGTCAACTATATGTTGGTTTTCTGTAATGAATGAATGTGTAACACTAGAAGCATGTGACTTGGTGTTGTTTGGTTTATGTGTTTGCTTGAGTCAGTATGATTCGGCCTAAGTCTAGAGGTTGTAGGGTTGTCCAGGTGTCCTTGTTACTATCTCCTAGCACGGGCGGTGGGCCTTTGGGTACCACTTGGTTGGGAGGAATGTGTTCCCTATGTCATTGGGTCCCCCTTGATCTTCAGTTTGTGATGGTGAGGTTTTCCAGTGGAGAGATCGCAGTGGTTCTAGTATTTATCTTATGCTTTATATTTATTTCAGTTTAGCTAATGTAACTATTGCCCCTCAGTTGTATTCAAGGAGGAATCTTGTAATATTTTAATAGTTAGGTATGAACTACCTCATTCTGGGAATGAGTATTGTAATCCTACTTGTAAATTCATGTAATTTGGAACTTTTTATATCATATTCTATGTGTTGCTATCTTTAATGCTTTGTATGTATGTGCATTTAAATGTATGATTAGTAATTTAATTAAAATGTGTTCTAAGAGTAATGTATGTGTTATGGTTTTAGATGTAATATTGTCGTGTTTCCTTAGAGGATGTTGCGAAGTGTTGTGCATCTTCCTTGTTAGTAATGCACTTTTAAGAAAAAATTGTGTTTGCTTCCACAGTAGTTGCAACTTCCTCTAGGGTTTCGTGTCGGTGCATTACAAAGATTTTGAGTTGCGTTATCCCAGTGTTGAAAAGTAGGCTTATGCCTTGCTTCATGGTGTCAATAAATTCAAACACTACATCTTAAGGAATAAGTTATTTGATATTGTTCGGGACCCAGAAGTTAAGATCTTGTTGATGCAAAATGAGTTGGGAGAAAGGTGAGAAAAGTGGGTTGCAATGCCACAGGAATATGATATGGAGATACATTCGATGAAGTTGGTTAGAGGAAAATCTATCACGCGCACAATTGTTGAAACTGATCCAGGACTCAGTACTCAACAATATAATCTCAAGGATGTTTCCCTTGATGACTGGTACGATGATATTATGTATTATTTGTTGAATCACGACTGTCTGTCACATTTGCAATGGGTATGAAGATGAGCTCTGCAGATGAAGAGCAATAGTTATATGCTAAAGGGTGCCATATTGTACAAGAACAATATTGTTTGGGAAAGATTACTATTATATTAGATTCACTATTATGCTCGGGAAATTTGGTTGCTTGGAAGAAGTCGTGGAAGCTTTGCTGGAAGCTTTAGAGGAGGCTCGGCATTGGAAACTCCATTTACTCTAGAAGCTTTGTTGGAAACAAGTTCCCTTCTTAAAATCTGTCTTTGTTTAAGTTTTAAATGGAAATTAATTGTTGTAGAAAAGATTGTTGTGCTAGATCTGTTGTAGAAGCTTTTATTTGTTTGGGGAAAATTTTAAAACTTCTCTGTTGGTAGTTTTTTCATGAATAAATCTAGTGCCTCTATAGGAATCTTTTACAGTGAAATCAGAGAGTAAAATCTGAGAATCCTCTATGGATTTAATAGTTAAAATCATTGGGAGAAAAACCAGAGGAAAACAATATGAGAATTAGAAGATTTTATTTTAAAGCCTTTGTATAAATTGTAGAAAACCTCTATAGGGAAATTGTTATAAACAATAGAAAATTTAGAGGAAACGTGATTTTACAAAACTTCTATGAAATTGGGGGTTTTCTAGAAAGCTGCATAATTTGCCTGTAGAATCATTTTCGGGAAAAAGTTTTCCCTACTTTAATAATTTATTAATCTAAGTTATTTATATACATATACATCCATATATATATTGCAAAGTATATATATACATGTATATATATAAATATATATATATATATATTTATTATATGTGGAATTTCTAAAAAAAACTTATTAAAAATCTCAGACCGTACATCGTACGATGACCTAAAGTAAGCAAGGGAGAGAATTTTTTTTTTTTTAAATCATCGAATGCATGTAATTGTGGGAGGCAGGTAAATTACCACCGCCCACCCCCTTAAGGGGGGTGGACGATGGTGTTTCGACTACCCTTCCCATTTAATGGGGTGCGGTGGACTCACCACAATCTACCCCCCATATAATGGGGTGCAGTTGTTGTAAGCCAGTTGACCCCCAACTCCTCCATTTGTTAATTTAAAAAAAAACTTAAAAGTTTGCCACCCTTTGATTAATTTGGTTTGGATCTATGTTTTTTGTTTGGTAAGATATATATTAATAAAATATATATATATATTTTTGTTAATTTTATATTTAGTTTGATTTTTAATTCAAATGGTAATTGTTGTAAAAAAAAGAATTATTATTAATATATATATTTAATGTGTATATACATTAGTATATACATAGTTATATATGTATGTATATAATAGTGTATATATTTTATGTATATATGTTAAAATATATTTTAATTGATTTTACTTTTAAAATGGTAGCATAAGTATATGTTAAAGTAGGGAAATCAGGTGAGTTAATCCCCTGGGGAAATTATATTGTTTTTAAAAGTAATCGATGAATTGTTTACTATGAATTTAATTTCCCTTCTCTGACTCTAAAGAGGCATTTAATTATTTTACTAGGGCAATTTTTATTTTTACTGAGAATTCAATATGAATGAGAAATGGATTTAGTATATCCAAAATTTAGATTATTTCCTTTAAAATGGCCTTTTGTGTATTTTCCTCTATATTTTGGTTTGGGGAACTTGGATTTAGTAGATTTGAAGGATAGATTTGTTTTGGTTTAAATTGCTTCAAGTATGTGATTTCTTCAGTAGCATATGGGAGTAATTGAATAAAAGTGTTTGTTGAGGTTTTCTAAGTCTTCCAGTAGGGGTGTGTTAATGTCTGAGGGTTGTATTTTATTGTCTTTCCTTTTGGTAATTCCTTTGAGAAGTGCAGTGCTCATATTCAGTGAGTTGCTCAGTTTCCATGAACGGGGATGTTCTGTCTCCTTTGTAGGGAGTGGACTTGGTTATTTGTTTCCTCCTTGGTATGGAGTAGTTATGATCGATGTGTTGATAGTAGGAGAGTGAATCTTGATGGGGGCCAAGATCGGTGAAGATCTGATAGGTAACTCATGCACCTATGTGGTGATGTTTCTCCTAGATCAACTATATGTTTTTTTTGTGTAATGAATGAATGTGTAACACTAGAAGCATGTGACTTGGTGTTGTTTGGTTTATGTGTTTGGTTGAGTCAATATGAGTCGGCCTAAGTCTAGAGGTTGTAGGGTTGTCCAGGTATCTTTGTTACTATCTCCTAGCACAGGGGGTGGGCCTTCGAGTACCACTGGGTTGGGAGGAACGTGTGCCCTACATCGTTGGGTCCCCTTGATCTTTAGTTTGTGATGGCGAGGTTTTCTAGTGGAGAGCTTGCAGTGGTTCCAGTGTTTATCTTATGCTTTATATTTATGTCAGTTTAGCTGATGTAACTATTACCCCTCAGTTGTATTCGAGGAGGAATCTTGTAATATTGTAATAGTTAGGTATGAATTACCTCATTATAGGAATGAGTATTGTAATCCTACTTGTGAATTAATGTAATCTGGAACTTGTTATATCATATTCTATGTGTTGGTATCTTTAATGCTTTGTATGTATGTGCATTTAAATTTATGATTAGTAATTTAATTAAATGCATTCTAAGAATAATGTATGTGTTATGGTTTTAGATGTAATCTTGTCGCGTTTCCTTAGAGGATGTTGCGAACTGTTATGTTTCTTCCTTGTTAGTAATGCACTTTTAAGAAAAAAAATTGTTCACTTTCGTAGTGGTTGCAACTTCCTCTAGGGTTTCATGGTGTGGCTAGAATAATAATAGCCCTCATGTGGTGCAGAGTGAGCATGCCATCCACATGAACCACAGTGTATCCATGACTATAACATCGTCACTCTACCTAGTCATACACTATCCAGAGAAGGCACGTACTAGTCGTATGCCACAACTTGTGATCTTATTTTCTTATAACCCTAGTGGTTATATATTCGAATTAGTGTTGATATTGTGCACATTTATTGCCTTATTGTTGAAATTGAACTTTAATTTTCTATTCTTTATGAACTTGGTGGCTAAGCTAGTTGTCTTTGTTGTTTTCAATGTCGGCTATGTGTCGTAATGTGATTCCTCTTCAAGGATGCATGAGGCATACTTGGTGAGTGTATACAAGAAAGTAGACATAGGAAACGTTGAGGACGGGTGTATGTGAGGTTGTTATGCAGCTAGAACCCACTACTCACCTTTTTGTGATGACTATCTCTTGGAGGCTAATCACCTTATACAACAAGAGATAGGTCATTGTGGTCTTGTTTGGATGGTCTCACTTTATGTATGGCCTAACACCATCAAGCCACTGATTGTGATGTATGGATTATTTGAGATGGTTATTTTTTCTTGGTTCATGGATTCTTGTATCATGGATTAGTATTCTACTTTTTGGTGTCTAGATGGACCCTTGTGTGGCCTTATGTTGTGATTTCTAGTGTTGTTTGTTGGTATGTATATGAACTATGCATGTTTAATCATGGGTATGGTGCTTTATTTATGAGATTATGTATGTTAATTTCACCTTTTGGGTTGTGAATTCTATCTTGGATGGTGTGTATAGGATTCCTAGAAGAGGTGGTCATGGAGTCATTCATCAGAACCCCACTTTTCAAAGTTCCCACAAGAATGATCGTGAGGAGCACTTGGGTCCTTTGTTACATTCTATGCTTGGGGAGATTCTTACTCAGCTTGGCTCTAGACAGGATGGTGGTCATCACGTATTTAGGGAAAGGGAAAGTATCCCTAGGAGAAATATTTATGCTTTAGCAGCACTTATGTTGGACATTTTGAGGGCACGTTCTCCACCCAACAATCGTTCTTATGGAGGTTCAAATTTTGGGAACAGGATGATTGGTGTTCCTTTTGATGGGGTGTACACAGTAGTCTTTGGGTTCCGGGGTGATTGTCTTATGCATAGGAGGATTCAGAGTTGGATACGAACCTTGCTCCATCATCCTGGCCAGCCAGCTTAGAGTGCACAGGCTACAACGGGTAGAAGTATAGGATGTTACAATTATGGCCGGCAAGGCCACTTAGCTAGACTATGTCCTTAGGGGAACACACCTGGATTCATTCATAGATCAATGGCTATAGAACTAGCAAGGAATGACATAGGAAGGACTTATGGAATGAGTGTAGCATCATAGTCAGACAGAGCATCAGGTTATAGATGTGGAAATTATTGGAAGTGGAGAAGTAGCTGATTCAGGAGCTTATAGAAATCCTGCAGTATAGGAGGCCGAGGAAGTGCCATCAGTGTTGTTTCGTCTGCTTTGATTCTTGATATGTTAGGATATGTGTTTTGAGACTATGTTGGTTGCTTAGATTGAAATTTTATCTAGCTTAGATGATTATAACTCTGGATGTTGTTGCTTGTATGTTAGTGTGTGGAGTGGTTCAGTTTTGGAACCATTGATTATGTGCATTTTTGTGGAATTTGTACTAGGGGTTTTTGCAGGCTTCCAAGAGTAAGCTTGAACCTAGGGGGGAGAATGTAACACCCCTCTATTTTGATCTTATGTTAGATTATGATTCTTTATTATTTTATCATTTCTTGTAGAGCGACATGGACTATGTGTGTGATCAAATGTACTTTCCTTGATGTTATACTTGACATGCTTTGATTTAGAATAATGTTGGTTTATTATGACATGATTATTGCTCATGAGTTTTATTAATGATGGAATTGTCAATTTGGTGATACTGTATTGGTGAAGGGGATGATATTGCATCACTCGCTTATGAGCGCCCTGCGATTCCATGATTTCCTCTTCGCAGTGTGTTTTATGATGATTTTATATACATGTGTTATTGATGTCTTGGATACAGGTTTACAGGTACAGGACATCAACTCCACCTAGCTTCACAGGTTTGAGCATGTCGATCAAATGGTATGTTGATTGGGAGATAGTAGCTACGTTACCTATGACAGGTCTACACCCTAGCCATAGTTTGTTGTCAGCCCATTTTAGTTGTGCCTTCATTTGCCTTGTCTATTGCTATTTAATTCTACAAGGTTTATTTTATGGAATTAAATGTTAAATTAATGCTTTATATGATTTTAGTATTTATTTAACTAATTTTGAAAAATATTGATGGAAGCTTTCTATTTAATTTAATTAAATAAATTAAATTGATTTAGTAAAGCAATTTAATCCTTGTGGTTAAATTTATTTATTAAGTAATTAAATTAATTGAATAAATTATTTATTAAGTAAATAGTTTAATAGAATTAAGTTTATTTTCAAATCTAATTGAGATTTGAAATTATTAAATTACTTTGAGAAAATAAATGTGGGTTGTTAAAAGATATTTTTGATTTGCCAACAAGTTTTAGTTAAAAAATTTGGGTTGTTGGAAAAATTAATTCCCGGAGGGAATCTTCACTTTGGGTGAGGAAGCAGAAATCTTTTTCACAGAAAAAGCACAAGATATTTTGGGGGGTTGAAAATTTGCAAAGGAAGAGGATTTGTTTGTTGTAAAAAAAATTGAAAGAAATTTTGGGTTGTAGGAAAGTGTTGGAAATTGTGTATTCATATATTTGTTTGTGAAATATTATTGTTATATTAGATTCAATATTGTGCTTGATAAATTTGGTTGCTTGGAAGAAGCCATGGAAGCTTTGCTGGAAGCTTTAGAGGAGGCTCGGCACCGAAAACTCCATTTACTCTAGAAGCTTTGTTGGAAACAGGTTCCCTTCTTAAAATCTTTGTCTTTGTTTAAGTTTTAAATGGAAATTAATTTTTGTAGAAAAGATTGTTGTGCTAGATCTGTTGTAGAAGCTTTTATTTATTTGGGGAAAATTTTAAAGCTTCTTTGTTGGTAGTTTTGTCGTGAGTAAATCTAGTGCCTCTATAGGAATCTTTTATAGTGAAATCAGAGAGTAAAATATGAGAATCCTCTATGGATTTAATAGTTAAAATCATTGGGAGAAAAAACAGAGGAAAACAATATGAGAATTAGGAGATTTTATTTTAAATCCTCTATATAAATTGTAGAAAACCTCTGTAGGGAATATGTTATAAACAATAGAAAATTTAGAGGAAACATGATTTTAGAAAACTTCTCTGAAATTGGGGGTTTTCTGGAAAGTTGCATAATTTTCCTATAGAATCATTTTTGAGAAAAAAATTTCCCTTCTTTAATAATTTATTAATCTGAGTTATATATATTATATATATATACATATATATTTATTGCAAAGTATATATATAAATATAAATGTATTGCAAAGTATATATATACATGTATATATATTTATTATCTGTGGAATTTCTTAAAAAAAAAACTTATTAAAAATCTCAGACCATACATCGTATGACAACCTGAAGTAAGGAGGGGAGAGAGTTTTTTTTTTTTTTTAAATCATGGAATGCATGTAATTGTGGGAGGTAGATGAATTACCACCAACCCCCCCCCCCCCCAAGGGAGGTGGATAGTGGTGTTTCCACCACCCTTCCCATATAATGGGGTGCGGTGGACTCACCATAGTCTGCCCCCCATATAATGGGGTGCGGCTATGGTAAGCCAGCCAACCCCCAACTCCTCCATTTGTTAATTTTAAAAAAAACTTAAAATTTCGCCGCCCTTTGATTAATTAGGTTTGGATCTATGTTTTTTGTTTGGTAAGATATATATTAATATATATAATATATATATATATCTATTTTATATTTTTGTTAATTTTATATTTAGTTTTATTTTTAATTGAAATGGTAATTGTTGTAAAAAAAAGATTTTATTATTAATATATATATAATGTATATATACATAGTTATATATGTATGTATATAATTGTGTATATATTTTATGTATATATGTAAATATATATTTTAATTGATTTTACTTTTAAAATGGTAGCATAAGTATATGTTAAAGTAGAGAAATCGGGTGAGTTAATCCCTTGGGGAAATTATATTGTTTTTAAAAGTAATTGATGAATTGTTTACTGTGAATTTAGTATTTCCCTTCTCTGAGTCTGAAGAGGCATTTAATTATTTTAAATAATTATTTTATTAGGGCAATTGTTATTTTTATTGAGAATTCAATATGAATGATAAATGGATTTAGTATATCCAAAATTTAGATTATTTCCTTTAAAATGGCCTTTTGTGTATTTTCCTCTATATTTTGGTTTGGGGAAGTTGGATTTAGTAGATCCGAAGGATAGATTTGTTGCGGTTTAAATTGCTTCAAGTATTTGATTTCTCCAATAGCGTATTGGAGTAATTGAATAGAAGTGCTTGTTGAGGTTTTGTAAGTCTTCCAGTAGGCGTGTGTTAATGTCTGAGTGTTTTTTTTTATTGTCTTGCCTTTTGGTAATTCCTTTGAGAAGTGCAGTGGTCATATTTAGTGAGTCACCCGATTTCCACGAATGAGGATGTTTTGTCTCATTTGTAGGGAGTGGACTTGGTTATTTGTTTCCTCCTTGGTATGGAGTAGTTATGATCCATGTGTTGACAGTAGGAGAGTAAATCTTGATGGGGGCCGAAATCGGTGAAGATCTGACGGGTAACTCATGCACCTATGTGGTGACGTTTCTCCTAGGTCAACTATATGTTGGTTTTGTGTAATGGATGAATGTGTAACACTAGAAGCATGTGACTTTGTGTTGTTTTATTTATGTGTTTGGTTGAGTCAGTATGAGTCGGCCTAAGTCTAGAGGTTGTAGCGTTGTCCAGGTATCCTTTTTACTATCTCCTGGAACAAGGGGTGGGCCTTTGGGTACCACTTGGTTGGGAGGAACATGCGCCCTACGCCATTGGGTTCCCCTTGATCTTCAGTTCGTGATGGCGAGGTTTTCAAGTGGAGAGCTCGCAGTGGTTCCAGTATTTATCTTATGCTTTAGATTTATTTCAATTTAGCTCATGTAACTATTACCCCTCAGTTGTATTCGAGGAGGAATCTTGTAATATTGTAATAGTTAGGTATGAACTACCTCATTTCGGGAATGAGTATTGTTATCCTATGTGTAAATTAATGTAATCTAGAACTTGTTATATCATATTCTATGTGTTGCTATCTTTAATTCTTTGTATGTATGTGCATTTAAATGTATGATTGTTAATTTAATTAAAATGTGTTCTAAGAGTAATGTATGTGTTATGATTTTAGATGTAATCTTGTCGCGTTTCCTTAGAGGATGCTGTGAAGTGTTGGGTATCTTCCTTGTTAGTAATGCACTTTTAAGAAAAAGAATTATTCACTTTCGTAGTGGTTGCAACTTCCTCTAGGGTTTCGTGGTGGGGCATTACAAAGATATTGAGTTGCGTTATCCCAGTGTTGAAAAGTAGGCTTATGCCTTGCTTCATGGGGTCAATAAATTTAGACACTACATCTTAAGGAATAAGGTATTTTCTATTGTTCGGGACCCGAAATTTAAGATCTTGTTAATGCAAAATGAGTTGGGAGAAAGGTGAGAAAAGTGGGTTGCAATGCCACAGGAATATGATATGGAGATACAGTCGATGAAGTTGGTTATAGTAAAATCTCTCATGCGCACAATTGTTGAAACTAATCCAGGACTCACTACTTAACAATATAATATCAAGGATGTTTCCCCTGATGACTAGTATGATGATATTATGTATTATTTGTTGAATCATGAATGTCTATTGCATTTGCAAGGGGTGTGAAGATGAGCTTTGTAGATGAAGATCAATAGTTACATGCTAAAGGGTGCCATATTGTACAAGAACAACCATGAAGGAATTTACCTTTGATTTCTAAAGAAGGCTAAAGTAGTTGAATTATTAAAGGAGTTCCATAACATATTCAAAATGAGAAATGGATGGAGCCCCTCAACAGCTAAACAAATCCTATGGGTTGGGTATTATTGGCCCACGTTGTTCAGAGATACTCACAATCATGTCAGAGCTTGCCACATTTGTCAAACTACTGCCACCAGATAAAAATGTGTTGTTGTTCCATTATAGTTGATCATTGAGATAAGACCATTCACATAGTGGGGACTGTACTTCATTGGTCCAATCAAAAAACCATACTTTGTGGGACATAGGTACATTCTAACTGCTACTAACTATTGCACTAGATGGGCCAAGGTTATCTTTTACAAATAGTGCATAGAAAAAGTGGTAATCAATTTCTTGGAAGAGTATATTATTAATCATTTTGGATGTTCCTTTGATTTAGTATGTGATAATGGTCCTGATTTTGCCTCTTTGAAGTTTTCAGGATGGGCTTTTGACTATGGGATTTTTCTGAAACTTTCCTCAAACTACTATCCCCAAGGTAATGGATTGGCTAAATTGACCAATAAGAACCTACTAATGGTCATTCATAAACTACTTGACAAAAATCCAAAGGATTGGCACACCCAACTATGGTTTTCTCTATGGTTAGATCATACTATATAGAAAGAAGCCTTAGTGACTTCCTCGTATCACTTGGTTTATGGTTAGAACTTGTTTTATCTATTCATCGCAGAATCCCTATGTTGCAATTCATTAATGAATACTATGATGAGGGAGAATGTCTTGAGGCTCATCTGGTTGAGCTACTCCACTTAGAAGAAAAATAAGATGAAGCCATAAAAAATTTGCTAAACATCAGGGCATAGTTAAATGCTTGTACGATCATAGAGCCAAAGTCTAGGCCTGTAGAATTGTTGATCTAGTGTTATATTGGGACAAGGCCCATGAGAAGAAAGGGAAACATGGAAAATTTGACAAGCTCTAGCTTGGCCCCTTTCAGATCTCTAATATCCTAGGAGATAATTCCTTTCACTTGAAGATGCTCATTGGAGAAGAAGTTGCATTTCCTATCAAATAGTATTACCCCAAGAATTATTTCCTTTCCTGAGCTGTCACAACTCATCCTTTGTACATAATTAGATTAGGTGGTTTGTTGTAGGGTTAGGTTATTTTAGGTTAATTTTTCTTTTGTTTTCTTTCACTGGATTTTGTTTTGTTGGGAGGTGTTTCTCAGTCTCAATGTGGTGGAAATGAATTATGCTATTGAAGGGATGACTTTGTTGCATGCTCTTGTTTGTTCCTTGAATAAGCATTCATAAGTTGTTTGGAATTTTTTGCTCATTTTCATGATCAGGTTTCATTCATTGAATTCTTGCTTCATCTAGAAAGGAAACCCTATTTGAATCCTTTCACATCTATCTCAATACTCATAGAACACACATCTTTAATACTTCCAATAGGTTGTATGATATTTATCACAAGGTTTGGACTAGTGAAAAATCTTAAAATCTGCTTCAGTGACCACTGTAATCTCCAAACCTTGCAATAAGCTTCATGTCTTATTCATTTTGCAATGTTATAAAAACTAAATAAATATTAATATGTGACTATATGGATGTAAAAATAACTCTATTGGGGATATGGATGCCTAGCTAGAAATAGAGCAATGTTCGTGGGGCTTGCAGTGATAACCCCATGGGGACTATAGATGACTGACTGGTAGCAAGGAAATATCTAGGTTACTTTTGGAGTTAGATTATCTACATAGCCTATCCTGACTAACTGATCACTTACCTTTATAATCTCTAAGGGAGGGGGATGAACTCCTCTTGCACACACACTTTTGAGACATCTTATGAATTGATTTAGTTAAGGATATTGTTTCTCCCTTGAGCATTGAGTTTACCTTATGAAGTTTTGATCTTCGTCTGCAAAATCAGAGATTCTAGATTTTGGATGAATTCTTATGCTTGGAATGCTTGGGAGCGTTCCCCAGTAGAGTCATCATTTGTTGTGCATTTTGCACACATTCCCCTCTTGAACTAGAGAACCCCTCTTTTGTTTTGTTTGTCATTGGGTTGGTGTGCGCTCAATTTTTTTTTGCCTTCACCTTTGGGCCTAATGATCAAAATTTCTTTAAAATTGAGTCTTCATGATTCTTTAACAATCTACCAAAGTTTCATTAAGTTTGAAGGGGTTCAAAAAAAAAAATTGCAGGTTTTTGTTGTGTGAAAGTTGGGCTTCTCTATGCCATTTGTGGAAATTTTGTTGTGGGTGTTCATTGGAGGGTTACCGTTCACAGAAATTTGTTGGCTTGGCACCATCAAGCTTGGAAAATTCATGTGTGGCATCCACATTCTTTTTTTCCACATGGCATCAACTTACACAACATTCGCATATTTAGTTTCCATAATTATGGTTTCTTCTCATGTTTTTCAAAATTTGCATTAATGGCCTACATTTATTTCTCAAAATTCTATAAATAGGTGACCGATCGATTTCATTTTTCACCCTTTTGCATTCATTCAAGATTAGAGTAGCTCATTTTACTATTGCCATAAGGTTTGTGAGGATTTGGTGCAATGTTGTCTCCTTCACCCATGTAATTACCAGGTTTGAACTTCTTTGCATTTTCGAAATGATAATTTTTGCAAGGGTTTTGAGTATTCACTTTGCAAAACTTAACTGATGAAACCCTCCCAACAAAATATTGCTTCATGGGACTGCTATGCATGAAATTGGAACCCTTTAAATCTCAGCTCATGCGGAATCATGAACATCAGATTCCACTGGTTGAAAAGTCATTTCAATGGCATAAATCATTAATGGCACCCACCTCTGTGACTCTCACATGATTCATTCCCATGTTATACTTTTCTTTAAAATTCATGTCCAAGAAAATCGTAAGTACAAAGTGGTTGTGGGAAATGGCATGCAGGATGCCATTCATGGAAAGTCAGTCTCAATAGGTCATTTGCATGGCATAAACCACCACAACTTCCACTCCCATGGAATCTACATGGGTAGAGTCTGCATTCATTCAAACCTACAAGTACGTCATTTTAAAATATACATCCTTGGCTTTTATTCCACGCACGATTTAGTGAGCTTAATTTTGATAAAAATCCTAACTTTGACCATGTTGTGGAAATATGAATGTGAGATGCCACAAACCTTAAGTTGTTTTGATGGAAAAATTTTGAATGACATCCGCCTCAGTGGCTTCTGCACTCGAATTTTTTTCAAAACCCAAAGTGAGACAAAAATGATGATATTTTCAAACTTTAATGCTTTTGCATCCATCATTTGAGTTTGAATCAAAAAAAATCCATCGTCTAACTACATGCGTATTTTCCCTTGTGGGAAGTCACATGTGGGTTGCCATACCTTTCAATTCATTTTAATTTCCTGACTTTAATTGGCATTCGCAATGATGAATTTTTCATGCTAAATTTCCACAAATCTTAAAACGATGAAATTCATGAATATGATGACCTGAAATAGCCATGATCTGATTTTCCCACATGCTAAATAAATTTAAATTGAAATTTTCTAAGTATAAAATGAATGTAGAAACTATGGTGTGGGAAGCCATTTGCAAAATGTCATCTACTACAAGTTATTTTTATGAAAAACACTTAACCAACATCTACAACAACGACCTCCACATTAGGATTTTCTGCAAAGCTCAAAATGGAAATTTTAGCAAGTATGATGGTTTTGAATATCTTTAACTCATATTTTCCACATGTCAAAATGCATTTGCATCAAAATGACTTAAAGATTTTCCAGTGTGGGAATCTTGGTGTGGAATGTCATTTGCGAAATTCCATTGCACTCTCGCCATTACTGACAGCTTTTGCATTGACAATGCTCGCATTGCTTTGGCCCACAAAACAAAAAAACTCACAAAAGGCTAGAAAATGATAGAAATGAGTGAATTTAAATAATTTTTTCGATGTTTAATGATGGTCTAACTAACATTTTTCTTCTCCTTAATTTTTTAAGACATTTATTACACGTTCTTTGTGCTAGATTTATGGAAAATTTTGAAAATGATGATAAAACTAGGAAGAACAAGGGCCACAAAGAATGAGAAGGAGAAGGCAAAAATGAAGTACGAGTTTCATAGAATTGAGTGTACCTCAAAGATCATGACATAATGGGATAAAGTAACATACATTGATTTGGGTCAAATCAACATTGATGAATATCATCAGCATTTCATGGTCAAACCAAAGAGCAAAGAGGCATGGAAATTAAAGAAGAGTGGTATTTCCTAGGCAATAGGCTTCCCTTCAGCCTTGGTTAGTCTAGAATTAATCTTCAGATGATGAGAATTCTACCACAAGGAAACCAGGAGAATAGTAACTATCGATGGGAGGGTATTGGTCGATCTAACACCCATGTCGATCGGACAAAATTTTGTGATCCCTTCATTCGATAAAATGGAAGAATGAGAGAAGGGGTACACCACTAATGTATGGAAGAAAAACCCTATGGCTTGCAAGAAAATAATAAATCAGATATGCATGCTTGATCCTTTCCCTAGTGCCGGAAATTTTCCTTAGAAGACTTATTTTAGTGATTTCATGGAGGAGGTTAATGATCTCATAACACTCCTTAGTAGAGTAATGGGCCTCCCAATCTCTTCTATCTTTGAAGAGTGGATGTGGTATTTCATAGAGGAGATCCTAAGGGGAGATACAAGGTTCCATTGGGCTAAAATGATAAGTGATAATATTCATGCCTAGTTTGTCACAGTAAAGAAGACTCAAGAATTCTACATGACTTCCTACATTGTATATCTATTGGCAGAAAATTTTCCCTACAGGGGGTTAACTTGTATTGGTGACCTCAGAACGAGGAAGGGATAGACTATTATTTATTATTGTTATCCACAACTATAGTATAGTAATTATAAAAAGAATTATAGATGGGTAAATGATTCCTTCATCATATATATTCTATACATGTTGGAAAATTATTTCAGTAGAAGGCTATCACATTGTACAAGGGCATTGATAAAGAAATTTTGTCACTAGTTCATCTAGTTCCCAAAATTCACTTTCTTGAGAATTGAGGGTTTTTTAGGGTTCCTGTGCCGATTGCATAGATATCTGAGTGATAGTATAATACTATTATAACTCATAAGACAATTGTAGGCATCACATTTTTTGTTGCAATCAAAACACGATGCAGGAGTCCCTTATCCCATCATCTTTGGTCAAGGGTTATAGTCGTGTCTTGCTGCCCCCTATGCAAAATATTTAGCAAAGGATATTGTAGAGTATGATCTTGTGTTACACACAGAGCGAGGAAGCATAGACCCATGGGGAAAATTAAAGAGATAGGTTGGCAGATAGCATGCTCACAAGGAAATTATTAAGGATTTTTGGGTGAACTGTGATGATGATCAAGAGGTTCGTAAAAGGGTCTATATGGGAATGACTATAAAATTCACAAGGTTTCTTGATTTGTTTCCTATCCCCAACCAAGTGGTCAAATATAATAATATTCTTGATGAAAAGTAATTTACCACTATCGCCAAAGCTCCCCTACTAGCAATTGATTGGGAAAAACAAAAGGTAATATATTTCGACATAACCATGTGCCTGGCAGTATAATGGATGAAAAGAAGGCTAGATGACCAATTCGCTCAATAAGAGTGGCAAGGTGTTGAACTTACATATGGAGAATGTGAAGAAGAAAGAATTTTGGAAAGTGAAACAAAAAGTCAAGCTAAAGTTGGGTCTTCAAGTGAAGCCCCAAAATCTCCACCTACTACTTGATCGAGAAAAAAAAAAGAGGTGCCAAAAAGGCAGCCAAAACAAAGGGTGTACACCAAGAATATGGTGACAGGGAAAAGGCCACCAAAGAAGTCAAAGTATACAAGAACCTTTGTTCTAGAAATGTTGATAATAAGAGAGAATTCCTCTCCTACTGAGGAGGAAGATAAACCACAATCACCTCCACCATCCACTACTCCACTTCCATTCGCTTCCACTGCACTATCTTCTTCCAATCCACCTTTGCTTCCCATATCATCCCCTCTTGTTGTGTACATATCGGTTCACTTCACCTCTACCACTCCAACCACCTCAGTGATTGTGGTTGACTCTTCCTTGTCAACCTCATCTTCCCCATCTTCTTCACTCCCAACTTTGCAGTTTGACCTACTTTCTCCACCTTGCCACCTTCTATTTTTATTTTCCCTTTGGCACCTATTACATTTCTGGACTCTTTTATCGCTTGTTTGCAAAATATTCCTTGTGGGCTATTGGAGACTTTACTATCTCTAGAAGCTAAGCTTTTTATGACTTGGCTAACTATCACTCTACCAACTCATCCTCCTCCCACTAAGCCTCCCAAGATGGAGGGTACTAAAAATATATGGGAAGATATACAAAAGAAAGGTAAGGAGCAGCTTGAGGAGGTAGTTGGGATGATTGAAGAATCTGTGAAATTTGACCAAGAGGATTATTATGAGCAAGTTGATGAGGAGTTGTTGATTGTTGACCTAGATGAGGTAGCTTTAGATGATGAAGGAAAAAAAACCCCAAAGGATGGAGATCTAAGTGAGTTTGGTGAGCATTTTAACATGGAAACATAAGATGACAACACATGATGAGGAACACGATGAAGAGGATACTAGGTATGCAAACCCCAGTGAAGGAGAATAGAAAAAGCATGAGAAAAATAAAGAAGAGCTCCAGGAAACAGGTCAAGATTTGGATCAGCATGGTGAGGAAACTCACTCAGAAAAATGAGGATATGAAATGAGAAAGGATGAGAAAGAGGGAAATCTCAATAAAAGCAATTTTGAACCAGAAACAGAAGTTGAGCATGGTAAAAGAAAGGAGATAACACCAGAAAAGGAAAATATTAACGAAAGAAAGATTGAATCTGCTCCAGAAATAGAGGGGGAGAAAAATAAAGGGACGAGAATAATGTGGGAAGAAGAGCATAATGAAGAAGAGAAGAACGTTGAAGATTATCAGAAGCACAAAGAAAGGGATTCATTGAAGGATCATGACGACACTAAAAATGAACTTAACACTACATCCTTTGATCAACAAGTGGAAATTCCTTCATGGTAAGAGCAACTGTTGAAAAGAAAGGCTCTAGTGCTATAGGAACCGAAGGCTCACTTAGAGTCCATATTGTTGTGTGCTTGAATAAATACCAAGGAGAAGAAGAAGCCCAACATTAAGTCGCACATCAGCAAAAATGCTTCAGGCTCCCGCATTCTATAGGTGGCAACTCTAGTAGTAGACAAGGATGCAGATGCAATACAGGTTGCAGATTATCAAATAACTTCTATCAATATTGGGACAACCTCAAGAGCATATAAGATAGATGAATTCTAAGGGTCTGTTACCAAAATTTTGAATCATATGGATAAGGACCACGAAAAAAAAGTAGAGTTGAAAGTGTAGGTGGCTGATTTGATAGCCTTCATCCAACAATGGGTTATCGTCATGAATGAAGTCTCGACAGACTCACTAGTAGCTGCTATCTTATCAAAAGAGGAAATAAGTAAAATGGATAGAATGCATACATAGACCAAGTATACTTCAAATTGGTTTAAGAAGGTAACAGACATGGAAACAAGGCCATTCATTATGTTGTTAACATGCATAATAATTTTCCAGTTCTAAAGAATGAGATTGAAAAGGTAATTAAGGATTGTAGGGACTTTCCTGATCTCTAAAATATAACATTCCAAAAGATACATTGCATCTAGAAGTTACCCATAGATTTCTTGGAATAGGAGTTGGATTTTCCTAATGATCGGCATGATTTGCCTGAGGTCTAGTTATTCACCTTTGATTTTCAAAGATAAGTTCTTGAGAAGGCTTTACCGGACCTTAGGTTTGTCAACTCGAATGTTATTGAAAATCTATTTGAATGTGATGACATCTTGGAAGTACTGATTGGAGAAAAAATTTCTACTCATAAATTGGATTGTGAACCTATAAGATAGGAGTTTAGGAAGAAGATGAAGGAAGGAATTACTGACACTTCACCTAAGGGATGCCTAGATTTTGCAAATTGTTCCTTCACCCACGTTGAACAAGTAATTTAGAGGAGGAGCTTCTACATGAATCAACATACATATTTGATGGATGATTTCAAGTTAATTAACTTCAAATTTAGCAAGTCGAACTTCCCAACTCATTCCAAGATCACAAAAATGGTGGAGAAATTCATTCAATATGACACTATACAAAAAGAAGCTGGAAATATTTTAATAGAAGATATTTTTTTATAATTTCCAACTAAAAGACAAAATAGTGGCCTCAAAGTGCAGACCAAATTATTTTTGATATTTATTTCATATAAAAATGATAAGGAATACTACACTTTCTCCTAGGTGCAAATGTGAACCATTTTTATATTGAGAAATATTATACTTGCATTGAATGTGATGCAAACCCTAAGTAGTAGTGAATCTGGGCCCTTGGATTGGCCATTGATTTGAATTATAAAAGGCTATAAATAGAGGCTTCCTCCCATTTTCAAAGGGAGAGATGAATTGTTGTATGAAGGAATTTTGAAGCAATATAAAAATGCATTGAAGTTGGGTGAATTCCTTGTGTGTGCTCTCAATGTATGCATGATTCCATCTTCTCATTGCATTTACAGTTTAGTTAATTTATAGTTTAGTTTTATTTCAACTTCATTAGTTCATGTTCATCTTTAATGGTGATAATGTGTTAAGGTATTCAATGCACTTCTAGCTCATGCTTTTAGTGGTTTTTTTATTGTAAATTATGAAGTAAAGCTAGTTTGAGATCATTCTTTTAATGCACTCAAGTTAAACTATGTATGTGTTGACTATTCAACATACTGAGAGGGGGGTGAATTAGTATCTTCTTAAATTTATTGAACAAACTTCATCTTCAACTTTAATGATTAAAAAAGAGAAGTGCATCAACTAAACATGAAATCACACAACATAAGAACACTTGAATTTTACATGGAAAACCCAATGAGGGAAAAACCATAGTGAGGATTGGCTCATTATATATATAGTTGTTTCAATATTGGTTACAAAAGAGGCTCACTGCTTACAAGGACTCACTATCAAAAAATGGAGGCTCACTGGCAACAAAAATTATAGAAGCAAAATGGCTTACAGATAGAATATGAACTGATGGAATTACACAAGTGTAGATTCAGTTCCTTTGATGCTCAGAGTATTTGATTGCAGTGCAGCAGACTAATCTTCACCCTTCTATTTGCACACTTCACATATCAACTTATGAACCACTGGCTTAATACTTTCTTCATCTACAAACCATCTTGTATATATATCTGCATGCATCAATTAGGTCGACCTAATTGGATGCAATACATATTTACAAAAAGATAACTATTGGCTTCATACAAATCTTCTCTTAAATTAATTCAACTGTGTGTCATGCAATATTATGTCGGCTAGGACCAAATCTAGGTCGCACATATATCTTTAATACATGTTAAACTATTAAATGATTATTAGGTTGGCCATGATTAACCTAATAACAAAATGAAATCACCAAAACTGATGCCAACACACCATCCAATCATATGAACATACGAAAATAAATACATATGCGCTTCTAGTGATCATAAACCTTTTCTAAAAACCTTGAACAACAATGATTACCAAAGGAAATATGTGGAGCAAAATATCGGAGAAGGTTCAGGGTACCAGACCAATTTGATAACATAAACAACATGGTGACATCAATGAAAACATACAAATTGATCCATTCTTCCAACAATCTCCCCCTTTGTCATTGATGAAAACATGTGCCAAAATTCTAAATCAAAAACTCTCCTCCAATATCTCCCAAAGACTCTCAAAATCTCTCCCCCTTCGACATCAATGGCAAAGGGTGACAAAAAATTTAAAACATGGTAACATCCAAAATTGCAAAAAAATCCAAGTTTTCAAAACTTCCAGAATCTTCCAACCATCCATGGTCTTCAAAAAAAACTTTCAAACATTCAACCTTTCAAAATTTTATATCATCTTGTTCAATTTCCCATTTTCTCTTTCTTTTTCTTTTGCCAAAACAAAAAACAACAGAAACTCAACATTCAGGATTCAAGTAAAAATGGCACTCTTCACCTGAAACACCTTCTTGTATCTTTCTTTGATAACTAGATATAACTTCTTCCATTTAAATATAGTAAAATCTAGTCTTGTGCATATGCTTTCCAATAGGGCCAACAATGTGAAAGAAGATGACCAATCTACAGATGAGCACTGACTTTCACAATCTTCTACATCAGCAAGTATTCTAAAAAGATGGTCTAACCGAACCTCAACAATCTCCTTAAGGAGCCAGAAAGTTTTCACCATGTCATCTCTTTGTCTCTATACAAAGATCAGCTCAGCTTACAATTCACCAACTCTCATTCTTTTTTTCCCCTTTTTATCTTCAAAGTTATCAAAGTTATTTCTGATGTTTTTTACCTCATATTCAATTGCTTCAATCCTACTTCTGAAATTATCTACCGCAACAGGCCACCGAAGACAATATCTATAGATATCTAACATTTCTTTGATGCATTTCTTCATCTCCATGATAATTTCAAATAACCTATGTGTAGCTTTAGTACATCTCTTTTCAACCAATTCTTCCAACTTGCATCCTTTCAGACCTTCAAGCAACATTCTTTCTTCAAAAACCTCAACAAGATTTTCCAACAATAAATCAAAAATAGTTGATACATCAATACCTTTTCGAAGTAGATACTCAACTAGAGCATCATCAATCCTGAGTCTATCAACTAGAGAGGTTGTATTCCATAACTCACCAATTTTCTTCATCTTTCCTTTAACTAACATAGACCGGATGTCATTTGGATCAGAGGATTTGGATCCAGGCTGAGATTCTTCTCCTATTTCCTTCTCTTCTGGAATGAAAATGATGTCTTCAATGATAGCTTTTCTTTTCTTCGATTCTAGAGGCGAATCTCTAATGACAACTTCCAATTCTCTTGTTTTGGAGGATGAACCGTCCTCAAAATGACTAGACATAACCAAATCAGAGCACATATATTTTTGCAAATATAAGAAAAAGGTTTTACATGCAATTACTTTATCTTCCAAGCCTTCCAAGTATCTGTATATTTTTCTTGCAATGGGAATTCTAGATTCCCACTTAACACATCCCTTTCCTAGTAACAAGTCCAGAAAATAGAGTACCAAACATGTAAGTAAGGACCCAAAATAGAAAGGGTATCCTTCTACCAACAACATTCATATATTTTCGGTGAGATTTTCAAGAATTAATCCGCACAAATCAAACTGCTTATTCTCTTTTACCATTTTATGTGCTAGATACATGACAATGGCTGAAGTAGAGCCATCTCAATTTCTGAAATAAATTTTATAGGAAATTTCATACGCAACATACCTAACGGAAGGATCAATAATATTATCAATCAACAATGCTTGAGGATATTTTTCAACTCTCGTCATCTCCTCTACTTCCTTGTATTTTATGGTCTTCTTTCTAGGAAGGTGTCCAATGCTACATAACCTAGTGAAAGCCTTGTTCGCTTCCTTTGTAACGGGATAGGATTTATCCAACATAATTTTTCCATCCTTCAATTTATTCAGAAGGAACAAGATGAATTCTCTATCAGTAATTCAAGGAAATTATCCCCATAAATCCAAACTTAGGGTTTTTATGTTTTGTAAGCCGCTTGATTCTAACCCTAATTCCATTTCTTTATAATGCGATGATTGAATTCATCTAGCTCAACTCCCTTTAGCCTGAGTGGGATATTTCCACTTGATCCTCTATTAGAATGTTCCATTATAGCACTTCTTCAAATTCAACTAAAAATTTCTTCTTTTAGCTCCCTCTGTAACTACGAGAGAGAAACTTATGTCAGTTGTTTTCAAATGTCCACAAATATCTTTCAAGGATGCTCCAAATCATTGCAGACATGCTCCAAGAGAGTTCCAAGTCGCTCTTCAAATTCTTCAAATGCTTTAGGTGATCAGAAGGACTTGCAAAATTTTATTTATACATTATGATTTTTCCCTAAATCACATTAATTGCAAAAAGTTGACAAAAAATTTCTTCCACTAAACTGAGAAATCCTAATTTACTCTGCAAAAGAACATGCGCACACTTTTTCTTCTAGTTTCTTTTGCACCACCTCTATTCATCCATTCCTTACAAAATTTCCACATGCTAGCATCTCACACATCATATTTCCAAGGGGGTTTATGCGATTTTCTAATAAAGCTCCCCTTAAGACCATGCTAGGTCTAATTCCAAAAGGAATCATCTACACTAGATGAGGGTACAGATACATCAATAGTCTTTGATTCTTATTTCTTATTCCATATCTTGCTCATTTCTTTCTTAACCTCTTCTTTGTCAATATTTTTCACTGGTTCATCATCTTTCACTGGAGTAGATTGCTTTCCCTTTTTACTTCTACACACTTTTGAAATATGTCCCAATTTTTTGTAATTGTAGCAGACAACATTTCTTTGTCTTGTTTTATTTCCATTAAACCCTACTCTACATTGATTTAATTTATGCCCAAACATGTTATAGGTATAGCAATATCCATCAAAAGATTGATTTATCCTCCCTCCATTGATTCTATTCATCATCACTCAACTAATCATCCTTACCTGAAATTTTCATTCAATAGCTTTGTGTCTAATCTTCTTGCATGTATAACATTGTCTGAAGAAGGGACCAAAAAAATGATTCATCCTACTCCTACACTCAGTTGCCTTATGACCAAATTTATTACATGCAAAACAAACACCATTGAACAATGGGTACCTTTGAGCATTTGGTTGTCTAATAGGTGATCTCCTTCCTAGATTTATTTTTGCCTTACCTTCATCTTGAGTCTTCCGATTATTTATTGGATTTGAGTTTTGCATCTTTTCACCACCTTCATTACCTAAGCTACCTTTTTCTTTAGAAGTATTTTGTCCTACTATTAATTCATCAAGCTTGGTGGAGCTTGTCTTGAAATCATCTTCACAAAGTTTTTCTTTCTCTAATTTTTCTTTTAGATTCATCACTTCATGTTCAACCCTTGAGCACACATGAGACTTGCTTTGTATCACTATTTTCAGACACTCCTCAACTTTCTTCTTTTCATCCACTTTCATCTTTAATCTGGTATTCTCTTCATTTTCTTGTTTTAGTTGCACACTTCTTTATGTCTTTCTTTGAATTTCTTTAATTGCTCTTTCAATTTTCAGATGCATTCATTTTCTTCATCAAGATTTTCTTTTAGATATTTGTTTTCAATTTCAACCTTGTCAAGATCTTGAAGGGCAGTCTAGAGGTCTTCTTTATCAATTTGTTCAATCTGTAGGATCTCCCTCAAGCTGTTAGACTTCTCTAAAGGAACCAGAGCTCTGATACCAATTATTGAATATTCAAGATTCAGAGAGAGGGGTGAATCAGTATCTTCTTAAATTTATTGAATAAACTTCATCTTCAACTTTAATACATAAAATAGAGAAGAGCATGAACTAAGCATGAAATCACACAACATAAGAACACCAAATTTTATGTGGAAAAACCAATGAGTGAAAAACCATGGTGAGGATTAGCTCACTATATATATAGTTGTTTCAATATCGGTTGAAAAAGAGGCTCATTGTCAGATACAAAATCTCATTGCTTACAAGGACTCACTTTCTAAAAATGGAGGCTCTCTGCCTATAGAAATTATAGAAACAAAATGGCTTACAACCAAAATATGAACTAATGGAGTTACACTACAAGTGCAGATTCAGTTCCTTTGATGCTCAGAGTATTCACTCACATGACAAAAAACTAATCTTCACCCTTCTACTTGCACACTTCATATATCAACTTATGCACCACTCGCTCTCATCACTTTCTTCATCTACAAACTATCTTGTATATATATATTTGATATATCCACATGCATCAATTAGGTTAGCTTAGTTGGATGCAATACATATTTACAAAATGATAACTATCTTCTTCATACAAATCTTCTTTGAAAGTAATTCAATCATGTGTCATGCAATATTATGTCAGCTAGGACCAAAGCTAGGTCACATATATATCCGCAATACATGTTAAACTATTAACCGATTATTAGGTCGAACATGATTAACCCAATAATGAAATGTAATCACCAAAATCGATGCCAACACACCATCCAATCATATGAACATACGAAAATACATACATACGTGCTTCTAGTGATCATAATAATTTTCTCAAAACCTAGAACAACGATGATTATCAGAGGAAATATGCAGACCAAAATACTAGATCAAACACTAGAGAAGGTTAAGGGTACCAGAACAATCTGATACCATAAACAACATGGTGGCATGAATGAAAACATACAGACTAATCCATTCCTCCAACATTATGTTCATGCTTCATGTATTAATGTCACAATCTAAAGATCTGAAGATAACCTTAGGAGATTGCACTATTTTGTGATATTATAGAAGCTTCTTGGTTAAACAAAATCCGATTTTGGGAGTCTGTCTACCTTAATGATTTCCATTGTTATTTTTTTTCTTAGTTTTTTAGAATTAGAATACTTTCTCAATGCTTAACCTTTTGATATTTCTTTTAAAATTTGAGTTACTTTTTGGATTCCAGCACCACATTGTTCCATTTGATGATTAAAAGTGAATTTCTAATTGTTGTTTGGAAGTTACAGTAAAAATTTTACCAATCCTCAAACTTCTGAAATTATAGTTGCAGACCTATAAGTTCCAATCTTGTTAACCATTAATTCCCTTTGTGTTACCAAAAAAACACATCATACCTAAGTTTTTTATGCATTTTCAAGGCCTAACCTTAGAGACCTTGGGGTTATTTTTTGAAGTTTTTCTGCAAAAAGTTACGTTTCAATAGAGAGAATATTTGTGTTTTATATGTGTTGTGCAATGCAAAAAAACTCATCAACATAAACAACCTCTTGAAACAACAAGAGAGCACAAAAATCAATGTTTTCTTGCATTAATTTTAAATAGTCCAATCTCAATGGCTCTTGATAAAAAAAAAAATTGCAATGAGAAATAAAACCCATCCACCTCAAGTAAATAAAACCTTGGCTAAACCTTCTATCTCCAAATGTAAATGCTCAGAACTAGATGAACTAAGAAAAAATAAGAAGGTTACTATTGAAATTTTGGATGAAATGGAGGAAGGCTATGTTGAGGATTTCTAGGGGGAAAGGAGGAAAACTCAATTGGCTAGCTAGAATGTTAAAGGAAAATTGTTTTCTTTTAAGGAACAAGATTATTTTTCATTGGATTAGGAATATATTCCTATGCAGGAGGAATATGCACTATAATTGAGCCCAAAAGAACTGAAAATAGTGCTAGGGGAGGACCTTGGTGATGACATGATTAGTATGGAATAGGAGGTAGAGGATTATTTTCAAGATTAGGAATGAGGAATGCATAGACAAGGACCAAGAAGAAGATAATTTTAAGGTAATGGTAAGCTCTGGGGAAGAAGGGGAACCACAGAGCAGGACCCTATAGCAATATAAGAACCAAATTGATTTATGTAGGAAAAAGTCAACAAATTAGATTGTGCCTTCAATAGCTTTATTTTTATTACTTATAGAATCATGAATAAAGCTATTTTCGGTACAATGATTGGGTTGTGAAGGATAATAAAAATAAAACTCAAAATGGATGCAAATTAGGATGTTGACATGTCGAATGAGCATAATGTTGACAAAAAGGTGGACCCGTGGAGAAATGATCTAGAACTATTAAAAAATGAATGGAACCTAATTAATTGTCAAAGGGGGCATTTTATTTTTTATTGTTTCTTTGTTTTGGGGCCTATATGCCTATCTCTTGTAGGCATATGTGCCATATTGTTTCATGTTTTGGATTGTTTCCAATTTTGTTCTTTTTTGGTTGGCTCATAGGCCTAGCTTTGGTTTGAATTGGTGGCTAGGAGGCCTACTTTAAGTTGCTATTTTGTTCCATTTGGGATCTGAGCCCTAACCCTGCTTTTTTAATCAAAAATAATAAACTCAATACTTTTTTTGATAAAAGGACAAATGCCTAAACTATTTAATTTATATTTATAAAGTAACTGAAATACATACTTGTTAGTTTCAATTTATGTAAAGGATGGGAATATATTCATCCATCAAATCAAAAAATTCTTTTGAAGGACCATACCGAATCTAAATGTAACCCAAACCCTTCAATTACAGTATCATAGGTATACCAAAAAAAATTACACCCATCCAACCATGCAACCATACACAATTGATTAGAAATAGATGTTGGGTAAAACTGTGGTCCAAATCAACTATATTTTTGCCATAAAATTTGAATTCTTTTGGGTTTCCTCAGTTCATATCTAGATATGTCAATCTGAGGTCATAGACTAATGAAAGGTATCGGGGCTATTTTCCAAAGGGATGAAGATAATAAGATAAGTAAAATGAAATGCAGCTATTTTGACCTAAACTCAAACAACTATCCTATAACATACTTCTTTGAACTAATTCACTCTTACTTATAAAAACTACACTAGAGATTTGGGTTCTTGTCACGGCAGTGACAGGAAGCATGCTAGCTATGACAGAAAGAATTTAGAACATAAAAAGATATTTTATCAGAAATTATAGATAAACTGCCCATACCATTTCCCAAATTGCACAGTAGGATCTTTTAACTCCCGATCTAAACTTCTGATGTAATTAAAGAATGAATCAAACTTGAACAAAGAATTAAACACACAATTTAAATCGGGTTATTTATAACAGAGCATTATATTATTACTGAAACGCACACAGATCATTCACTAAATGACAAATGACTTTAATATTAAAATTAAACAACACACAGATCATACATTCATGATTACCAACAGTGCACATTCAATTATTAAATGCTGAGAAAAATAAATGTATATTATGAATTTGATATCCTGATCATGAACACGCAGTTAACTATTCAAAATGAATCACATGATATTATACCACACAATACAAAAAATAAGTCACCGACCATCATAAAGAGTGGGCCCTACCTCCTCGATTGCTCAATTATGGAAATTACTTCAACTCAGCTCAATCGTATTCATGCAAAGAGAAACCCAGATCCAGAAGAACAACGTAATTCCATATTCATAACTTATATGTAATTATTCAAAACCCATACATATTTATACTGGATTATGTATCGATATTTAGCTATAGTTTTTTTGTGGCCTATGGCCAACAAACTATCAAGTTTGGTGATAAAACGATATACGAAAAAGATATGTAAAACAATATGGAAAATGATATGGTCGTTGGGAAAGAGTTCATAACAGGTTCAAACAAACACCATCAAAAAATAGCCATAAACCGATTGAATAATTATCACAGGTTTCATGCTCCATCCATTTGCTCGAGAATTTGTCTCCATTTATTTCTTGTGGGTTTATCACAAATTAGTTCAACACTTTCAATTGAATAATGGCATTTCCTAATTATTTCATTTCCTAATGTATTATATAAAATATTTATACTTCTTGTGCCAAATAGTAACAAAATGGCAGAAAAAGGGTGAATGAAAGGACAAATGAAGGATGAAATATTATGACTTATTAACCCTCATCATTTCCCCTCAGCTTAAGGTTTTGCATGCCCTCATGCAAAAAGAAAAGAAACAAACCAAGTTAACTTGGTCAATTTATGAATGGTGTTGGTTAGTTCACGGGTCCATTGTTGTCGTAGCTCTTCCATTTCTATCTCATGCTCAGTGATAACCATCTATTCTTCTTTGCTGACTACCGCCTTTTCCAATTCTTCTTTTAATCTTTGGCTCTCATTCTCCTTAGCTTGAGAAAGAGATGAAGTTTGATGAAGTTGGGTCTGTAATTCCTAGTTCTCCTCATCCAATTTTTTAATTGTATTATGTAACTCTATATTTTCATTTTGCAATGCATCAACTGAATTATGTAATTCCTTAATTTGGTTGAAGAGAAGATCATTTTCTTCAAATTCCTCAATTGTTTCTAGTTCATCTTGTTTATCTTCTTGATTACGGATTTTTCTTCCTCGCCTAGTTCAATGTAGGTATCCATTAGTAGGGAAAGGGAACCACGTTTGTCTTCAATAGGACTTTTACCCCAATTTCTTGGTCTCTCTTCTATGGAAAATGAATTCGCTCAGTACTCCTCATACCTTCTCCTATGGTATCTAAATGCTCCAATCCTTTAAACATATTGATTTCAGCTTTATTGTATTCTTCACCAAATTATTGGATAGGATTCTCCATATCTTGATTTTCCTCTTGCAGTTCCTTTGTTTCCACATTTGGTGCTTCTTTATTCAAACCCCCTGCTCTTACATTTTCCTAAGGAATTTGTTCTTGATTGATTTCACCCAAGATCTCTCCAATTCCTATATTGATGTCATCAGTTTGTTGCAAAGTTATTTCAACTGCTATATCCTCTATTTCTACAAAGATTTCTCTAGCCAGCTCTTTATCAATGATGCAATGTGGCAGGATCCTGTTCTAGTTCAACATGATCCTCGGTCAGAGATTCACTAGCACTAGATTCTTCAAACTCTTGAGGTGGAGATCTTTTTGCTTTTTGTTTCTTCCTTCTCGTAATTCCCCTTTTTTTGGAGGTGGTTTTTCTTTTTGCAGCCCTAAACTCCCTACTGGCTTTAGCTTGTTTCTTTAAGACTTCAAATAGAACCTCTACATCATAGTCATAAATATTACCTTTTGGACTCTGCATGTGGCTAGCTAGATTGGCTAGGTCATCTAAGGTGGTAGAAATTTTCTTACCCTTCCTATCTTTAGGTAGACCAGATCCTAGCTCTTTGGGACCTTATGAAGATATGGCACTTTCTTTTTTCACTATTTTAGCGGAGGATCTTGAGGCTTGTGTGACCCGAGGTTTCTTCTTTTCTGAGGACCTAGTGACCCTCTTTCCAACCATTTTTTGTGTGGGGGTTTCTAAACCAGGGCTTTCTATGGGTACACCAGCTTCTTCTTCTATATCTGATTCTTTCAAAGGTTCTTCTGAAGAACCTTCGAAATCCTCAAAATTGGTGTCATTTTTCATATTCACAAAAGAGTCCCAGTCACCAGGTGGGGATATTTTTTGGAGGGCATTAATAATTAACAATCTTATTAACCCGTGGTGAGCCAATGAGTTCTTATGCCCTTCCTAAACAATTTTACTCATACGATGTAGGGAGTAGAAAAGAAAGTAAGGAATATTCAACAGTTGCTTTACCCTCAAATGCGCCATTAATCTAAAATGTTGAGCATAAACATATACATACCTTCCATCACAAGTAATTTAATAAATTATAAACCTTTTTACATCCTTCTAGATGCCAAGAAATGACTTCAATTTCATTCCTTGGCCCTGTACCAACTCCACCAACTCATTTCGCTTCAGAAATGCCTTTCGAGCAAGTTGTAAGTCAAAAAGTTTCTTTGTTTTGTCAGGAAAATAAGCTTCACCCATGCACCACAACCCTGTTACTTCATAAACAAGCTCAATAGAGACTGAGAATTCCAAACCTGAGATAGAGACATTCTTGTCGTCAAATCTCATGGAAAATTCGTGCACAACCCATTTATCAAACCCTCTTAATTTTTTGAAATATACATCCCACTGAGCCTCCTTAAAAATCGCATAAACCTCCTTATTTTTACAAGCTCTCAATTCATCCATGGTGGTTGGTTCATAATGGGGTCATCTTTCTTTGGCCATGGTTGTACTAGGAAGGTAAGGAAACTCAACAGTAACAGAGCGAGGAAAAATAATAAATAGCTACGATAAACTGTTTACAAGTCAGAGATGACAACAAAATAAAACCACTTTTAAGAATGGAAAACTACCTTGCACAGTCTTGCTAATAAATGGAAAAGATAGGTAAAATCATGGTGAGGGATGTGATACATATGGTAAGGATTTGGATTTAAACAATTTATGATGTGGAGATGGGAAGAGTATGATGGATGTGACAGGACTTTTAATGGAATAACACAGTAAGTACAAGCCTCTGATTTGATAGGGCTTCCAATAAAATAACCTGATAAGTACAACCCCCCAGCTTAAAGATGACCCATCCATGGGGTAGTAAACTATAAGGTAGAGGAAAGTTAAAATATTTAACTCATACAAAAGAAAATGAAAATTTAGAAAAATACCATTACCAATATCGACGACTGAGCCAATCAGCGATGAAGTGGAAGCACACATGGTTGTGCCAAGTACAACAAGTAAATACAACAAACCAGAAGCATGATATATGCATGGGAAGCATGTTGAAGTGGAAAATGACCACATAATGAATGCAATAAATGATGATTGGGGCGGAGCTGACAGCAGCATGTGAAGTCCACTAGAAAAATCTTGGCATGTCCTGACACCAGTGGAGAAGATAAGCATGAAAGGCCAGGAAGAGGATAGGCCCTCCTGACCCAGTGGTGATAGGAAAGAGATGAAAAATCCAAGAGAATACTTTTTGCACCATAGAATAGGTAGCGATGGGAATATCGGTAATCGAAGAGTTCCTATCACAAAAAGGTCAGAAAGAGGCATTTTTTTCTTTTTCTCTTTTTTTTTAAATACTTTTTAATTTTATTTAATTTTATTTTTTTAGATTAATTTTTGAGGAGGCCAAAAGGAATAATAGTAAGTTCCTTTTCCACATCGTAGAAGAAGGCTTCTTTTGAAAGAGGTTGCTTATAGAGCTTCAGGCAGTGTCCATTAACAAGAAGAACTCTTATGTCAGATTCCACAGTATAGAGGCATACGACACCATTGTCATATACCATCTCAACTTCGTAAGATCTGAGCCACCACATGTGAAATTTCCCTTTGAAATATTGAAACTAGGAATCATACAAGAGCACCCAATCACTAGGTTGAAATTTCTATGATTGAATATGGCAGTCAGGCCATTTCACTCATTGGTTCTAAATCATCTCTACATGAAAAAGTGCATCCTAGCGCATTTCTTCTAGAGCATGGATTTGAGTAAGCCCTTCTTTTTGTGCTTTGCTGAGACTCGTCTTGAGTTGGAGTACAGTGCGAAAAGTCTTTACCTCAAACTCAATGGGAAGAACAACTTTCTTACCATAAACTAGTTCATACAGGGTCAGACCAGTGGTGGTCTTCCACATTGTATAATAGGCCCACATAGCTTCAGGAAGTTGTTTCCCAATCACGCTTATGAAGAGAAATAGTCTTGGTAAGAATATTCTCAAGCTCTTTGTTGGTGTCCTCGACTTTCCCATTGGCTTGAGGATGATATGATGAAGACTTACAATTTCATATTTCATATTCTTTTACTAGAGCAATAATGATTTTTGATGTGAATTGAGGTCCCTGATCTGTGACAATTTTCCATGGAACACCAAATCTCATGAAGATTTCAGAATAGAGAAATTTAGCTACTTTTGTGTCCCTTGCATGTTTCAAAACAATGACCTCAACCCACTTAGTGACATAATTTGTACATACAATAATATACTCTTTATTTTTGGATAGGGGACTAATAGGTCCAACAAAATCAAGACCTTGTTTCTCAAATGGTTTGATGGATAGTTGGGGATGTAAAGGCATTTCATCTGATCTAGTTGGATGACCCATATACTGACGTATATCATAGTATTGAGCATAGCGCTTGCAATCCTTGTGGAGAGTAGGCTAGTAATAGCTTGTAGTTAAAACTTCTGAGCAATCTTTTGGGCAGAAAAATTTCCTCCACAAGGTTCAGTGTGGCATGCGGGAAGAATGTCGAAGACATCTTCTTTGGGCACACATCGACGCACAATGTTTTTGAGGCCACGTTTAAAGAGAATTCCATTAATCTAGGTATACTCACCATTGAGCCCCACCATTTTTTGTTGTTCCCTTGGAGAGAAATAAGGTGGGAACTTGCAAGTAACTAGGTAATTTTCCATGTCATCATACCACGGGCTCCTGGATGATATAGCAAAGAGATGCTCATCTGGAAAGGAATCATCAACTGGAACTAGCACATCATCCTATTGCTGCAACCTAGACAAAAAAATTGCAACCACATTCTCATGACCAACCTCATAAAGTATAGTAATATCAAATTCTTGAAGGAAAAGTAGCCATCTAATAACTCTACCAGTCACACAAGTTTGTTCATTAGGAAGCAAACTTCAAAATTATTTGTATGAACAAACACTTTATACCTAGTAATATAATGATGAAACTTGTTAATTGCATAAATAACAGCTAAAAACTCCTTTTCAGTTACCGTATAATTTACCTCTACCTCGGTGAAGTTCTTGTTGATGTAGTAAATGGAGTAGAAGAGATTATATTCTTTTTTTCCAAGGATAGCCCCCATGGAAGAATCTAAGGCATCAATGTGAATGTGAAAAGGTATTTCCTAGTTTGGACCTCTAAGTATTGGTGAAGTGATAAGCTTGTCCTTAATTGCTTGAAAATCTTCTTGGCATTCTAGTGTCCAAGATAAAATGATATCTTTTCCTAATAAGGTAAACAAAGGAGAGGCAATCTTACTGAATTTTTGAATAAACCTCTGATAATACCCTGCATGGCCTAAAAATCTGTGCACATCTTTTTGGCTAGTGGGTATAGGCAAGTTTTGAATGATCTGAATCTTTTTAGGATCAACCTGAATACTTGCAGAGGAAATATAATGACCAAATACTATCCCCTCTATCATAAGAATATGACACTTTTCATGGCTCAATGATAGATTAGTGTCAATGCATTGTTTAAGTGCCTTTTCTAAGTTTGTTTTAGCCTCTTCATAAGTATCACCATAAACTATAAAATCATCCATATAGACCTCAATGCAATCATGGATTAAATTTGCTAAGATACTCAAGATAGCTCACTGAAATGTAGCGGGTGTGTTACACAACCTAAAAGGCAAGATATTATAGGCAAAGGCACCCCATGGGAAGGTAAAAGTGGTTTTTTCTTGGTCTTCTAGGGAAATATGGATTTGGTTATATCTGCTAAACCCATCAAGAAAGGAAAAGAACTTATTACCAACTAGGGTATCTAACACTTGGTCAATGAAAGGAAGTGGGAAATGGTCTTTCTTCATGGCCTTGTTAAGGAACCTATAATCAGCACATATCCTCCATTTACCATTATTTTTAGGAACTAAAACAAGTGGAGACACCCATTGGCTATCTGATATGGGGTAAATGAACCCTACATTAAGTAATTTTTGAAGTTCATCCTTAACTATTTCTCGCAAGATGAGGTTTAGTCTTCTTTGGGGATGTCTCATGGGCCTACTCCCTTCCTCAATATAGATGTGGTGTGTGCAAGTGGTTGGATGAATACCCCTCATGTCCTGATAGTCCCATGCAAAGGCTTCTTTATGGCAACTCAACATAGCAATAAGTTCTACCAATTTTGAGGCACTCAAGTTGGGGTTAATGTTAAGAATTTTTCTAGGCAAAACTTCCATATCTTGTGACTGCACAGGAGTGTTTAAAACAAACAATTGTGAGTTGGATGAAGATGGGTCAAAATCCCTAGATATTAAAAAGGGACTATATATACATGTGTGGGGTAATATTTGTTGTAGAGTAATGAAATGATGTATTGACTGGGAATTACTGACTAATGGAAAGTTCCCAAACAAGAAATGATAATTTATACCTATAGGGAAATCATTGTTTCAAGAACATTATCAACCAAATAATAGTTTTGCAAGAAATTATTAATAAGAGTGTCCTCAATAATTTCCTCAAATTCCCTACTTTGATCTATTATTAAGATAGGAAGAGATTCTTCAAGACCATTATCAATCTACAATGGATCTTTGGTTTCCAACATAGGTTGAGTTGGAGGATACAATGTTAGTTGCTTTGTTTGCTCCCCATTTGAAATCACCATATTTTTGGACTTGAAATTAATAAAAGCATTAGAAATGGATAACCAAGGTCTTCCCAAAATTAAGGGGCATCCCCCTAGCTTAATTTTGGGTTGCAGAATCATAAAATCTATTGGATACTCCCAAGATTCAATTGAATAATGATATCTTCGATCATACCTTCTGGTTTTACAAGAGAGCAATCAGCCATTTGTAAGATAGTTGGAGTAGGCCATAGTCCATGAAGGGCCAACCTTTCCTTGGTCTCATTAGTCATTACATTTATTGCTTCTCCAAAATCCACAAGTGTAATTGGAATAATTACATCACTAATACGTACCTTAATCATTGGACTTCCTGGGTCTGCATATTTAGGGACTGAGATCTTTATCAACATCAAATTTGCAAGTTGGACAATGACTTGGACTATTTTGGGGTCCTTCTTTTTTTGTTGTTTCCTTCCACATATCTCCTCAACTGCCTTGGTATATGTTGGAGCCTCCTGAATTGCCTGCAACAAAGGAATTTTAATGCTAACATTACACAATTCACTCATAAAATCAAATTATGTCTGATATGTTTCTTTTTGTTTTGGTTATGTATGAACATGAACTTTCACCCCTAAAACAAATTCTCTTTTACCCCCTTACACTTTAGAAAACCGAAAGCGGAGGTTTAATTCCACTTAAGCCTGTTGCTTGCATTCCACTTGGTGCCTTGTTTGTGTTTTGGTGGGGTTTTTTTTGTTGAGGAGACTTGCATAGTGTGCAGATGTCCACGTGGCATGCTTACATCCTTGGAAGATTCATGCGGCTGGAGGCTACAAAGGCGTTACATTTTCAATTGGAATTTGAAGAGTAACATCCCTCTTCGGCTAGTCGACCTGAATATGGTCGCTTTTCACCTTCTCCTTCATATTCTCACTCCATTCTTCCATTCTCAAGTTTTGAGAGATCTTGAGTTCATCACTTCACATTTTCTCCACTCTTTCAACACCCATTCAAGCTTTGTAGCAGCATTATTTCACTCCATTGCAGCAACCCACTACTCCATCACTCCAATAGGGCAAGCACAAGATAGACACCATGGCAATAGATGCTTGAGTCCCTCTTGTTCTCTCCTCCGCAAGCCTTGAGTGCTTTGGACGGAGGTGGTAAGCTCCTCTAATCTCTCCTATTGTTTTCAATTGAGTAAGCATGTACTGCTTGAAGTGTTTTGTGTTTATGTAGCTTGTAGTTTCTCTTCTTTATCATTATCTCTACTATTCCAAACTTGGTTGTTCATGGAGGTGGAAACACCAAGACGGGGGTCTGACTAACGTAGGCCCCTATACAACCCCAACAATTTCTCCCTTTATTATGTGCAAGTGGAGAGATCTTGAAGCAAGCTGGCAAGGAGGATATTCTACGAAATCATCTTCATCACCCTCTCAGTAATATACTTCCTTTATCACATTAATCTATATTTTTCATACTTCTTAATACTATTCTATCACTCCAGAAACTTTTAGACTATGTGGTTAGTCCTTCCTCAAATAAAAACCTTGTCTCTCTAGTTTTTTGGCCATACGGACACCAGCACACCTATGAGATGTCAGCGCATCATGCTATCATCCTAGAACCGCTCTTCTATCCTCAGACATAGAGCTACCTGAGACATAGAGTTGACTCTGGAAATTGACTCTTCTAGTCTCCCTTCAACTCTCGAGATCAAAGGGTGATCGAAGGACGCATAATCCTCATCATTCTCATCCCTCCTATTCTAACCTTCCTTTAAGCTGAGATAAGTTAGGGTAGCCATTTCGCTCTTGGCCTTTCGTGACCTAGGGCCTTGCAGTGGGTGGTCCCCCTATCTTGCAGGTTGCTCTTGAAGCCTATCAGAAAATGGAGGCCTTGGTTGTTCCTTTTCTGGCTTAGGTGGAGAGTCAAGTGAAGAGTCCTCAATTTTAGTGATGTTCCGTCCTTGGAGGTTTTTTCCCAAATCTTAGGTGAACACCATCAACTTCTAATGTATTGACAGGATAAGTCGGGAATCCTGCCACTTCATTATTATAGACTAGTTGTGGCATTTTATTATTTAGGTTGGATTTTAGTTGTGTTGGCATGGGTGTTGGTTTAGGTGGTTGATTCGAACTTGATGGTTGATTTGGTAGTGATGGAGGAGGTGTTAAAAGTTGGTGTGATTACTAATAGGGATTTATTGTTGCAAGTGAGGGATATGGAGGAATTGATTGATATTGTGGATATGTTGGTGGTGGTGCCCACCATGCCTACCAAGATTATGGGGCATGTGAGTATTGTTGTGGCCACTAAGGGTAATTTGGAGGTTTTTTCCATCCTCCATACCGTCCTGGTGGATTTTGGAAAGAATTCTATTGAAAATAATTTTGGGGCATTGCTTGGTAATCAGTTTGGGGTATACTTCTTGGTTGCCAAGGTCTTCATTGATCCATAAAGTATACAAGTTCCTCTATATATTCTACCTCTGTCATATTCACAGGAAGAGGTCTTAGGATGGTCTACCTACTAGCTTCTTCCAAAGAAGAGATTTTTGGTCTATTATATGAGCATTCTTCGCTACTATGCCTTTTTCAGCAGTAGGGAAAAAGATAGCCAAGTCTTTTCAGCCTCTTCCTATTTCATGTGAGTATACAAAGTGTCTATTTGTTTCCCCATATGACTTAATAAATTAGTTTTAAGTTCCTTGAGTAGATTACCTATTTTGTACTTGGTTATACCTACGGTGTTTCTCGAAGAATGTGGTTTACTTGGATAGTTTCATCCTGACCGTTGTGACCTAGAATAATTAATGAAAATATCACATATTTCATCAAAATTCAATTTAGAAATGTCTCCTTTACCTGTCAAGTTTAAAGAATCCATTGTGTCATCCCTAATTCCTCGAAGGAACAACATTTTGATAGTGTTAGGATTTTTCCCTTGTTGTCTTGATCAGTGAAGGTTGAACATGAATCATTCAAGGTAATCTTCCATTGACTCATCTTCCTTTTGTGTCATATGGAAGATTTCATCCCCACAAATCTTTTATCTTGGAAAAATATTAGTACTTTGTCAAAAATGCGTCCTTCATGTCGTCCCATGTCCTAATGTTCCTAGGATTCATGAACCAATGTAGAGCCACATCCTTCAATGTAGCCAAAAATAGCTTGAGCTTATGTGCATTAATCTGATAATAATAACTATGACACAACACATCAAACTCAAACAAAAACATGTCAATATCCTTAATAGAAAGTCCACGAAAAGTAGGTAAAGCAGAATGAGGTATATTTTTCATAGGAGCATCATTCTCAGGATGTCTGATAGGAAACTAGAAAGTAATGGGGTTGTTTTGAGCTAATATTCTATCAAGATTCTGATCAAGAATTTTGTTGTTGTTGTCATTGATTTTATTGTTGTTTTGGTTGAGTTCAGCCATAACTTGGGATGCCCAAGGAGTGAAATAAGTCTTGAATGGTTTTGGGGTTCTTAAAGATGATTTTGGATCACCGGCTCTAAGTTTGTAAGAGTCGTGAAATAACTTTTCAAACCTCTTTTGCAATTGCTCAAAAGAACCTGGTTGAAGTTCGGTCGGTGTTTGAACAATGGTGGGTTCAACAATACACTTATCAAGATCTGGCTCAACTAATCCTTCTTCAATCAGTATTTCCACCACTAATGGTTTTATGATGTTTTGGGGCTTTTCTAGTGTTTCTTCTTTTTGTGATTTTTTAGGTTGAATTTTCTCTCCCTTTAATGGTAATGGTTTTGACTCACTTTTTAAAAAAATTGGTTGTGAACTACTCCCTTTATCCTTCTTAACAAATCTTATTTTATTGCCCCGTCTACGATTCATGCATCTATATGATCTACAACAGCACAAATCAAGAATATTCACCTAAGCAAGGTCGACAATTTTACAGGCTTCCTTCAAGATGTACTAGTCCTAGCTTAACTTACTATGGTTTCATGCCTTTTAACACCCCTCCCAAGTAATGGCGCCAAAAATGTTGGGTAAAGTTGTGGTCCAAATCAACTATTGTTTTTTACTCAAATTTGAATTCATATGGGTTTCCTTAGTTCATACCTAGATATTTCAATACGAGGTCATAGACTAATGAAAGGTAACGGGGATATTTTCCAAAGGGATGAAGATAATAAGTTAAGTGAAATGAAATATAGCTATTCAGACCTAAACTTAAACAACTATCCTATAACATACTTCTCCAAACTAGTTCTCTTACTTATAAAACTATACTAGAGATTCGGGTTCCTGTCACCATAGTGATAGGAAGTGTACTAGCTATGACATAAATGATTTAGAACAGAAAAAGATATTTTATCAAAAATTGTAGATGAACTACCTGTACCATTTCCTAAATTGCACAGTAGGATCTTTTAACTCCTGATCTAAACTTTTGTTGTAATTAAAGAATGAGATCAAACTTGAACAAAGAATTAAACACATAATTCAAATCGAGTTATTTATAATAGAGAATTAAAATATTGCTGAATCGCACACAGATCATTCACTAAATGATAAATGACTTTAATATTAAAATTAAACAACACGCATATCATATATTCATGATTACCAACAATGCACATTCAATTGTTAAATACTAAGAAAAATAAATGCATATTGTGAATTTGATATCCTAATCATGAACATGCAGTTAACTATTGAAAATGAATCACATGATATATTACCACACAATACAAAAAGTAAGTCACTGATCCAGCACAAAGAGTGGGCCTACCCCCTTGACTACTCGATGATGGAAATTACTTCAACTCAGCTCAATCGCATTCACACAAAGAGAAAACTAGATTCAGAAGAACAGCATAATTCTATATTCATAACTTATATGTAATTGTTCAAAACCAATACATATTTATATTAGATTATGCATCGATATTTAGCTATAGTTTGTTTGTTGCCTATGGCCAACAAACTATCAAGTCTGGTAACAAAACAATATATGAAAAGATATGCAAAACAATATGGAAAATGATATGGTTGTTGGCCACGAGTTCATAATAGGTTCAAAAAAACACCATCAAAAAATAGCCATAAATGGATTGAGTAATTATCACTGGTTTCATCCTCCATCCATTTGCTCGAACATTTGTCTCCATTTATTTCCTGTATGTTTATCACAAATTAGTTCAACACTCTCAATTGAATAATGGAATTTCCTAATTATTTCATTTCCTAATGTATTTTATCAAATATGTATACTTCTTGTGCCAAATAGTAATGGAAAGGCATAAAAAGGGTGAATGAAAGGAAAAATGAAGGATGAAATATTATGACTTATTAACCCTCATCAATAGAGTACTAGAGAAAAACACCTAAAACATAGAGCTGATTTTTAAAATTAGTCATTTTGGTATTCAATCATCCAACAAATCATAAATGAAACCAAAACGCTAATGTCAAAATATATTGCTAACTAGGCCACGACATTAAGCACCTCATAATAGAAACGAAACTTACAAAAAAGTTAAACTATTCATCATGAAATATTTGCACATAATTGATAAAATTGCCTACCCAATCAAATTCCTAAAACAATAGAATATGTAGAATTTTCTTTAGGAAGCTTGCACCTACCCCAACCTTATTTATCTATGTAGTTTCGAGCCTTTAATATCAATGATAAAGGAATAGAAAATTACCACCTCGCTTGGAACAGAAAGAAGCTCCAAGTCACCTTCATGAGTGCACTAATAAACATAGGTACACAATTGTTCATGCGATCACCTAATGGATGATAATAGCCTTCGACCCTCTCACATGTACAACTCTTGCCTTGGTAAATATACCAATAACGGGTGTTGGCACAAGCTCATAATATTATAAAATGTGGTTTCTTTCATTGGTTTAACAATAATACCTCTGAGCTAGAGTGATTAATCAGTATCTCCCATCAAAACAAGAGATTAAATGCAAGCATGGTACAAAAAGGAATTATCGCTACCTTTGGCCAAGAAAGTGCACTGACCTCAAAAATAGAAATCACTAGGTGATAGGGACAGGGTTGGATTGAGGCAATCACAATCTCAATGCTCTGAGTTCTTGCCTTGAGAACTCCTAAGGTGTCACTTCATCCACCATTCAAACTGTAGGTCCTCTGCTAGTTTAGGTACCCCAGGTTCATTTCCAACCCTGCTATCATCACTAATTTGCTGCTACCAATCAATTCTTCGTGCTTTTTCACACATACTCCATCTAGCCCTTAATAAGCTTAAAGACTAGTTAACCTCCAAACGTTTCCTAACTTGCATTTAGGGGTGTGCATAGGGTTTCAAAGCTTTAAAACAGTCAAGGGAAGGTTCTTGTACAAGCACAGACCTTCCTTCTTCTATCGCTTTCATTAAACCCTAGTTTAGGGTTTGGAAAGGCTACTAGGGTTGAGCCCCTTTTAGGCCAAACTTGCTTCTATCACCCTTGCTCAAATTTGGAGCACTAACAGATTTTCAAGGTCTTGGACTGTTTTCTATCCGTACATATGGTGTACCCTGTTCTTGCAAGAACTAGGGTTTTCTTTGCTTCTTTCTTGGACTGCTCAGCTTGTTCCAACCTCCAAAAGACCAAACAATGGCTCTGCCTTCTTGAACACCATGGTGAAGGTCCCTACAACCATTGCACACATTTTTTTCATGAAGATACAGCACCCCTGCAACGTTAGGACTAATTCCAACCACCTTTTCCAAACCAGGCATCACAAGCTCGCCTAGGAAAAGATTATAACCATGCTTCCAGTACTCACAAAGACACTTATATTTACATTATTTACAAGGATGGAGTTTTTCCTTGATTCCACAATGCCCATACTTTTTGGTACGAACAGGAAACAAACTAAAACTCCATTTTCTAGACTTTACTAGTCAAAACAGCAAACAGAAAAAAAACACAATATTTTACAAAATAGATGAAAGCGATAAGTAGAACAGTTGAGAATAAAAAAACAAAACTTCTATTTGCCTCACTACATGCTATGAACACTATAAAATTCTTCCTCTAATCCATTTAACAGCAGGCACACGACCAAGAACAGAAAATCAGAACTTTTTACACACAAAACACTGTTTCTTTTATTGTTTTTTGAAAACTACCCATATCAAAAGCCTCCAACCACTTCAAAAGTCGAGAATGAGATTTTTTCAACGCCTAGAAAATAGTTAGGTTTTCTCCTTGAGCCTAAGAATGGCCAAAAGATTGCTTTTGTAAAACACAGTGTGTTTTGCAATCTTTTACAAAAGCTTAGGAAACGCCCACAAAAAGATTTCCCAATTTATTCAACTTTCACCTAAGAATCAAAAGGTCCTCAACCACAACCTAGAAGGTAACAAAGACCTTACCAAAACAACAAAAAGGAAATTTAAAACAAAACCTTCAAAACAAGCTTGCACTTAGGCACTTGGGTAGGTGCTCCTGCACCACTAGGATTTAGAGAGCTTCCCTAGCACACATTAAAAACCACTCCAAGATGTAGCTCATAATTAACTGTGACATCATTTTTGATCTCCCACTAGTGATCCTGAAGGAAAAATTGAACCAATGGTGCACGCTTTAAGCTCCTATTGGTATGAGACCTTCTTAGGCTTGCACACAACAAACACATGGAAAAATCATATGCCAAGCTCATAAATTAATCTTTTTTAGACCTTTCCGGGGTTGCACAGTGTTGGGAACATGGTAGTATCTCACAATCATTAAGTCGATCAAATATAAATTCCTTGATAGCCAATAGTGTATCAAAAAACCTCTAGTAGGTAGGACCCACTACCCTCCATATCAAAAATGGACAAATGGTGCACCTTCCCTCATCCTTCAAGATCAAAACATTCCTAAACTTGCATGCATATGTCATGTGGCACCATCAGATGTCAAGCACAAGATATTATTTTTGGAACCTCCTTTGGGGGAATGTGGTGCAACAATTATGGAATTAACATGCAAGATTAAAACATCAACCCAACCATCCCAAGAGGTTAAAAAGATAGCTACTACTTAGCCATGGTTTTTGGATAATTATCATGCAGCCATGAAGTGATCAATATAACTAAAATGTAGGGAAAGGGGCTCCTTAATGCTAAGGGTTTATTTTCTCTATTTATGTCTTTCTCTAAGGTAATTTCATTAGGAAAGAGATCACAAGTTGTAATTATTAACTTTCAACCTTAATGGTGGGTCAATCACACCTAGTTCTTATTCATTAAGATAATAGGGAAAGTTTGAAACCAAACTAAAATGATTTGCAATGCTCAAACTAAATGAGAAATAAGAACTAATACATGAAATGAAAATTCTTGAAATTATAGAAACTAAAATCATATTTTGCAGGTAAATTTGAGAAGGGTTGGGACAAATACACCTATCACCAAAAGTTGGTTTTGAGCTATGTTGAAGGACATGTTCACCCTAGGGGAAATGGGTCCTAGTTAGGGCTTCAGAAAATAATTTTGGTAGTCCTCTTATGTTGGATTTTATCTTTTTTTTGCACAGGTTCCACTATCGAAAAGTTAGAAATAAAGAATGAATCTAAGTTTTTTTGGCTTGACAACAATGATGACAACTTATGCAATAATGGAAATTTTCTCTTCAATATCTTCAATCATTCTTCAACTTGTAATCTGCACATACATAAACATAGGGGGAAAAAAATTGTTTGAATGGGTTTTTTCCTTAGTCAAACCCCAAGTTTGGAAATTAAACCTTGATAGAAAAATAATGACAATGAAGAAGGAAATTATGAATGAACACTTTCTTTCTAAAACTCACTAAGCCTTCAATGGCTTCCCTTAGAGGGATAAAGACAAAAACATCACCCCAAGGAATCTAATATTTCTTTGCTTGATGTATTTAAACATTGGAAAATGTTTGGATGCTTTAGGATCAACAATGCATGTTAGCCTTCACAAGATTACATGAGCGCACATAACCTTGAACATGATGTTAGGATCTTCTATTGAATTCTCTTGACAATAATATTCTCTCACAGGATTTCTTCATAAAGTGTGTTAGATTTGAATTGATAAAATGATTATGTATTTATAGGTTTTTATCTAATTTCCCAAAAATTAGATTCCAAAAGCTGACAATTACAAGTTAAATTTGAATCAATAAAATACCACCAAAAACATATTAAAAATGGGTCTTAGGACTTAAAGAGGACCCATTCGCCCTTGGGTGAATGGGTCCTAGCCTATAAGTCTAGGACACACATTCTCCAACATTATTTAATTATGATTGCATTAATTAAATTTTGGTTTCCTTTTCAAAAAAAATGGGAATAAAAAGGCTTTGGAATGCATAATTTGGAAAATTAGAAGCTTAATTAAGTCCAATAAATTAAGGGAACCAAACAAAGTGTGAAATTGTAAAGATATACAATTTCTTACACTACAATAACAATGCCCCATATTTGAAGGCATAGCGAAAATCCTCTAGGAGGTAGTTTTTGCAACCTTAGCAAGTCATTGGCACATATTTCCACATCCTTCAACCTCAAAACATACATAATCTTTTGCCCATATAACACATGGCACTGTTGGACATTGGGCTCAAGAAATAGTCAATTTGGATCCTCTTTTTGGGGGGTGCATTGTGCCAAATATGACATTATCATGTGAACTTAAAGTATCAAAACAATTACTTACTCAAATGTAAGCTTTTGAGTCTTCCCTAGGGGGATGTAGCATGGGGTGCATGGTATAATTATAGGAGAAATACAAGGTTCTATACAACCAACATGAGAACCAAACAAAGGGTGTTCCATACCAACTATGTGGGAAGAAAGGTTGACTAGACGTTTAACACCTAGTTAGCCTAAGACCCTAGGGATGTCTCTCCCTTAGCCTTCTCTACGAATGATTTGTGCAAAATTATCTAATTTGGAAAAGTTAGAAGAATCAATTTGGAGGGCTTTTGTCTCCATTTTACAAGCGTGATTTTCTAATGTATTTGTCACTAAATGGGCTTCCTTGTAACAATGTGAAATATTTATTGAAACAAAACCCTCAAGGAGTTCCCAAACTGGTCTCAAAATGTAAGAGATGGCCCAAATTTTAGCTTGCCTATTTCTACATGCATTGATAATATTTAATGAATCTCCTTCAATGTCGATATTTTTTATCTACATATTATGTGCCAGCTTGACACCTACTAATAATTTATGAGCCTATGTTGCATTATTAGTGCCCACAAGTAACTTTAAAGACAATCCTTTTAAAAATTATCCTTTATCATTATAAATTACACAACCTAGCTCTGATACACACAAATTACCTTTAGATGCACCATCAAAGTTGAGTTTAATAAAAATTTGGGATGTATTGTGTCATTTGATTATACTTTTGTCCACTTTTTTGGGATGTATTGTGTCATTTGATTATAATTTTGTCCACTTTTGGAACCTTAGAATATGCACCTTGATTTGGAACCTTAAGGAGTGACCAAATATTTAACATTTCATTGTCCCAACTTGAGAATGAATTAGATGGGTTTGGTTTTTTCAACACGTCTGCCATTACTACTTTTGATATATTTCTATATCCAATTTGTTGAAGAAATTTTTCAAGTCTAGATATTTTTTCTAAAAATCCTTCTATTTTGCTTGAGCCATATGTTCCAAACAAGTAGTGGAGGAATCATCACCATAATGTATCAAAAAGAGAACCTTTATATAATAATTTCCAACTCTAAAATAACTCCAAAATAGTGTCTGGTAAGGGGAAAACCAATGAATCTTATTTTTGATCTAATTCCAACATGTTTGAAAAAACTACAATGAAGCAGGGGATGATCCACTATTTCTTTACCAGAACCACATATAATACAGTTGAAAGGCTAATCTATGACTAACCTAGAAAGTCTGCAACTTGGGAGAACCCACTTGTGGAGAGCTAACTAAGCAAAAGCACCTGATTTAGGTAGGATTGAGGAGTGCTAGCAGAGCTTACATGGTCATTTGCCTAGTTGAATTCTATATTTCAAGGTTAGAGATTTATAACCCTTCTTTACATTGTATTGACCTAACTTAGATGGGGCCCAAATAAATTTGTCTTTAGCATCTAAGAGTAGAACAATCCTTGAGTTCAGAATCAATTGTAGATTTTTCTTCTGATGTTGGGGAAATGGGAGATTGTGGAAGTTTCTCCATGAAATATTACACTTAAAGTTTGAGTTTTCTTTTATTATATAATGTTTGAATTTTGAACCCCATACTAATTTTAGACAATCTTGTTCCTCTTGTAAACCATCAATTGAAGATAGAAAAGGATTCACATTCCATGAATCATCCCAAAAACAAAAAAAAAACTCCATTGTGGATGATCCATGAAAGGAAGGGGAACATTACATCTCGGCATGTGATGATAAAATTCCACATTTTTTATCCTTCTAATGGATTTTCTAGAGTGAAGACTCTTTTTGGCTCTCTCAAATATAGGTATTGAGATCTCATGATTTAGCTCCATTTTGATGAGAGGTTTGCATACAACTTCCAAGTTATCTTTGCACCTAAGGCTAATTTTCTCAATTCCATGTTTTATAATCCAACACCTCCAAAAACCTTATCCTTTCATAGTTTTTCCCAAGAAACAAGAGGTGTTTTCTTGGAATTATCTAATTGCCTTTCCAAAGGAATTGCCTGGTAACTTTGACAATGTTCTCATGAGCCTCTCTTGGTATTTTTAGCATTGATAAAAAGTAATTTGGAATAGTAGATAGGACTGATCTAATAATAGTAAGTTGCCCTACCAGTGACAACCACCTTCCCCTCCATGACGGTACCATTTTTTTAAATATCCATAGATATTTTATTCCAAAATGAAGCTTTTTCAGCCCCTACAAATAAAGGAATTCCCAGATAAGTGTTGGGAAGATTATTCTAACTGAAACCTCGAACTGACAGAATATGGCCAATTACTAGAGCACTTGTATTATAGAAGAAGAATTTTTATTTCCCCAGATTGTTCACTTGTCTCGAGATTGGATAATAGTTTTCAAGCACATACTTAATATTCTTAGCTTCATGCACCGAGGGATGACCAAATAATAATGTATTTTCTATAAATAAGGAGTGTGTGTAAGAGATGTTTTATCTTGGTATTTTTATGCCATGCCACTTACTTGATACATGGAAGGCTAAAATTTCCTTACTTAGTGCTTATGCCATCAAGATAAAGAGAAAGGGAGAGAATGAGTCCCCTGGCCTCGATCCTTGAGAATCAGAGAAGACAGTGGTCGATTATCCATTTATGAGTATTAAATACTTTGTTGTCTTAAGATAAGAGAGTATCCATTTGCACCATTTTGAAGAAAAACCCAGCCTTACCAAGACATTTGATAAGAATTCCTAATTTACTTTATCGTAGGCCTTCATCATATCTAATTTTATAATCATGGCTAAAAAAATTCCTTTATGAATTTAATGCAATATTTCATGGGATATTATTGCCCCTTCAACTATCTCTTTTCCTAGAATAAACCCCTCTTTTTCCTCTAAGATTATATCCTGAATAATTTTTGCAAGTCTTAAGGTGATGACTTTTGAAAATATTTTATAGATGGTGTTATAGAGGGAAATAGGTCTAAATTCTGCAAATGAGGAAGGGATTTTGTTTTTGGGAATAAGAGTGATACGATTAGTATTAAGCTCTTTTAGTGTCATTCCATTCCTATGAAATTCCTCTAAAGCTAGTAAGATATCTCTTCCTACAAACTCCCAACATTTTTGATATAATAGTATATTAAAACTATCCAGACCTGGAGCTTTATCTAGAGAAAGTGTAAAGACTATAGTTTTTACTTCTTCAAAAGGATGGGTCCAAAAGAAACATTTTATCCTCTGAGCTAAGTGCTCTTGGAATCAAATTTAAAAATTCTTGTTCTTTTCCAATGAAGTCAAGATCCTGATTCACCGGTTTCAAGAGGAGATTAGAAAAGAATAAGATGGACTCATTTTTAATTTGTAACTCATATTTTAATAGTTTGTTGGAAGAAAATTTGATCAATAAAATTTTATTAGCATTGTGTCTTACCTGAGGTAAAGTCTAGAAGAACTTTGTGTTCATGTCTCCCTCTTTTCACCAAGTTTCTCTTGAGCTTTCAATTCTTGATACAACCACTCAATGTTCTCCAATGTTGGGGGCATAATAATTTCCTAAATTTTAGTGGTATAAGAACCAACCCTAAGTTGAGCCAATAATACTCTATTTGCCTCTAACTATTGATTTGGTCTAGCATTCTTCATCCAATTCTCATTTATAATATTTAGACATTTCTTAGGCCCCAACCTAAAAAAATTCTTGAATTTCTCTTTAGTCATATTTTTCATGGTGGGATGGGTTTAAATCCCAAAATACTTTTTTATCAATTAGATACATAGATTTTCTAGAATTCCATCATCAGGAGAAATAATCTTCCTTGATTGAGAGAAATAGTGCTCTCTACATTCCATATTTTTTTAAGATATTGAACTGATGTAGGAAATATAGAAGCTTGTTTTATTATATTATCAACCAACCTCTTTGTCTTTGGATTAGGATTGTTACCAAAAATTCTCTCTTTAAAGTCTTCACTATCAATGTTTCCCACGTATAATTATCTGCAGTAAAATTATATCCTCAAGTGATTTTAGATATAGGGGAAACCCCTTTTAATTAAAACTTCATTTTAGTGATGGTCCTTTTCATTTAAACATGCATGAAAGGAATTAATAAATTTCCAATAAACTATTCTTCATACAATAGAAACATCTTATAAAAGATACTCATAATAACAAAAATACCACAACTCCTATAAGAAAAAATATATTCATCAGATTTAAGATTTGAATCTCTATGGTCAAATATTCACAATTAGAAATAATATAAACTCTAATGATTATCAGTAATACTAAATTATTGTAAATATATTTGGACAATAAGACCTTGTAGAAATTATATGAACGAATCCTTCAAAGAGATGGATAATTGAATGATACACTCCAAGGGACATAATCATAGTACTGGATAGAATTAATCAACTATGCTTGTTGTATTCAAAATAGGGTACCGCACAAAAACCTTGAAGAGAATTACTCCCTTTGCAGCTTGTATAGGCAGTAAATCATTTATTGAGCACTTCAAGGTCATTAGATCTCTAGCCATGACATGCATGGTGAAATAAAATCATAAGTCAATGGAACCTCAATCCAAACCTTGAATATTTGCAAGCTACCTAGATGGTGTAAAAGGTTATTTCCTACTTTATCCTACCACACATGAGTTTTTCATTGAGATAAGTGTTAAGTTTCATGATATTTATACCAACTAAACACTTGAAATTTCTCCTTCTTTTGTGGATTCATTTGATATTTTATGATTCTTCTAACAATTTATATCATTCATAGTGGATTCTTGAGCTAGGATTATTTATTTTTCTTCCAATTATAATAGTGAGGATGATGATAGGGATTCATCCTCATCCTCTTTTGGGTTTGTGAAGAATCATTGACTCCCTTTCTATATTGAGTCAAGCTTGGGGTTTATTGTACTACACTACTTTTTGATGCTACTTTGTATCAACTTGTTGAAAATCTCATTTATCTAACTCATACCATTTTGGACATTTCATATGTAGCTGGTGTGGCTTTGAGATTCATTTAGGAACCTCATGAGCTACACTAGAGAGAAACTAAGAGGATCCTTCACTACCTATAGTGTACTCATAATTTTTAGATTCATTATAGAGTTGGTACAAATTTTGACTTGGTTGGCTTATGTAACATAGAAAAAGGGATCCTAGGTCCTAAATGCAAAGAACCTAGGATGCAAGGGGCCATTTTCCAAGTTACATTGAGATGTAGATTAATCAGGTGAAAATATTGACTTAGATAAACCTCGAAAGTGAGCCAATTAGACCTGGATCTATATCTAATTGAGGATGGGAATGAATTTTATTAGATTAGAATGATTTCAAATGTTTAACTTAATGATCCTATATGACCTAATATAATAAATTTAAATTCATGACAACTGATAAATAGAAATAGTCAAGTTTCAACAGATTTGTAAGGTGCGGACTGATATATACATGCGCAAAAATTTTGGTTTTGTTGTGCCTACAAGGATTGGGTCACCATATGGCTATTGAGTCCTTGTAAGGGTGTCCTAGTCAACTTTCAAGGTCCTCTAATGTCATAGTTGAGCTTTTTCTTTTTTCCTATCCCACAGTTGAAATGTTGTAAATAAATCTTGTATGTGAGTTTTTGTGTCTTTACAAGTTTGATGACAACAAATGAAACAATTCAAAATGGATCTTAAATATCTCTTCAATCCACTTCAAACTTGAAACTTTCACATTCACAAAGAGGGGAAATGTTGTGCCATATAGGGACTTTCCTCAATCAAAACTTGTGTTAGTATTTCCACTTGCACAAAGGCAATAGCAATGATAAAACCTTGAATGAAAAGGAAGGAAATGATGAATGAACACAATGTTGCAACTCGCCACCCTTCAATGGCTTCCTTGAAGGAATAAATACATACACATCTCTTCAGGGGTCTTGGATCTTGATTGATAGATTTGCTTGAATTCTTAAACGCTAGGAGACCTACAACAATGTTAGCCTTCACATAGCATGAACATTAACACACATAAACTTTGACATGATGTTGGATCTTGAATTGCTATAATAATGCTCTGATATTCTACTCTTGAATTCTCTTGACAATAATATTTTCTCTTGAATTTCTAGATCATGTTGCTTAGATTTCAAATGGTAAAATAAATATGTATTCATAGGTTTTTATCCAATTTCTCAAAAAATTATATTCTAAAAGCCGACACTTTGTATTTGAATTCTAGACATTAAAATGATTTTGATAACATATTCAAATTTAGGTCCTTACTAAGGAGGGGGGCCCATTCACCCTTGGGTGAATGGGTCTTGGGCCAAATTTCTAGGACATGTTTGATACAAGGCAATTTAATGATTGACTACATTTTTTTAATATTGGTTCTCATTCAGAAAATGCTAAAAATAAGTCTTTGGAATGCATAATTTAGAAAATTAGAAGCTTAACTAATTCCAATTAATTAGGGGCCAAAACATAATGTGAAAGTGTAAAGTTATTGAAACATAGAAAAAGAGGTTCACCAAAATGAATTAACAAAATGATGAACCTAATTTTACTTGTAATTTCATTCAAATATGAGGTCTACAATGTGTATTTAACAATAAAAAAATAAACCTAACTATTATAACAACAAAAAGGTATGTTTTAAGATGTTGAAATGATGTGTACCTATTGTAGAAAGTGATTTTTTAGGCCTCACTGAGGACTCATTCGCCCAGTGGTGAATTGGTCCTTGCTAGGGTTCTAGAAAATTTGTTTCTAGGTTTTGTTCTTCAATGTCTATGCTCCCAAATCCTAGGTGTTTAGCTCCTGAAAGTCATAAATAAATTTTGTAGCTTAGTTTATGTGATCTTGCAAGAAAGATGATAACTTTTACAACTTTTATAACTTTTGTTCTCCACTTGATCTTCAACCTAAAACCTACAATCACACAACAAAGGAGAAAAGATATTATTGCTTTGTTAGGGAATAGGGATTTTTCTTGGTCAAACCCCATTTTGGTAATTAAACCTTATGATGAAAATATGAAACATGAAACAATGATACCTTAGTTGATATCTTGAATAAAAACTCAACAATCTAGCATGAAGTGGCCTTAAGGAATGTAGATCTTGATCACAACACTTGATTATAAACAACACTTTGAATATTCTTGAATTCGATATTCAATGCTACATCAACACATTATCTCAACAACATGCATGATGCATTGTGCCTTTGAAATGATGAATTGACCTTGATTGCTGCAATAAACTCTAATAATCTACCGTTGAATGTCTTCTTGAATTCTCTTGAATGCTCTCTTGATCATAAATTTGTTATAATGCTTGAATACTTGAAAGCTTAGACTCTTAGGATGAAACTATGTGAGATAACCTTATATTTATATATAACTTAAGATTAAATCCCGAAATTGAAATAACACAAGACGACATCAGATCTAGGATTTTAAATTTTTAAAATATAGCCAAAACCACATCCTAAGGGGGGTTTCCTAAGTTAAGGAGGACCCATTCTCCATAGGCCAAATGGGTCCTAACATACTTAACTAGGACATGTTTCAAGGATTATGAAATTACATGCCAAAAGGGGGTCCTAGGACCTAGTGAGATCCCATTCACCAGTGGCAAATGGGTCCTAGGTTACTATCCTAGGACACATTTCTTGAAAAATTAAGTGTTGTGTAATTTCATTTAAGAGTGTTGGGCTTTATCCCTCGAAAAATGTAATAAATTAAGGAACAATTAAGTCTATTTATTAATTCATTCCCAAATTAAGGAAAAGGGATACTTTTTTTGTTACTATAGGTATACAATTTTCTACACTATATTTAGCCCCCACTTTAGTGAGAGTATGAACTTAAACTCAAACTCACACTAAAGTAGAGAAATATATTTCAAGAGGGGTTCAATTGTCCAAATTTTATAGAGATAGGATAACTAAGGATCAAAGAGAGTGATCAAGCCCCCAAGATCCAAGATCCCATGGCAAACAAATATAAGCACAAAGGAACACACATTTATCATATGATATGTAGCAAGACAAGATACGCAAACATACAATGTCAAAATTAATGCAAAAATAAAAATATGGACTAGCAAGTTTTATTATGCTATGTGTCCATGAAAATAAAAATGCTTAACATCTCAACGGATGGAATAAAAATAAAAATCTTAACATCTCAATGGACATAATAAAAATAAAAGGCTTAACATCTCAACGGATGGAATAAAAATAAAAGGCTTAACATCTTAACTGATGGAATAAAAATAAAAGGCTTAACATCTCGGCCAACGAAATAAAAGGACAGTGCCACAAAACCTCAAAGGATGTTGTAATAACATCACCACCAAAGGTCAAGATAAAAAAAAATCAAACGAGTCTTGCTTACTTCATGAAAAATCACACCTTAGGGAACATCACACTTGATATCACCACCAAGAGAGGAATATTCAAGGAATAGAAGATCATACCTTAGGGAACACTATACATAGCATTACCACCAAGGATAAATTCATATGTCAAGAAAAGGTCACGCTCTTGTGGGACATCAAATCTAATATCATCACAAAAGAGACACATCACATGGATTAAAAATACTGCACCTTGATCAACAAGGTCACACTTCCTATGATATGTATACTATTGTCACTAATAAGATACCATTTCTTATACAAACAATGAATTGGGGGCCATATATCCCCCCTAAAAATGTTAGTGTACTTTCTACACTATTATTTTAAGGAGACACAAAATGGATCCCTTGCTAGAAGCAAAACACATAGGAAAAGGCTACCTAGCCCCTTTGCCCCCAAGTGTAAGGGAAAAGGTGATCCCAAAATGGATAATGATTGCATAAATCCAAGCTTGTACTCTCATGAATGGTAGTGAATGTGTTATGATACTAAAACTACCACATGGCAAGGAGTAGCAACTAATGCTATTGATTATGATGAGTAGGAGAAGTATCATTCATACAAAAAAGTTCCCCTAGGGACTCATCATTTTGAAACATATCCAATTACATACTCCCACATGTAATGTCTCTCAACTTAGGATGCATCAATCTTAAAATTGTATTACGAGAATCTTGCGTGACAGCATTAATGTTAAGAAAAGGTTTCTTTGATATTTTTCATTTATTTCAAAGGACAATAACCAAGACCTCTTGTTGTTTCTTGCATGTTAGGTGCTATAGGGACACATATACCTTGTTATCTTACACCATATCCTTTTCCCTTATAGCCACATTGTTTCAAAATTTGATAACCTCCTCCATAAATTATTTCCAATTCTTTCTAAGAAGGTGGATTTCCCTGATCATGTTCATCATATGTGGATGTATAAATTTTTTTCCTCTTCTTTGCTAAAATTTTTAGACAAATGCTTTTGATGACTCAGATTGTGTTGATATCATTTCCACTTCTTTCCCTTTTCTTGTCTTGAATTGTATAACCTTGTATTCCCCATCGAATTTAGGTGTGAAATCTAATGATCCCAAATCATCCTCTGAAACATTGTCATACTTGGGAAACACTTATCTATATCCTCAAATTGTAAAGGTTCCACCTTTATTGTTGGTGCTAATTTTCAAAGAGGATTTGTTGTTCCCTTTTCAATTTTTAAATAACTCTCGGATTTTGGATTGGATTTTATCGTGTGAACCTTGTTTTTGTAATTTTATTTCATTAGATGATGCAACATTTAAGGCACTCCATTCATTTCATGAATCCATGGTCTACCCAAGAGAATATAATATTAAAGGTCATGGGGAATGACATGGATAGGGGTTTGTAATGTCACCTTACCAACCTTGATAGGTAATATTATCACACCAAGAAAAAAATTTCCCACATTATCAAAACTATGGATAGATAAAGAATCTAGTTGAATTTTAGTCTTATCTACTCCAATTCTATCCAAAAAATTTACACTACAAACATTAAATCCTAAACCATTATCAGCAAGGGTACATCTAATCCCAAGCTTGTTAATAACAACCAATATCATCAAGGCCTCATTTTGTGTTTGTGTTTCCAAAGGAGGTAATTCATTTTGATGAAAGACAATATCCAAATTAGGTTGATTCATATTCTCAATCAAATTTTCCACATCATTTGGTTACGCACTAGGAGGGATGATAACTTTCTGCAAGGAATTTTGAAGCATGCTATTGTATATATGTGATGTTTGAATGAGATCCCACAAGGATACCTTAGTAGGAGTGTTATGAAATTGTTCAACAAGATCATACTCCTTTCCACTGTGATAAGGTAAATGAGGGGCAATAGGTAAAATAGGTTGTGGGAATGGTATCAATCATTAATTAGCCTATTTTTGTCTTGGTTTCTTATTTTTTCTAGTGTTGCATGTGTGATCTATAGTATGATAACTTGTTTTTTGCAACACATGGTTACTAGTAAGTTATTTTGTGAAGTTTAAGATAGCACTTAGAGGTTTAGGAGGTCATATTATGAGAGGTGACTTAGGAGGTCCAATAATTAGAGGACTTTTAGGAGGTCCAATTATTAGAGGACTCTTGGGAGGTCCAAAAGGATTTTTAGGAGGTCCAATAATCAAGGGATATCTAATGTCCAATTTTGCATTCATAACCTCAATGGATTTGACTTCTTATTTATGATCTTCTATCAAGGTGGGTCTAAGGTGACCTCAGCATGTTCATCTTTTTGGATATTTCTAATATGTGGTTGTCATTGATGTCAACACTATTGGAATTAATGTCTTTAAGGTTGTATATGTCAAGGATATTGAGAAAATAGTAATAAAATAAGTTGCAGGTTGTCGGTGATGCAGTGAAGTTCAATATGATGGCTAGCTCAGTATATTGGATTAAAGGTTTTGTTGAAAATTATATCTAGTTTATCCACATGAAGTTTTAGAGGCTCGCATGAAGATTTGATTAAGTTACGAGTATATGTGTTCTGACAGTTGTTTTGTTGCTTTAGTTGGTGTTCTTGAAAGAAGATGATATGATTCTAGTAATTTGAGTTGTTGTGGATGCTTCTATGGTGATTCATGATTCTTTCGGATATTTCTAGATCATTCTTTATCTATGTTGTTGGTTCGGATTGATTGTTGTGCTCGTGATTGGTGATTTTCTTTTTTGATTCATGTTTTTCATGATCATAGCCGACAGGGTGATTTTAGCGTGTTGTGGATCTTTGAGGCATAATTTTTTAAGGTGTTTCATTTTCAAGACATGTTGTTTTGGGTCCTTACTATGTTTTGGCTGAAATTTTTTAGTTCGCATTGATAAATTGTTTATTAATTTGGGCCGACAGTTTGTACACATTTCATATTTTGTTGGACTGACATGTAGTTTATATTATCCTTAGTTGCAGATATATATGATCAATTTTTTATACCATTTGAGATCAATGGTGACTGAGATGTGTGTGTGTTGCATGTGAATAATGTTCAAATATTTCGAAGGTAGAAGTAAAGTGTGAAGAAGAGTGAGCAGAAGAAAGTGTTTATGTGCTTAATCGGAACTATAATCAAGCATTAGAAGACGTTATTTCCTCAGTTCAAAATCTTTAGATGAAATCTGAATGTGACTATAAGACAGTGAGTCTTCCCTTGGGCAGTAAGCATTTTTGTATTTGAGCAGTGAGCTCTAGGCAATGTGTCTGAATGCATGTGCATTCCCCATTTATAATACTTTTAACAGAGTATAAACTTGTGGACTAACCTCCACTGTGATTTTTCCCCTAAAAGGGTTTCCATGCAAAAATATTGGTTTTATGTGTGTTTTTGATGTGGTCATGGTTTATGCTTTCATGTTTATTTATCAGATCTGAGAATAATTTTAATAAGTATAATTTATGTGACAGTTGATTCACCCCCCCTCTCAGTTGTCTAACCTTGTGTTGCCAACAATTGGTATCAGAGCAGGTTCCTCTTGAGAAGCTTGACCGCTTGAGGTGATCCGGGATGGTGACATATAAGAAGGATAGTCTAAGATTTGATGGAAAAAATTATTCTATGTGGAAGACTCGAATGGAGTGTCATTTGAGATGCATTGGTGAACCTTACTAGACAATTACAAAGAATAGTTATATCATCCCATAGAATGGTCCTTCTACTGCAGGTGAGATTAAGGAATTCGAGTACAATATTAGGGCTAAGGAAGCATTGTTGAGTGCTCTGAATGGTTCTAAAATGAAAAATGTAATGGATCTGAAGAATTCTTATGAGATCTGGAAAAAGTTGGAAACTTTGTATGAAGGTGATACCCATGTGAAGATTGCTAAGATGCAAAGCCTGAAAGGGAAATATGAAACATTGAGAATGGGTGAAGATGAGAACATCACTTATTTTATTTAGAGAGTGAATGAACTTGTGTGTAGTATCAGATGTGTTGGTAGAATATTGGAAGAATCGAAGATTGTTGCTAAATTTTCTAAGATCCTTGTCTGCTGCATACAAACAGAAAGTTGTTTCTATTGAGGAGACCTAAACTATGACAAATGTAACTAGAGACATGTTGATTGGTAAGCTTTATACTTTTGAGTTAAGTGAGTTTGGTGAATCTCTTCCTAAGACAGAATCTACATTCAAAGCTACTATCTCTGAAAAAGATAAGCAGAGATATGATCCAAGAGAAATTTATTCTAGAAAAATGTCCAAATATGAGCAGGAAATGAGATAGATTGAATAAGAAGATAGAAAACTAGATCAGATTGAAGCACTTATTGTCAAGAGGGTGGCCAAATGAGAAGGTAAGTATAAATGGAAATTTTCTCTTAAATGTTTTTCTTACAATAATATAGTTCATTTTTCCTCAAGGTGTCCTAAAAGAGTTCCTAAGCCAAGATATAACAAGCCTAGATTCCAAAGAAAGTGTTATTATGCTACTAATGAAGGTGTGACAGATGATGAATCTGATAAAGGGAATGTAAGTGAGGATGAATGGGTATTCATTACTATCAAGGAAAATAATACAACACCTACTAAATCTACCAGTTGCATGAATGTGGAGAAAGCTCTAGCTGCCAAAGTTGAAGAAAAAGATGAATGGGTGATTGACAGTGGACTCTCTCATCACATGACAGGTGATAAAAGTAAATTTGTGAGCTTGGAAAAGTATGATGGTGGTGTTGTAAGATTTGGTGATGAAAAATCTGGTGTAATCTATGGCAGAGGATCCATTTCTTTTGATGGTAAGAATAATACTAATTATGTTCTATATGTGGAAGGTTTGAAGTATAATCTCTTAAGTGTTGGAGAGATGGTTGATAAGGGATATAATCCTCAATTCAAGGATGGAAAGTGTAGAATATTGGGGATTTCTGGAAATGTGATTGCATTTGGTACAAAAACAAAAGGTAATATCTTTCACCTAAGTACTACTAGTAAAAGTTGTTCGATTGCTCAAGTTGATGAAAGTTGGATGTGGCATAGGAGATTGTGTCATGTAAACTTTGACAATATTATCAAGATAAGTTCTACTTAGGCAGTGAGAGATCTTCCTAAGTTGATAAAACCTACTAATACTATATGCAAGGAATGTCAGGGAAGCAAACTAGAATTTCATTTTGAAGAAAACAACATTGTTCAAATGAAGTGTTGGAGCTTGTGCATAATAACTTGTGTGGTCCTTCTAGAATCGAAAGTTTACAAGGAGATAGGTATTTCATGTTACTTATTGATGATTATTCTAGATTGATGTGGGTTACTTTCTTAAGGGAAAAATCTGAAGCTCTAGAGAAATTCAAGATTTTTAAGGCTATGGTTGAGATAGAGACAGGTCTAAAGATTAAATTTCTGAGATCAGATAGAGGTGGTGAATTCAGTTTCAATGAGTTTAATTATTTTTGTGAAGAGCATGGGATAAAGATACAATTATCTGCCTCATGGACCCCTCATAAAAATGGAGTTCTAGAAAGGAAGAATAGGAAAATTCAAGAAGTTTCTAGGACTATGATACTGGAAGGAAATTTTCCTCATATCTACTAGAGAGAATCTGTGAGTACTTCCATTTACACTCTTAACCAGGTACATTTCAAAGGTGATACCAGTAAGACTCCTTATGAGCTATGGTTTGGTCATAAGCCAAGTGTTAGATACTTCAAAATCTTTGGGAGTAAATGCTATATCAAAAGAGATGAAGATATAGGAAATATTGATGCTAGAAGTGATGAAGGAATCTTTCTTGGTTATTCTACTAAAAGTAAAGCCTATCGCTGCTACAATAAGAGATTGAGGAAAGAAATTGAAAGTTCTAATGTAAAGGTTGATGAAGACATAGTTAGACCATCCAGAACCTGCAAATATGATTTAGACGATTAGAATGATAGTTCAGATAAAGGAAAGAAAGTTCAGACTCTAAATCAAGTTCAAATCATTCTAGTGAATCAGGAAAATCAAGAGGAACAAACTAGTGAAAGTACAGAAGTAAGATCACAAGAGCCTAAAGTTCAAGAGCCTAAGACTCCAAGGTATGTAATACTTAATCATTCAGAAGATTAGATTATAGGTGTTAAGAAAAAAGGTGTTCAAACAAGGAGAAGAATTGCAGAAGAATACTTTTTGATCTCAAAGACTAAGCCTAATAATGTGAATGAAGCATGCAAAGATGAAAATTGGGTGGAAAAAATGAAAGAAGAACTAATGAAAATTGAGAAGAATGATACGTGGACTCTTGTTCCTAGACCTGAGGAAAAAAATGTAATTGGAACTAAATGGATCTTTCGAAATAAACTAAATGAGCAAGGTGAAGTTGTTAGAAACAAAACAAGACTGGTGTGTAAACGATATTCTTATATGGAAGGAATTGACTTTGAAGAAACTTTTTCTCATGTTGCTAGGATTAAAGCTGTGAGATTATTTCTTACTTATCCTACTTACCAAAACTTCAAGGTTTATCAGATGGATGTCAACTCAGCATTTCTAAATGGTGAATTGGATAAAGAAGTGTATATTGAGCAACCCGATGGATTTCAATTGACTGATCGAGGAGATATGGTTTTCTGGTTGAAGAAAGCATTGTATGGACTTAAGCAAGCCCCAAGAGCATGGTATGCTAGATTGGAAAATTATTTGTTGAAGCTTGGATTTAATAAAGGTACTGTTGATAGTAATTTGTATTTCAAGATTGATCATGATAAAGATTTGATTGTTGAAATCTTTTTTGATGGTATCATTTTTGGAGGAGATGATAGTTTGTGCATGAATTTTGATGATGAGATGCAAAGTGAGTTTGAGATATCTATGATTGGAGAATGAAATTATTTTTGGGATTTCAAATTACTCAACTAGATAAAGGGATCTTTATATCTCAGTCCAAGTATGTGAAAGAATTGCTAAAGAAGTTTGGTATGGAATATTCAAATCCAGTTGGTACACCTATGGTGACCATATGTAATTTGACTCAAGATGATGATTCTCATAAAACAAATCAAACTAGATACAAATCCATGATTGGTGGATTTCTCTATTTGACTCAAACTAGATCTGATATCATGAATTTTGTATGCATTGTTGCAAGATTTCACATTGATCCTAAGGAATCTCATGTGACAATTGTGAAGAGGATTTTTAGGTACTTGAAAGGGACAGTTGATTTTGGCCTATGGTATCCTAAAGAATATGACCTTACTTTGAGTTTTTCTATTGATGTTGATTGGGTAGGAGATGTGGATGATAGAAAGAGTACTAGTGGTGGTGCATTTTTCTTGGGAAAGAAGTTGATTTCATGGTTAAGTAAGAAATAGAATGTCATTTCTTTATCTACTATAGAGGCAGAATACATTGTTGTTGCTAACAATTGTACTCAAGTATTGTGGATGAAGCAGATGTTGAAAGATATCAAAGTTGTGTATGATAAACCTATTTATATATTTTGTGATAATTCAAGTGCAATTAACATTTCTAAGAATTTGGTTCTGCATTCAAAAACAAAGCATATATCTATCAAGTTTCACTTTTTGAGAGAAAAGGTGAGTGAAAAGGAAGTCAGATTGGAGTATGTGCCCACTAAGGAACAAATTATAGATATCTTTACCAAGCCCTTGCCTAAGGATACTTTTGAGTATCTCGGAGGGAAGCTAGGGGTGATTACCCCTCATTAGAATTAAGATGCATTGACTTGCATCATTCTGTGTATTGCATAGTCATATCTTGTGATCTGGATTGATGTTGTGGTGGCTGCTACTCAGGGGGAGTAGTCAGATGTTCAGAAATGTGGTCCATAGCTTGTGTGGAGAAATATAATGTGTACCTTTGTCATTGATGTCAAAGGGGGAGAAGATTCATGTGAAAATATATGAAAGAGTTAAGGAGAAAAGAGTCAAAATCTAAGGGGGAGAGAGTGCTAAGAGAAAGTATCATTGATTTAATTTTTCACATCATGTGTTTCCATCAATGATAAAGGGGGAGATTGTTGAATATTTCTGATATGTGGTTGTCATTGATGTCAACACTATTGGTATTAATGTCTTTAAGGATGTATATGTTGAGGATATTGAGAAAATTGTAATAAAATAAGTTACAGGTTTTCGGTGATGTAGTGAAGTTCAGTATGATGGCTAGCTCAATCTATAGATGATAAGAATCTATGGATTAAAGGGTTTGTTGAAAATTATATCTAGTTTATCCACATGAAGTTTCAGAGGTTCGTATGAAGATTTGATTAAGTTATGATTATCTTTGTTCTAATAGTTGTTTTGTTTCTTTAGTTGGTGTTCCTAAAAGAAGATGATATGATTCTAGTAATTTGAGTTGTTGCGGATTCTTTTGTGGTGATTCATGATGCTTTTGGATGTTTCTAGATTATTCTCTATCTGTGTTGTTGGTTTTCATTGATTTTTGTGCTCACGGTTGGTGATTTTCTTCTGTGAGTTCATGTTTTTCATGATCACAAGCGACAGGGTGATTGTAGCGTGTTGTGGATCTCTAAGGCATAATTGTTTAAGGTGTTTCATGTTTGAGACATGTTTTTTTGGATCCTTACTATGTTTTGGCTGAAATTTTTTGGTTCACATTAATAAATTGTTTATTAATTTGGGTCGATAGTTTGTACACATTTCATATTTTGTTGGGCCAACATGTAGTTGATATTATCCTTAGTTGTGGATATATATTATTGATTTTTTATATCATTTGAGAGAAATGGTGAGCAATATGTGTGTGTGATGAGTTTGAATAATGTTCTAATCTTTCAAAGGAAGAAGTAAAGTGTGAAGAAGAGTGAGCAGAAGAAAGGGTTTATGTGCTTAACCAGAACTATAATCAGGAATTAGAAGATGTTATTTTCTTAGTTCAAAATCTTTGGATGAAATCTGAATGTGACTGTAAGACAGTGAGTCTTCCCTTGGGCAGTAAGCATTTTTGTATTTGAGTAGTGAGCTCTAGGCAGTGTGTCTGAATTCATGTGCTTTCCCCATTTATAATACTTTTAACAGTATAAACTTGTGGACTAACCTCCAACGTGGTTTTTCCCCTACCAGGATTTCCACGCAAAAATCTTGGTGTTATGTGTGTTTTTGGTGTGGTGATGATTTATTCTTTCATGTTTATTTATCAGATCTGAGAATAAGTTTAATAAGTATAATTTTTGTGACAACTAATTCATCCCCCCCTCTTAGTTTTTTGCCCTTGTGTTTCCAACACATCTAAGAAATGCATCTTACTATCTTTTGAAATAAATGTATCAATTATTTCATCCTCTTGCCCAACAATATCTTTCCAATAGGATAGGTAGTCGAAGGAGAGAAACAAAAAAGATTATCATGGAACTCAATGGCTAGATCTAACACCAAGGTACCTTTGTCATAAGTAGGAGAGGTATCAAGAGAATAACAACTAGGATTTTCATGATTTTCAATGATTGCATCCTCTTATATCAAAATATCCTCACAAATGGGAGAGATTTTGGGAGATGAATGAAGACCAAGCAAGGTGATATTAAGAAATGTGTCAATGATTTCATCCTCTTGCACCATAATATCTTCCTAAGTGGTAGAAGTATTGGGAGAAGTATAAATATGTTTCGCATGATACTCAATGATTGGATCTTCTAGCAATAAGGTACCTTCTTCAAAAGTAGGAGAGGTATTGGGAGAAAAACTATGATGGTCATGATTGTCTTTAATTGAATCCTCTTGTACCAAAACATTCTCACAAATGGGAGAGTGTAGTAATGAAAAAAGTGTCCTTTTTTCCTTAATTTGGGAATAATTAATGAGTCTAATGTTGCTTGGGTTTAGTGGTGTAATGTGTCTTACATGTTCACATTAAGTCTAGGGCCCTTTTAATAAAATAGACTTAATGATTCCTTATTTAGGGTGTTGTAAAGTGTTTCTTTACACTTTCACATTGATCTAGGGCCTTATTAATTAAATGAGGTTAATTTGAGCTTAATTGGCCCCTTAAATTCAAATCCAAGCCTGATTTATTGTATTTTCCGAGGGATGAAGCCTGACACTCTTAAATGAAATTACACATCACTTAATTTTGCAAGGAATGTGTCTTAAGATAGTGACCTATGAACCATTTGCCATGTGGTGAAGGGGTCCTCACTAGGTCCTAGGACCCCCTTTTGGCATGTTATTTCACTTCTCCTGAAATGTGTCCTATTTGAGTTTTCTAGGAACCATTCACCCTATGGTGAATGGGTCATCCTTAACATAGGACACCCCTCTTGTAACATATTCTTGGTGATATTTTTATAATTTCCAATCCTAGATCTGATGTCAACTTGTGTTATTTAAATTTTGGGATTTAATCTTAAGTATAAATATAAGGTTATTTCACTATGTTTTCATGTAAGACTTTCATGAGATCAAAAACATTTCGCAAGAGTATTATAGAGAATTCGAGAAGCCATTCAAGGACAGATCATCAAGGTTTTATTGCAGCAATCAAAGATCCAATTCATCATGTCAAAGTCATGCATTTTGTTGAACTAATGTGTGGATGTAGCATTGGTGATCAGTTTCAAGCATATTCAAGGTGTTGTTTCTATCGAAGTGTTGTGATCAAGATCTACATTCCTTAAGGCCACTTCATGCAAGATTTTATATTTGTACTCCGAGTTTTTAATTAAGGATTGGTGAGGTGTAGCATTACTTTTTTCATTCATATTTCCTTTTATGCATTATTTAAATTCAAGGTTCAATTACCGAAATAGGGTTTGGCCAAGGAAAACCCCTATTTCCTAACAATCAACAATTTTTCTTCTCCTTTAATGTGTGAGTGTGGGTTTTAGGTTGAAGATCAAGTGGAGAAAAAAAGTTTCCAAAGTTGGCATCTTTCTTGAAAGATCATATAAAATAAGCTACACAATTTATTTCTAACTTTCAGGAGCTGAACACCTAGGATCTAAGAGTGCAAACATTGAAGAACAAAACCCAGAAATCAATTTTCCAGAACCCTAGCAGGGACCCATTCACCACTGGGTGAATGAGTCCTTAGTGAGGCCAAAAAAATGCACTTTTCACAATAGGTACACATCTTTAAACTACCTTTTTTCTTTTATAACAAATAGGTTTGTTTTTTTAATGTTAAATGCATAGTATAGCCCTCATAATTAAATGAAACATTGGAAGAATAGTGGTTCATCATATTGATAGATTCACTTTAATGAACCCCATTTTTCGATGGTTCATTATGCTGAACCCAACTTCTTAAAAATTATAGTTTTTCCTAATTTTGGAGTTTCTTTTCATCTTATATTAGATCTTGCATTCATTTGCATTCATTTGCATTGAATTAAATATCATTTAGTGTGTCTTAGTTTGCATTCAAATTTGCATCTTATCTAGGGTTTTAGAATTGCATTGTTTGCATTCCTTAAATTTAAAAAATATAAAAACAAATCAGCCATATTACATATCATTTAGATCATATAAACTTGCATTTGAAAATTGAAAATAAAATTGTATATCAAACTAGGTCTTTTAGTTCATCATTTTGTCACATTTTCAACTTGCATTTCACATTGCATTTACAAAAAATTAAACCTAAAACTTACTGTAGCAAACCTAAATACTTACTATAGCAAACCTAAATCTTAAAATCATTAGAAAAGCCTTAAAAATCTATCAAAATCAGTTTCAAAACCCTAATCTAGGACCCATTCACTCTAGGGTGAATGAGTCCCTGATTAGACCTAAATCTGCATTTCTGAAAATTGAAATCTTCAATTTTGTGCTTATGTTTGCTACTGTCAGATCTCCATTTCAGTTTGTTGATTTTTGTTTCATTAATTTCATTAGATCTAGCTTAATTTTTTTTATTTAGTGCATTGTCCGAATTCAAAATTCCATTTACAACATTTCATTTTTAGATTGTTGCATAGTGTAATCAGAAAACTACCTTGTTTAAGTCTAAAAATCTGAAAATGGACAAGTGTTTAAGCAATGTGTGGAAGTCCTTGTTCTCTTTGGTTGATTTTTCAAGTTGTGTATTTGGAAATGATCCTAATGAAATTGAACCTACGCATGCTCACCCAACTCCTAATGAGTTTCCTCGTGAAGTTGACATCATTGGAGAAGATGATGATAGCATGAACAATTTCATAAATGATTTCCTTAATAATCTTGAGAATAATGCATCTTTCTACCCTTCCATGAAACAACCAACACAACTCAAGATTTTTTGTCTTTTACATCTTGAAATTGAGTCACAAACTAAGCCTAAACTTTCAACAATGAGTGAACCTAGTTCCTCTAGTCAAGTGCATATTCATTCATCTTATGTTAACAAAGTGACCGATACTCCCATCAATCTAGAAGAGACATAGGCCAAGTCTTTAAGATTTTAACCAACCAAGGATGTGACATAACTAATGAGCATAAAATTCATAAAATTTTAGAGAAAAATCCTATTGAACAAACCAAAGGAATAGGATATCAAGATCTTCCTCCAGACATAAGTGTCCTCCTCCCTAAAGAACAACCAATGTCTAACAAGAATGATAGGATCATCTAAGGTCCTCCTTCTCTATATCCACCTCAACAAGTTAGTGAATCAAGCAAGCAATAAAAACATTATAAACTCGGAAAATTGTCATTCATACATACTCAAATAGAAATTGAATGAAAGATGGAAAAAATCCTTAAGAAAGGTTGGATTAAACTGCCATTTCATAGTAAAAGTAACATACCTAAGAAAAAATGAATTATTGTGCATATCATAGAACTCTTGGGCATCTTACTAATGAGTGTTATGCATTAAAATTGATATTGATTTATTCTCATTTTGATGATGATGATTTCTATCAAGTGATTGCATAGCATTTCCTTTCACTCCTTACCATGTAATAGTTGTAGGATCTTAACATTCTCAATATTACATGTTATACATTCATTGAAAATCATTATCTTTAGCACAAGGAGCTCATTCTCATTGCCTATCTTGGCTCATCCTTGTCTTGCACTTAGTGGGGGAAAGGGGTTAGTTAGCCTTGTCCTAGTTTTGGCACTTGTTGTTATCCGTTTGGCTAGTTTTATGCCTTTTATATATATCAATCGAGATTGGGATGTGGATGACCTACTATAGGTTGATTTGCATGTTCCTAACTAGTATTTTGGTTTGTTTTATTTTTCATGTTTCTTTATGTGATTTCATGTACATAGTTTGATCCCCCGTGTTATTTTGTTTGATGTATATCTCTCTCTTTTTGTGCATTCCTCTATATGTACCTAAATTATTCTATTTGTCATAAATATTTTATTCTTTTCTTCTTGTCTTTTTTTTCCTTTTGGGGATGATGGAAGGCATCAAGACATTTAGGTCTCTTCCATGTTGACCCAAAGGATTTTTCTTTTTTTTGCTCTCTTTGTGTCATTCTTCTAGTTCTATGAGTATTTGGGGAATGATGGAATTTTGTGCTTTATGACGACATTGTAGCAAAGATATACTAACCCCAGATCCATATATCCCTTCCATATTTTTGGGGGGCAACCCCTCCTTCCTTTTTTATAACGTAGCTCTATTTCAGGAACATAAGACTTGGCATAGGGCTTTCCGAGTAGGCTCTCATGTATTGGGTTGGAATATTGGCTACTTTAAAGAATTTTCTCATATAAATGGTGTTATTAACTGCTTTAAAGTGGGGTCATCCATCGATAACATATTTTGACATTATGCATATTTCATGGTGTGATTTTATTTTTCTTGTGACAAATAATTTTCTTGGTGTTGTCATTGGTTTTGATGTCCTCCAAGAGTGTGATATTTCTAAGTGTACAACTTTCCCTTAGTAGCATGATGTGAAGCGAGGCATCCCATAAGTAGAAATCTAATACTCTTGACTTGTCCTCTCTTGGAGACATTAAGCATGTTGATCCCTAAGAAGAAGACCTTACACGAATGAAGAAAGATCCCCTTGAAGAAAAACAAAAAACTATAGACATAAAATTCATAATAATTTAACATTATGGTGCCTTATCGAAGTTGTCAGGAGGATAAATTTGATGTGGTATGGGAGCCTAATATGATTATCTCATTTTCCACCCTTTTGGGATACTCACCTAGTGGATGGTCTGAGGTTCCACTAACCTAGAGTGAGCGTGTGTGTTTTGTTTGCATAGTGAACATCGATTTCTACTTATGAACATTTTTGGACAAACAACTTAGACCTGGTCCACATTATGTTGGACAAATAGTTGAGGCTTGATCCTTTCCCTTTCTCAAACAAATAGTCATGTTCCATATCATGTTGGAATGGTTGAAGCTTGATCCTTTATTTGCTTGGTCTTTGATAGTGTATGATTATGTATCTTTGTCATTGTTGCATACATAATTTTCTTGAATGTCTACTTTAGTGTGAATTTGACATGGGGGAAAACTCTCACTAAAGTGGGGGCAAAATGTAGTAACAGAAAAAGTATCCCTTTTTCCTTAATTTGGGAATAATTAATGAGTAAAATGTTGCCTGGACTTAGTGTTGTAATGTGTCTTACATTTTCACATTAAGTCTAGGGCCCTTTTAATAAAATGGACTTAATGATGCCTTATTTAGGGTGTTGTAAAGTGTTTCTTTACACTTTCACACTAATCTAGTGCCTTATTAATTGATTGGGCTTAATTTGAGCTTAATTGGCCCCTTAAATTCAAATCCAAGCCTAATTTATTGTATTTTTTGAGGGATAAATCCCAGCACTCTTAAATGAAATTGAAAGGAAGAAATTTTGTATTGCTTAAGGTTTGGGACATAGAACAAAAATCTTCCTCACTTTGCATTCAAGGAAACCCTAGAGATCTCAGTCCAATGTAGAAAGGGGAAAGAGATCTTGCAATAGGGTGTCTTATGGTTTGATTATGAACTAAATATGGGTTCACCACCAGGCTATGGCTTGGGAAGAATAATGGCATGCAAGACCTAAATATTAAATTCAATGATATGCAAGACTTCAATGAAACACCTAGAAATGCAACCAAATTAGAACAGAAATCCAAGAGATCAGAGGTGTGCACCTAGGAACCTGGAAGAGCTTGAATGAAGTCCTGAAATGTTGCAAACAATGAATTTAATGTTGAGTGGGACTCATATGCTAGTATGTGTCATTTAGTCCCAGATTGGGTTTTATGTACCAAAATTGGAATCTAGCAGTGTTTGATCTAAATCTCCTAAAACCTTGAAAATTGATAGTACTGGGACTCATATGCCAAGGTGGTGTATTATTCCTAGTATTCTTTTTTAGAGGGTTATGACCTGATCCTATCCTCCAATCCCTGCACTTTCTAATCCACTTTGTCTCTAGATTTGAAACTTTGATTTTGAACCTGTAGAAGACCTTCTAGGATCTTGCAAGTGAAGAGACAACTCCAAAAAATTCCTTCAATAGTATAAACTAGTCCTCAAAGATCCTTCATGCTCCAAGACACCTAGATCTACAATCACACATGTAAAGAGAAGAAAAACTTATTGATTTTTAGTGAATAGGGGTTTTCCTAAGTCAAACCCCATGTAGGTAATTAAACCAAATAATGAGATAATGAAATAAGGACATGAAACATTAACAATGATACCTTGAGTGATTTCTTGTAACAATGAATAAAAAATCTAACATGAAATGGCCATGTAGAATGTAGATCTTGATATTGAAAATAAGTGTAGAACAATGCTTGATCTTGGATCTTCAATGCTACATCACAACACTAGCTCAAAAACATGTGTGATGCCTTATGATCTTGACATGATGATGGATCTTGAATTGTTGCAACAACTGATGAATAATTTTTCTCTTGAATGCCTTAGCAATGATCTTGTGAACTCTCTTGATGCTCTTGTGAAATCTTGGAACGCTTAACTCTTGAGTGCTTGACTTGATATCATGAAGGATTAATTAAATAATGATTTGAGACGTTTTCTACATAGGTAATCCATCCAAGTTACCATTTATTAGGTCCCAGAGGCTGACTCATAAAATTTAAACTTAAAACCCAAATTTCTTGCTCAAAACCTTAAAAAGGGGCCAAATGTGTCTCATACGCCACCTATGGTGTATGGGTACCACCTAGATGGGATGCATACACCCAAGGTAGCGTATGGGTCCCACAAGGCATTTTTAGAGAAAATGTCAAGGAGTTAAGAAATTAAGTCTATTTGTTGATCTTATCAGGATTTTGGTTCAACTAAGTCTTGGGATGCATAATATAGGGTCTTAGGGGCCTATTAATGGTGATATAAAGGTCATAGATGCAAGGGGGGCCAAAATTCAATGTGAAGGTGTAAATAAATACATTTTACAACATTAAATGAAGGAAAGATTAGGTCAATTTAGTTTAAAAGGGCCCTAAATCCAATGTGAATGGGTAGAACACATTACAACACTAGATTAAGGCAACATTAGGTCTAAGGGACCTAAATTTAATGTGAAGGTGTAAATGAATACACTGTACAACATTAAATTAAGGTAGAGTTAGGGTTTATTTAGTTTTAAAAGGGCCCAAGACCAAATGAGAGTGTGCTAAACACATTAAACACTAGATCAAGGTGACATTAAGCTCATTTTAACATTAATCATTCCCAAATTAAGTGTGAAAATGTGAACAATGACATTTTTTTGACACTAAATTTAGGCCTCACTCTAGTGAGAGGAGGAACTTGCTTCAACTCACACTAAAGTGGACATTCAAGAGGGGTCCAATTTTACCAATGTAGATGGTCTAGGGTAACGAAGATTGAGCAGGCAGTCAAGACCCTAGGATCCAAGATCTTACGACAAACCGACATAAGCACAAAAGGACACACATAATGTGTATTATATGCAGCATCATGATACACAAACATGCAATGTCAATAACTATAAGAAAGAAAAAAAAAATAAGCAAAAATAAAAATGAGGTGGATCAAGCCTCGACCATTTGTCCAACATGGTGTGGATTAGATCTAAGTTGTTTGCCTAAAAATGCACGATGTCTGTTGGGCGAGTATCCAAAAAGGGTCAATTAGTGACAAATTCATGCCTTTGTGTCGACTTCTCACCATATAATGAGAAATTCATGCCCATGTTTAGGCTTCTCATCATGAATTAACCATACCAAAGTTATACCTCCTGATAACTTTGACAAGGTGCCACATAATAATGAAATTTGAGGTTCATGAGGCAAGCAAATATTTGTATTCTTGAGACTCATGAACAAAAAGGATGGCTCCATAGGAAAGCAAAGTGTGTTATGCAAGTTGGCCATGTAACCATTGTTATAAATACAAAATAGTGTAAGGTACATTCAAAGGGATTTTTCTTGGTTCATGTAAGGTCTCTTCTTAGGGAACATCATGCCTAATGTTTCCAAGAGAGGTCAACTCAAAGAAATATCATGCTCTTGAAGGAAATAAAATCCAATGACACCACCAAGAAAAGAACACATCATAGGAAGAAATAAAATCTCACAATGAAACATGAATGTCGATGTATGCCCCCACTTTAAAGTGGTTGCTAACACCATTATTGTGAGAAATTTCTTTAAAGTAGAAGACATGAGAGCTTACTCAAAAATCCCTATGCCAAGTCATATGTTTCCAATAATCTAGGTCATGAATAAGTATGTCACATGTGAGCCAACTTAAGGAATGTCATCCACATCCCAAGCTTGCTCTTATATATACATTGAAGGTGGCCAACTAGCCAAAGGAGACAATCACAAGTGACATACGAGAACAAGGCTAACTAATCCCTTGCCCCCACTTAGTGCAAGACAAGGATGAGCTGAATAGGATGAAAATAAGTATCAATTAGAGGAACTAGGTGCTTCAACACAAGGAAGAGCACCACAATCCTTAAGATATTGAATTCTATTACTTAAAGCCTTACATTCATTAGTAGCATGACCATGAATTTTATGATATGCACAAAATTAACTCTTGCAGTAAAATTTCTTTCATGTTCTTGGAGGGAGAGACATCAAATGATATTGGAGGAGTCTCGAAAAGATACTCTCTTGATCAAAAGTATAATATGTTATTTTATTTTGTGGAAAATATATATCTTGCTTAGTATTAGGTGTCATACTTACACAAGACTCTTTATATAGCAAGATTTTGTACTCTCCTTTACAGGAGTGTGTAGAATCTATCAAATTTGAATCATAAGTGTTTTGCATGATGGAATTAATGTTAAGAAAGGTCTTCTCTATTTCTTTCAAAGGATAGCAATCAAGACCACTAGTGTTTATCAATTCAGGATGCACTACTATTAAAGTCAGCAAAGAAGAATCTTTTGTAAGAGTATTGATGTTGAGTGAAGGCTTGTTTATTTCTTTCAAGGGACAATAACCAAGACCATTAGTATTTTCTTGCATGTGAGGAATGATCTATAGGGTTATGGATACCTTGTTATGAAGCACTGCATCCTTTTCCACTAAATCCAAGTTGTTTCATAAGATCATAACATCTTACATAAATATTTTTCATTTCTTTTGGATTTGGCAGTTGTTAAAATTCTATCTCATCAAAGTTTGTTGTATAATTTTCTTGATCTTCTAAAGTGGTTGTGGTGGATGCTTTTGAATTTTGTGTTGGAATTACTACTTTTCCATTTCCCTTATCAGACTCTTTGTTTATGATCTTGTATTCACCCATGAATGTTGGTTTGAAATCTAAGGAACCCAAATCATCTTCTAATAGCTTCATTATTTCCTCAATATGTTTGTATTTGTCTTTATGTTGCATGAGTTCTAATTGTGTAGTTGGTGCTAATGTTTTCAAAGGATTTTCTTTTCCTTTCTCAATGTTCAAACAACTATTTGGGTCAGGGTCAGCTTCGAGTGTGTACACTTTTTTGTTGTAGACATACTTCATTACATGATGAAGAGTAGAAGGCACCCTATTCTTTGCAAGAATCCATGTTCTGCCTAAAAGGAGATTATATGAAAGATTATGAGGCATAACATGGATCATTTTTTCTAATGTGGCCTTTCTAGCTATAATAGGTAAAGTGATCACACCAAGTGGTTATTTTCCTACACTGTCAAATCCCTTAATAGATAAATATTTAGGTTGAATTTTTGATTTTTCCATGCCAAGCTTATCCAAAAGGGATTCACTACACACATTAAGGGTGGATCCGTTTTCAATGAGGGTTATTTTTATTCTCAACCTATTATGTATAGCTATTATCACGAGAGGATCATTTTGTTTTTGCACTTCCAAAGGAGGGAGCTCACTTTGGTGGAAAACAATTTCAGCATTCATTCCTTGAATCGGAGCTTCTATGTCATTTGGTTGTGCACTAGAAGGGATATTAACTTGTTGTAGAGCACTTTTAATCATGTTATGATAATGAGGGGATGCCTTAATAAGGTCCCATAATGATATCTTATCAGGAGTTTTCATAAGTTGTTCAGCAAGATCATACTCCTTTCCATTTTGTGAAAGAAAATGAGGACCTTGTAAGATAGGATAAGGTAGGATAGGATTAGGTAATGGGAGGGATTTTCAAGGTGTTTTTCTTGGTTGCAAAAAAATTCTAGTGTTATATGTATGAGCAATGGTATTGTGACTCAATTTTTGTGAAACATTATTCTTAGGTGGGTAAAGGAAAAGTTTGGGTTTGTTTTGAGTTTGAGGTTTGTGTGGAGATAGGTAAAGAATTGGAGGGTTCAAGGGATGTCCCACAGGGTATGTAGGTTGTCTATTAATCAAGGGGATCTAATGGAAACTTGCACATTCATCACCTCAATGGTCTTGGTTTGATGTATTTCTAATAAAGGGAATTCTAGTGTCAACTCTTCACCATCATCTAAGGAAGCTGAAATATTGTCATTTTCTTCTACCAAGATATCTTCCCTAAGAGGAGAGTTTATAGAAATACAAACTAGATGTTCTTGACATTCAAATATTGGTTCTTCTAAAATGACTTCATCACAAGTAGGGGAATGATCAATGGCTAGATTTTCTTATTCAATAAAGTGTTCTCTAAGGGAAGAAAGGAAACTAAGATTCTCATGGCTTTCATCAATTATATTTTCTACCATAAAAGTATCTTCTTTAGAACTAGTAGAGATACTAGGGGAAGAAAAAATGTGATTGTCATGATTATCTGTAATTTCATTCTTTTTTCCCATAATGTCAACTCTAAAATAGGATAGGTAGGGGAAGAAACATAAAGAGGGTTGCCATAGATCCTAAATATTTGATCATCTAACACCAATATATCTTTCTCACTTACTATTTCATCTTCTAAAACATTATCACAAGAGGGGAAGGTGTTGGGAGATGAATGTAGACTAGTTGAAGTTTCAATGGTTTCTTGTCATGTTGTGTGATCATCATGATTACCTATTGTTATGTCCTCGTGTTCATCAAAGTCTTGTCCACTAAGAGAGGTAGAAGGAGAGAAACAACTAGGACTCTCAAAACTCTCATTGATTGGTTATTATAACACCAAAATATTTCTTCACAACTAGGAGAGATATTAGGAGAAGAACAAATATGATTGTTATGATTATCCATTATTGTATTCTCTTTCACTAAAACATTCTCATAGGGAGGGGATATGAACTTTTTCCTAGCATGCCTAGATAAGTAAGATACTAACATTGTTTGACCAAGAATTAAAAGTACTTCTAACCATCTCATGCAATGCTTGAATAATGTAAATAATGTATATCCAAAAATGAAAAATACTTTTATCCAATGTATGCAAAGCTTTGAGAATGCAAACAATGTGTATCCAAAAAATGAAAAACACTTTTATCAAACTTATGCAAAGCTTTATGAATGTAAACATTGTGTATTCAAAAGTGAAAAGTACTTTTATCCATATGATGCAAAGTTTCAAAAATGTGAACATTTTCATATATGATGATTTTTGCTATTGAAATGATTTCAAAAATGACTATCCTAAATTGATGTTTTTGACCTAGATGCATAAAATGGAAGTTACTAAAAAATTTCAAACTGATACAACATGTTACCAGTAGGCTTAAGAAGTACAAAAAAAGGTTTTTGTGTTGTAAAACATAGTTTCAGATCTGTACTGAGACTAAATCACCCAGAGGGGCGTATGAGTCCCAGTTAGAGTTTTTTTATAATTTTTAGAAAATTTTAAGTATTTTTTATGCTTTTTAGTTTGGATGATGTTTGAAATAAATGCAAATGTAGATTTCAAATGATTTTTAGTGATGCAAGATGCAAAAATGCAACCCATATTCACTTTCACTAATGCAAGCTTTAGAAACCCTAGAATGCCAATTAACTAATGCAAACCCTAATGCAATCAAGATCTAGGATGATGATGCACTCCAAATAAAAAATGATTTGTTCTAAATCCAGGTTCACCAAAATGAAAGGTTGAAATTTTGTTGCTTTTATGCTTGGGAGATAGAATAACAATCTTCTTCACTTTTCATTCAAAGAAACCCTAGAGATCTCAATCCAATGTAGAAAGGGGAAAGAGATCTTGCAATAGGGTGTCTTAGGGTCTGATTATGAACTAAAGAGGGGTTCAACACCAAGCTAGGGCTTGGGAAGACTAATTACATGCAAGACCTAATTATGAAATTCAATTATATTCAAGACTTGAATGAAACACCTATAAATGTGATGAGAGCCATTTAAGTCCCATTTTATGCCACATTTTAGCCTATTTGATACCATTTTATCCCCATTATCATGTTCCATTTTTCTATAAAATCATACCATTTATGTTTCTTATAATTAAAATACATAAGAGATAATCAATATAATTTTATGATAAAAATATGAAAAATAATTATTATATTGTCTTTACTAATGGGAATTGGAAAATAAATTAAATCTATGTTGAAATTCATAACAAATCTCTTGTAGCTGTGAAGGAAGGAAATCCACGTGAAGATTCATATAATGTTACATCATTCCACAATATCTACGTATGTTTCCAGCTATACATTACTATATTTATTTTCCATGTTATTGTTTGTTGAAGTTGCAGGAAAACATGGCACAAATCTATTTGTTTCTAATTTTTCCTTTATTACGTAACTCAATATTTCATAACCATTCAACCAATTTTCCACCTCATAATGTCCACTACAATAATGGTAATTGGTACGTGAGAATGGTGCGGGTAATCAATATAAGAAATCTTTACTACATGGTGCAAAGAAATGTGGTAGAGATGTGTTGCCAAACCATATGGAGAAAACTGTAAATATAACCTTTTTCTATTTTTATTTGTTGTTGTAACAAGACCGGCTAGCGATCATGGTTTTACATAGACCATTACACTATGGTTTGTTGGCCACATGACATTTAACTATTTTTATACATTGGTCAATGTATTTTTCTACCATATAGTTTCAAATCATAGATTTATTTTGTTTCATTTGAAGGCTATATAAGCCAGATTATGTAATAGACAAGGGGGATCAGAAAATAATATAATATCACTACTGTTTTAAGTTGAGTTAAGTTTGTGGGTTCTTTGATCACTTTCTTCAGTCGGTTTGTTGGGAGGAAGGGCACCCACTCTACAATTGATGAATGAATATATATATATATATATATTTATTTATTTTTGTAGGTCATGTCTTATCATTTTTGTATTGTTTAGATTGGTTAAATATTAAATATAGTTATCGTGACTTCTATAGTTAGTAGTTGGTTTCAATTGATTATAGTTCTTTAGATTTAATTATATACCTCATGTTTAAGTTTCTATTTTGGAATTTTTTGTTATAATTTGATGTAGTTTTTGCACATATCATGTCACCTAAATAGAATAGAATAGTTCTTGTCGCAAGGAAGTGACAGTTCCTGTCACTAGGTTGATTGCAATTTTCAATAGATTTATTTTTTAGCTGCATTCATAACCACTCATCTCATGACTCTCAGCCATTATGCATATTTCCACGATACCTTTCATTAGTTTACGTCCTGGATTGACACATATAGACCAAACTGAAATTCATTATTAAACATCGAATCCATTTCACTCTTTGCCCTAGTTTGGCCTATCAAAATGCAACCAAATCATAACAGAAATCCAAGAGATCAAAAGTATGCACCTAGGAACTTGAAAGAGCTTGAATGAATTCCTACAATGCTAAAAACATTGAATTTAATTTTGAGTGGGACTCATGCACCAGTCTAGGTGATTTAGTCCTAGATTGGGTTTTCTCTTCCAAAACTGGAATCTGACAGTGCCTGATTTGAATCTCCTAAAACCCTCAAAATTGGCAGTTTGGGACTCATACACTCAAGGTGGCGTATCAGTCCTAGTATGCTTTTTCAGAGGGTTATGACCTGATCCTATCCTCCAATCCCTACACTTTTTGCTCCACTTTGTCTCTATATTTGAAACTCTGATTTCAAACCTGTAGAAGACCTTTTGAGATCTTGCAAGTGAAGAGACAACTCCAAAAACTTCCTTCAAGCTTATAACCTAGTCTTCAAAGATCTTTCATTCTCCTAGACACCTAGATCTGTAATCACACATGTAAAGAGAAGAAAAACTTGTTGATTGTTAGTGAATAGGGGTTTGCCTAAGTCAAACCCCTTGTAGGTAATTAAACCAAATGATGAGATAATGAATTAAGGACATGAAACATGAATCATGGAACATGAAATATGAAAAATTATACCTTGAGTGATGTCTTATAACATTAATTAGCAATCTAACATGAAGTGGCCATGTAGAATGTAGATCTTGATCTTGAAAATAAGTGTAGAACAATGCTTGATCTTGGATCTTCAATGCTACATCACAACACTAGATCAACAACATGATTGATGTATTATGATCTTGACATGATGATGGATCTTGAATTACTATAACAATTGGTGAATAATTTGGCTCTTGAATGCCTTAGAAGTGATCTTGTAAACTCTCTAGATGCTCTTGTGAAATCTCAGAATGCTTAAATCTCGAGTGCATGACTTGATATTAGGAAGGCTTAATGAAATAATGATTTGAGACCTTTTTTATATATATTAAATCCATCCAAGTTACCATTTATTAGATTCTAGAGGCCGACATTCATAAAATTTGAACTTAAAACCCAGATTTCATGCTCAAAACCCTAAAAAGGGACCAAATGGGACCCATACACCACTTGTGGTGTATGGGTCCCACTTGGATTGGACTCATATGCCCAAGGTGGGATATGGGTCCCACTTGGATTGGCCTTATATGCCCAAGGTGGGATATGGGTCCCACAAGGTCTGTTTAGATAGAGAAAGTGTCAGGGAGTTAAGAAATTAAGTCTATTTATTGATCTTGTCAGGATTTCGGTTGAAAAAAGCCTCAAGATGCATAATATATGGTCTTAGGGGCCTATTAATGATGATATAAAGGTCATAGATGCAAGGGGGAAAAAAATAAATTTGAAAGTGTAAATAAATATATTTTACAACATTAAATTAAGGTAATATTAGGTCAATTTAGCTTAAAAGGGCCCTAAATCCAATGTGAATGTGTACAACACATTACAACACTATATTAAGGAAACATTAGGTCCAAGGGCCCTAAATTTAATGTGGTGTAAATGAATACACTTTACAACATTAAATTAAGGTAGAGTTGGGGTTTATTTAGTTTTAAAAGGGCTCAAGACCTAATGTGAAAGTGCTAAACACATTACAACACTAGATCAAGGCGACATTAAGCTTATTTTAGCATTAATCATTCCTAAATTAATTGTGAAAATGTGAACAACGACATTTTTTGACACTAAAAAAAATTACACAACACTTAATTTTGTAAGTAATGTGTCTTGGGATAGTGACCAAGGATCCAGTAGCCACCTAGTGAATGGGTTCTCACTAGGTCCTAGACCCCCTTTTGCAATGTTATTTCACATCTCCCGAAATGTTTCCTAGTTGAGTATGCTAAGACCCATTCACCCTATGGTGAATGGTTCCTCCTTAACTTAAGACACCCCTCTTGGAACATATTCTTGGTAGGATTTTAATAATTTCAAATCCTAGATCTGATGTCAGCTTGTTTTATTTGAATTTCAAGATTTAATCTTAAGTATAAATATAAGGTTATCTCATTATGTTTTCATCTAAGACTTTCATGATATCAAACAATTTTTACAAGAGTATTATAAATCATTTAAGAAGGCATTCAAGGGCATATTATCAAGGTTTTATTATAGCAATCAAAGATCCAATTCATCGTGTCAAAGTCATGCATGTTGTTGAGCTAATGTGTGGATGTATTATTGGTGATCAAATTCAATCATATTCAAGGTGTTGTTTCTATCCAAGTGTTGTGATCAATAACGACATTCCTTAAGGTCACTTCATGCAAGATTTTAGATTTGTACTCCAAAGTTTCAATTAAGGATTTGTGAGGTGTAGCATTACTTTGTTCATTCATCTGTCCTTTTATATATTGTTTCAAATCAAGGTTTAATTACCAAAATGGGGTTTGACCAAGGAAAACCCCTATTTCCTAACAATCAACATTTTTTCTTCTCATTTAATTCATGAGTGTAGGTTTTAGGTTAAAGATCAAGTGGAGAACAAAATTTGTAAAATTTGTCATCTTTCTTGCAAGATCATGGAAATTAACCAACAAAAATTATTTGACTTTTGGGAGTGTAGACATTGAAGAATAGAACCCAAAAATCAATTTTCCAGAACCCTAGTAGGGACCCATTCGCTATTGGGCGAATGAGTCCTTAGTGAGGCCCGAAAAAGCACTTTATGTAATAGGTACACATCATTTCAATGTCCTAAAACGTACCTTTTTGTTGTTATAACAGTTAGGTTTGTTTTTTGATTGCTAAATACACATTATATCCCTCATAATTGAATTAAACATTGGAAGAATAGTGGTTCATCATCTTGATAGATTCACTTTAATGAACCCTATTTTTTGATGGTTCAGAGAGATATTGGGAAAGTGACTAACATTTTTATCAATGATTCTACTTTTCTTCCTTAGATTATGCTTATAAGTAGGGAGATTACAATCATGCAATCCATGTGTGACCTTATGAAAAAAATATGTTTGAAAAGAAAACATGTCTCTACTTGTGTAGGGTTTTGAATTTGTGAAAAAATGAAAACTAATCTACCCAAATTATGCAATGCTTCAAAAAATGTAAACAATTTTCCTACATATCTAATGAATTTTGATACTGAAATGTAATATATTTTTTCAAATTTTCAAGAAATCAAGAAAAGTGACATTTTTCTTGCACATGCAATAACATTTTTTGAGAATTTTAAATCAGACAATTGTAGGCAGAAATAGGTTGATAATGCAAAGACAAAAAGTTGTGCAAAAAATATTCTGAGACACATATACAAGGATAGGGTCGCCTAAGGGCATCTGGGTCCTTGACCCGGGTTCAAAAAACTGAAAATTTGAAGTTTTATGTTGTTGTTTAATGTCTCTTTGGTTGCAAACAAGTTGAACAAATGATATTTCTAGATTTTTCTCAATTCGGAATAATGTAATGCAAGATGCAAGTGTGAAACAAAGCTGAATTTTTTTTACAAGTTTTGAATGAAATTTTGAGATTTGAAATACAATAATTCATTGATTGTAAGATGCCACAACCTAAAAATGATTATTTTAAGGCAATTGCAATGTTTTCCACTTTTTGAACTATAAGAAAGATGCCTAGAAAGGTGCAATTATGAATTCCAATTCTAGGTTTTGTAGGCACAAATAAACCAAGAAAATAGAGACAAAAAACATGTGAAAAAGCCTACAAAAACAAATGTACAAGGATAGGGTTTCCCAATGGTGATTCGGTCCTTGATCAGGGTTTTGAAAACTAAAAAATTGAATATTTAAGTTGGTGTGTAAGGTTTCTATTTTTTTTAAACAAGTTTAGCAGTGACTTATTTTCTAGAATTTTTTTTGTTTAAGATAATGTAATTCAAATGCAAATGCATGAAATAATAAAGGAAAAATTTGAATAAAATTTCTAGATCTTAATCATACAACAGTGGACTGATTCTAAGATGCAAAATTCTGAAAATGATAGTTTGATGCAAAATTAAAACAAAACAATGTAACTTTTTAAACTTTTTAAACTTTAAGAAAGATGGAATGCAATGAACAAATTAAAATTTAACCCACGTAGTGAATTTTAATCAGATCTAAAGATGACTAAAATAAATTCTAATGCAAGCTTTGATGTAATATGAATGCAATTTTTTTGAATTTTTGATGCTTTTATAATGCAAAAACAAAACCCTAAATGAGAAATGCAAAATAATGCAATGCAAATCTAGACCTAGGCTTTGAGAAACTTCCAATTTTTAGATGGTATATGATGTAATAATGTTGGGTTCACCAAATTGTAACATAAAAATGTGATCCTAGGTCCTAAATACAGAGAACCTAGGGTACAAGGGGCCTTTTCCAAGCTACATTGAGATGTAAATTAACGAGGTGAAAAGATCGACTATCAACCCTAAAAGTGAACCAATCAAACCTAGATTCACATCTAATTGAAGATGGGAGTGAATTGGATTGGATTGGAAATGATTTGGAATATTTAACTTAATGATCCTCTATTCCCTAATACAATAAATGTAAATTCCCAAAAAATAATAAATAACAATACTCAAGTTCCAATAGATATGGAAGGTGCAGACTAATATGTACTTGCCCATAAAATTTGGATATGTTGTTCCTACAAGGACTAGGTCACCATACTGTCACTTATTCCTTGTAAGGGTGTCCTACTCAACTTTTGGGGTCCTCTGATGTCAGATATGAGCTTTTGTTTTATGCCTATCCCATAGTGAGAATGTCATAAATAAATCATGTAGGTGAGTTTTTAATGTCTTGACAAGATTGATGAAAACAAATTAAACAATGAAAAATGGATCTTCAAGATCTCTTCAATCCACTTCAAACTTGCAACCTGCACATTCACAAAGAGGGGAAATGTTGTGTCATATAGGGGCTTTCCTCAGTAAAACCCCGTGTTAGTGTTTCCACTTCCACAGTCACAATATCAATGATAAAACCTTGAATGGAAAGGAAAGAAATGATGAATGAACACAATGTTGCAATTCACCACCCTTCAATGGATTCCTTTAAGGATTGAATATATACATATCTCTTCAAGGGTCTTGGATCTTGCTTGAGATATTTTCTTGAATGCTTGAATGCTTGGAGACCTACAATAATGTTATCCTTCACATAGCATGAACATGAACACAAATAAAATTTTACATGATATTGGATCTTGAATTGTTGTAATAATGCTCTAATATGTTGCTCTTGAATTTCTAGATCTTGTTGCTTAGATTTCAAATAGTAAAATAACTATGTATTTATAGGTGTTTATCCAAACTCCCAAAAAGTAGATTCTAAAAGTTGAAACTTCATATTTGATTTTTGGACATTAAAATGTTGCTAATAACATATTCAAATTTATTTCATGACTAAGGAGGAGGACCCATTCTCCCTTAGGTGAATGGGGTCCTGGCCAAAATTTCTAGGACACATTTTATCTAGGAAAATTTAATGATTGGATGTATTTATATAATATTGGTTCCCCTTCAAAAAAATGGTAAAACTAAGGCTTTGGAATGCATAATTTGGAAAATTAGAAGCTTAATTAAGTCCAATAAATTAGGGGCTGTAACATGATGTGAAATTGTAAAGGTATACAATTTTCTACACTACAATTTCATATATTTAGGTTGAGCTAATGAAATCGTAAGTCCACTTCAAGTTACAATTTCTCTCTAGGATTTGGTCTTATTAGTTGGTATACCAAGAAACAAAATTTAATTTCTATGTCATCCATAGAAGCGGAATATATGGGAGCTATCAACATAGCTACTGACACTATTTGGATTCAATGGATTCTTACTAAGTTTGGCATCCCATTCAAATAACCCTAAGAACCAGAGCACCATCCAAATATGAAAGAATATGATCCAACACAAATAGACCAAACACATAGAGATTCACATGCATTACATTTTGGAGCTCATTCATAATTAGATCATCAACTTGGTCTTTTGTCAATATTTATAGTAGGTTGCTAACATTTTCACCAAACCTTTTATTGAAAGAAATTTCAGTCATCTATGATCTCTTCTTGGAGTGCAATCTAATTTTTTAGTATCATACTCTTCAAGGGGGCCTTCTAGTCCTTTTCACTTTCTCTTCTCTCTTTTTGGATCAATTTTTTATAACTAGATTTTCTCCCTTTCTCCACTTTACGAGATATTGCATGATACTTCGGTACTTTATCAAGTCTAGTTGTCAGGACCCAATTTCTTTATAACCATATAATATATTCTTAAGGGGTGTTAGCATAAAAAAAAATTGTGGCATATTGATGCAAGAGCATCCGAGGTGTAAGGCAATCTTGCATCACCAAAAATATTTTCATTTTGTTTTGTTTGATTTTAATAAGGGCTTAGGGGTTAGGAAAATAATATTTTAATTTGCAACAATGTAAATTCCCTTGGTGTGAAATTGTAAATGTAAATCGGATGGGAAATAAGTTTTGGTAAAACAGTGAAAGAATCTTGCATGTATTTGCATGTTGGCCACAAGCTTTGCATGTTGTTGCATGTTTGGGTCGTAATTATGAGACCCAGTCTCAGTAAAACAGTCATAACTTTCTCATATAGTAACACAATTAAGAATTTCAAAATGACTCGGAAAGCTGAAAATGAGGCGCACCAAACTCAGAAATTGTTTGAGAATATTCTGACAAATGATAGAGTGTTGATAGGCTGAAAGTGCCGGGTTTTCTTGGTGGTTTAGTGGAGATTGTTTTGAGAAACCACAGTGGTTTATTCTCACACAATTTATATATATTGATGCTAGACTCATTTGGATAAGTTGGCTTTGGAGGAGTTGCAGGTTTACATAACTAGATGTTGTCAGACTGAGCATAGGATGAAAGACTCCATTGTTGTATATTTTTGTAATCAAAAGCCCATGTTGTGAAGGAAACTTGTGAGCTTCAACATATTATAATTTTATTTCATGTTTGTTGCAATAAAATATATTGTTTTACTTCTTGCATATGTTTTGAAAATTTGAGTTGTGTTATGAGTTTTCAGATTTGTAAGGGGAGTCCCCTTCATGAGTGGTATCAAAGCAGGAGTTCCTAAGTGTGTAGGCAGAAGCGCCAATTGGAGGCAGTTTGCACCAGGACTTGTGGTGATGTGGTGTGTAGACCAATCACCGAATGTGAGGCAGTCTATACTTAAGAGGTTAAAGTTTGAGAGTGTGTGGAAAGTGAGGTTGCAGCAGCAACAAAAGATTTTAGCAAAATGGAAGACATTGAAGAAAGAGAAAACCGAATTGCGACAATTGAAGATGTCATTAAAACAAAGTATGTAGTGATGCATGGGGATCTAGTGTTCGATGAGGAACTTGATGAAGACCAAGAGATTCTTGAGAGAGAGATTACAGAGATAGAGAAGTTGTTCAATGCAACAATAGATACAATAACATTCAACAATATTGAGGAAGAAGATGTTGTGACAAAAGAAGTCATTTAGGTAAAACATATTTTTATGAGTTTTATAATGTTGAATTTGTAAAGGATTTGCATTGTGAGATGAGAAAAGAGTTAGAAAAGAAAAATTATTGTGAGGATCTAGAGTGGTATATAGATGTATACTTGTAGGTAGAGGTTATGGAGGAAGCTAAAGGAGATATTTGGTGGAGGTGATCAGTTTGTGGTGGGTCAAAACCCATGAAAGAGGAGAGGAGTAGAGAGATTATTTGGAGGATGATGGTACATGGTGGATACAAGTCCACAGGAGGAGAGAAAATTGGAGTGAAAATTTTTCAAAGAAGGAGGTTGCTTGTTCTAGCTAAGTGTTGGAAGAGTAGAAAGGAGAATAAATCAGAGGTGTCAGTTTCAGTGATGGAGTTTGCTAAGGATTACTTTCAATTTGAAAGGGTGGTACTACCGCTCAACTCCATTTTGTGAATCCATGTTCACAAATTTTTTTCTACCTCGGGTGTCTAATGCAGGAGCATCCAAGGTGTAAGGAAATATTGCATCACCAAAAATATTTTCAACAGAGAATGAAAGAAAGAATGAGGTAAATGAGGAAGTAGAAGTTGAGATGATGGAATTTGAGGGTCCTATATTTGATGAATAATTTGGTGAAGATGAAGATTTACTAGTCAAAGAGGAGATAAGAAAGATTGATATCTTATTTGAAGGGAAAGAGTCAGATGAATGTGATAAGGAGATAGAGAAGATGCAGATGGGAGAAGAAAGGTCCTATGATTATGCTAACATTGTTTTTCTTACAGGTAAAAGAGAAGGTGTAGAGGAATTTCAAGAATGTGACATTGAAGATGAGATCAATGTTAGCATCTTGGAGGGGAATATGCCTCCATTGTTCCATATTGGATTCAAACATATTCAATGTTAGCATCAATTTTAGAAAAGAGTTAGAAAAGAAAAATGATTGTGTTTGATGAGAAATAAGTCTTGGTAAAAAATATTCCATTGTTATCATCAATGTTAGCATCTTGGATGGGAAATAAGTCTTGGTAAAACAATGAAAGCATCTTGGAGGGGAATATGCCTTTTGGGTGTCCACTTTTGGAGAAGGTAAAAAAATCTTATTTGCATTTAAATGTGTCATAAAATGGGTTGCAAAAGAATCTTGCATGTATTTGCATGTTGGCCACAAGCTTTGCATGTTGTTGCATGTTTGGGTCGTAATTATGAGACCCAGTCTCAGTAAAATAGCCATAACTTTCTCATATAGTAATGAAATTAAGAATTTCAAAATGACTTAGAAAGCTGAAAATGAGGTGCACCAAACCCATAAACTATTTGAGAATATTCTAACAAATGATAGAGTGTTGATAGGCTGAAAGTGACAGGTTTTCTTAGTGGTTTAGTGGAGATTGTTTTGAGAAACCACAGTGGTTTCTTCTCACACAATTTCTATATATTGATGTTGCTCATTTGGAGAAGTTGGATTTGGAGGAGTTGCAGGTTTACATAACCAGATGTTGCCAGATTGAGCATAGGATGAAGACTCCATTGTTGTATATTTTTGTAATCAAAAGCCCATGTTGTAAGGGAAGCTTGTGAGCTTCAACATATTATAATTTTATTTCATGCTTGTTGCAATAAAATATATTATTTTAATTCTTGCATATGTTGTGAAAATTTGAGTTGTGTTATGAGTTTTCAGATTTGAAAGGGGAGTCCCCTTCATGAGTGGTATCAAAGCAGGAGTTCTTGAGTGTGTAGGCAGAAGCACCGATTGGAGGCAGTTTGCACCAGGACTTGTGGTGGTGTGGTGTGTAGACCGATTGCCGAATGTGAGGTAGTCTATACTCAAGAGGTTGAAGTTTGAGAGTGTGTGGCAAGTGAGGTTGCAACAGCAATAAAAGAGTTTAGAAAAATGGAAGGCATTGAAGAAAGAGAAAACCGAATTGCGGTAGTTGAAGATGTTGTCGTTAAAACAAAGTATGCAATGATGTATGGGGATCTAGTGTTTGATGAGGAACCTTATGAAGACCAAGAAATTCTTGACAGAGAGATTGCAGAGATAGAGAAGTTGTTCAATGCAACAACAAAGACAATAACATTCAACAATATTGAGGAAGAAGATGTTGTGACAAAAGAAGTCATTCAGGTAAAATCATATTTTTATGAGTTATAATGTTGAATTTGTAAAGGATTTTCATTGTGAGATGAGAAAAGAGTTAGAAAAGAAAAATTATTGTGAGGATCCAGAGTGGTATATAGATGTATACTTGTAGGTACAGTTTATGGAGGAAGCCACAAGAGAGATTTGGTGGAGGTGGTCAACTTTTGGTGGGTCAAAACCCATGAAAGAGGCGAGGAGTAGAGAGATTATTTGGAGGAGGATGGTACATGGTGGATACAAGTCCAAGGGAGGAGAGAAAATTGGAGTGCAAAGTTTTCAAAGAAGGAGATTGCTTGTTCCAGCTAAGTGTTGGAAGAGGAGAAAGGAGAATAAATCATAGGTACCGATTTCAATGATGGAGTTTGCTGAGGATTGCTTGTAATTCAAAAGGGTGGTACTACCGCTCAACTCCATTTTGTGAATCCATATTCACAAATTTTTTCCTACCTCGAGTGTCCGATGCAGGAGCATCCAAGGTGTAAGGCAATCTTGCATCACCAAAAATATTTTCAACAGAGAATGAAGGAAAGAATGAGGTAAATGAGGAAGTAGAAGTTGAGATGATGGAATTTGAGGGCCCTATATTTGATGAAGAATTTGGTGAAGATGAAGATCTACTCCTCAAAGAGGAGATGAGAAAGATTGATATCTTATTTGAAGGGAAAGAGTCAGATGAATGTGACAAGGAGATAGAGAAGATGCAGATGAGAGAAGAAAGGTCCTATGATTATGCTAACATTGTTTTGTTTACTGGTAATAGAGAAGGTGTAGAAGAATTTCAAGAATGTGACATTGAAGATGAGATCAATGTTAGCATCTTGGAGGGGAATATGCCTCCATTTTTGCATATTGGATTCAAACATATTCAATGTTAGCATCAATGTTAAAAAGAGTTAGAAAAGAAAAATGATTGTGTTCGATATGAAATAAGTCTTGGTAAAACATATTCCATTGTTAGCATCAATGTTGGCATCTTGGATGGGAAATAAGTCTTGGTAAAACTGTGAAAGCATCTTGGAGGGGAATATGCCTTTTGGGTGTCCACTTTTGGAGAAGGTCAAAAAATATTATTTGCATTTAAATGTGTCATAAAATATCATAAAATGGGATGCAAAAGAATCTTGCATGTATTTACATGTTGGCCACAAGCTTTGCATGTCATTGCATGTTTGGGTCATAATTATGAGACCCAGTCTCAATAAAAAAGCCATAACTTTCTCATATAGTAACAAAATTAAGAATTTCAAAATGACTCGGAAAGATGAAAGTGAGGCACACCAAACCTAGAAACTAATTGAGAATATTCTGACAAATAATAGAGTGTTGATAGGATAAAAGTGACAAGTTTTCTTTGAGGTTTAGTGGAGATTGTTTTGAGAAACCACAGTGGTTTCTTCTCACACAATTTCTATATATTGATGCTGCTCATTTGGAGAAGTTGGCTTTGGAGGAGTTGCAGGTTTACATAACCAGATGTTGTCAGATTGAGCATAGGATGAAGACTCCATTGTTGCAGATTTTTGTAATCAAAAGCCCATGTTGTAAGGGAAGCTTGTGAGCTTCAACATATTATAATTTCATTTCATGTTTGTTGCAATAAAATATATTGTTTTACGTCTTGCATATGTTGTACAAATTTGAGTTGTGTTATGAGTTTTCAGATTTGTAAGGGGAATCCCTTTCATCACATATTCTCTCATAATTTTTTCCATTTTAGGAAATAAGTTTGCTTAAGTATACATTTTTTCTTTATTAGGTGTACCTTTTTTCCTTTTACTTTCATGGAGTTGCATACCACTTTTCAAGTTGGAAATTTATCTCCTTTGCACTATAAATGTACATCTTTACATGAGTTTATTTATTCTAGATCAATGATATTTATTCTATTTTTCTCTTGGTTATATTATTTTTCTATTTTCTAACTTGTAAGGAACGTGATTGATTGGCTCTTGATTCTCAATTGATTTCATCATCCTTTCCAAAATATCTAGTTAATTTGTTACAAAATTATTTTGTCAAACATTTCCTTCTTCTAAAAATGCAAAAATTGCACATAATTTTTGTAATTGTTTGTCAAAAAAATAAATTTGTGGAATATTTCATTTTTTATATCCAAAAAATTCACTAAATTAATATTAATATTTAATTTGTGTTATTATTTTTTATTTTCAACCTTAGAACCTTCATTCGAAGGTCATTTATATTAAACATTTTAATATTAATCACATTTTTTTGAAGGTCTTTGAAACAAATTATTTAAAAAAAATCATGGCTATCCAAGGACCTTCAAACAAATGCCCTTGGATGGCCTTTCACCTTGGATTCCAAAAAAAATCTCATAATTTCTAGTTTCAAACCTTCTAGTGGACCTTCAAATGGAATCAACTAGACAAGATAATTTGTAAGATCTTAGCAACAAAAGTAAGCTTTCCAAAGAGTATAATTTTGAATATATTTAATTTGATTTTATGTTTTTTTAATTTTCTAGTAAACATATGTTTTCAGTAGTCATCAAGGTCTACGTTCGACACAGATGGAAAAATATTAAAATAGATAATAAAAATATTGAAAAATATCTACACACTAGATATTGATGTTCTTATTTCAATAAAAAAATAAGAAGTTAATTTGGATATATACCTAAAAAGTTATGATTCAACAAAAATTATAAAAAATATATGCACACTAGATATTCAAGTTTTGAATCTATGTTTAAAATTTTATAATTTTATCCTTTCTACAAAAATAATTCATGTTGTAAGGAAATAACATCACTTTTCAAAAATATTTTTTATTATAAAAAATAAATTATTAAAAGTTATGTAAGAGAACTCACCAATTATTTTTTTAAATTTAAAAGAATATATTTATAATTTATAGACAAAATCTCAAAAATGACGAGCCTACATCATCTTCAAACTCTTAATGGTTTAGTTGCTACAAGTATGTGAAAGTCAAATTTTGGTTAAAATGTTGATTTCAATGTCCCACTTTGGCTAGTAATGGTAGCCTAGGGGTCATTTGGGGTCATAAGGTCATACAATTTTTTGTACAAAAACTTAGGCCCTTAAAAAATTACTTGTTTTGCAATAGCTTCAAAATTGACCAAATAACAGGTGTTTCTTAGGTTTTTTATAGTTATGGAATCAAAAATGATGCTTGTTTTTCCTTAGGACAAACCAATTTTACCTCAAGGTTGGAACTCTCAAAATTCAGATATGCAGTCACATATTTGGTGCACTCTAATACCATGCTATAGTGATTTGTTCTAGTGTTGATTTTGATATTGTTTGTGTTGTATGATACATTGATTATCCCCACACACTTTGAATTCAACTTTAGGATATCCATGGATACCCTCATATCTCTCCATACATAGAGGATCTTGCTGCAAACTATCTCATTCCTCTTGTAGATGCTGATTCTATACCCTTTGACTACATGTTCTAATGGTTCAAAGACTTTTCTTCATGTTCCCACTCTTTAGATTGAGACTACATCATAATATTCTATTATTTCTAATCATCTTGGCATCGCCACATCGTTGGCCCCTATTTGTTTAGTGTACTAGGATATTCATTTTCTTCTAGACACAACTACTTGGGATTCATATCTTCCAGACATATCATCCTTGTTGTAGAGTCTTAGATTGCAAGTTTGGAGCATTACTTTGAGGGCATTCATCTCCTCTTGTTCTACATCATCTACACATGTTCCAGGATTGACATCATCCATTTCTGACATGTGGACACATGATTAGTATTCAGAGGCACAAATCATTTGGATTTGGATTCATAAGTCTTCTATATTTTTGGTTTGGCTTCTCCAATTACTAGAAAATTTGTTTCTTCCTAAGTGGGGAAATATATTTTGCAGTTAGTGCATTGTGTTTTGTATTTAAGCATGCATCATTGGCATGAGAGCTCTTTCTTTATGGGGGGATTCGTATTCTCATTTTCTCTCTTAGATTTGGAGGACATCTATTGTATTTGTGTGATAAAATTAATCCTTGGGGGTCATATTGAATCCTCCTTCTATCCTTCTTTCACTAGTGTATTTATTTTATTTTCTCTCATTTCAAGAGGATTTTTTTCCCATGTGGTTTTCTCCCTTTCTCTAGTTAGGAGAGATTTCATTTTTTGTGCATGGGTACCTCATCAAGCCTTGTAGTCGAGACCCATCCATGCATCTATCTTTGCATTCTTCATCAAGGATTTTAGATTCACCCTAATTTTATTTGAAGGGTGTATTGGTGTAATTAGGACATCACTTGATAATTAATTAATCATTAATTAATTATTAGGTCCCTTATTACTTTAATTACTTAAGCTAAACTTATGAGTGCTTTTTATTATTAGATTGGGATATTTATAAGTTGTCTCATTACATGAGATGATGAAATGTGTCTCAATCTAATAAAACCCTCATCTAGAATATTATTTTTCCTTTTATAAGAATTCTCATTCATTATAATTGTTCATTCAAATACAAATACCATTAATTCATTGCACAATCAATTGATTTTTTTGAGCTCTTCTCAAGGATGTGTGAGCATGTCAATGGATTTTTTCTTTAGATGTTATAGGTGTTTTTCTTGTGAGTGACTTATGGGAGCTATTGGGTTTAATCATCAACTCCAAATAAAGTGGGACATGTTATTATGAGATCACTCATATATTTTTAAATAAATCTTAAAAGTATCATGTATTGAAACACAACTATTTCAACCTAGGCCTCCAATTTTGATCTTAACTATTTATCTAAGATTGAGAATGATAATATCATCTTAGCATAGAATCTCTCCTCTAGTGCATCATATTTTTATTCATTTTTTAATAAAAGTTAATATATTTTTTTGAGATTTAAATCAACCATATATTTTATTTTTGATGACTTATTTTTAGGTAAAAAATATAAATGCCAATTAAAACAAAATAAAATTATATTTTTCAAAACTACACTTATATATCTACAAAAGGATATATTTTTTAAATGTTATTTACATCAATAGGAGTTGTGAAAATATTTAATTTTTTCAAATATATTTTTTTATATAATGACATTAAAGTGATGCTACCTATATATCTAGTGGACAATTATCTAGCTAGAAAAGTTCTGACCTAGATCTAATTTAGCTAGAATGAATACAGCAACATATTTTTCTAAAAATTATTTTAATTAAAAATTACTAAATTTAATTATGTCTAGACTACTTTGAACTTTCAATTCCTAAATTCTAGTTATTTTGACACAACTTTGAAATTTAACCCACAAAACTAGACCATATTTTTCTATACAAGAAGCTCAACTTAAACTTACACTATGAGACTCACAAAACTCATAATTAACATAAATATTTATCCCTTAATACATGCACATAGTGATAAACATTATTTCCAAGTGTACACACATACACACATAGTGCACATTCACATGAAATTCATTCACAAGATAACAACATAGAGATTCAACCTTATTTTAGAATCTTGATTAACTTCCTCTTTCCAAATTCTTCTTGTAGCTTAATTCATACAAGTGCTTTCAAATTCAAAAACCTTCAATAAGGCTCTTTTTACTACTTTTGTAATCTTTTGAGTTTTCCCTTCTTGGATCATGTTGATCGATTAGGGAGGTTCATTTTTTATTTTAGAATGAAGATTTGAAATTTTTGTATTGAATATAGAAGGAACAACAGAATTACATAGTGAAGTTTAGTTGAGCTACTGCTCATAATCCCCCATTACAAAACAACCAGCAATGTATATCCCATTACATTCATGGATAGTGCATCATATTTTCAGCTATACAATACAAGAAAAATACTAAATTCCTAGACCTTACATAGACTATAAAAAGGAGAGAAATAAACATTTCCAAAGTGACCATATTCTTGGACCTATGAAAAATTCTACAACCATTACCTCTACCTTCTTGGATAACCATAGTGTCCACACTGCCACAAAATTTTAACCATTCTGCTCTGATCAAACCCATGCTTCCAAAAACATTGCCGCACCTTTGCTTGTGTATGAATCTTCCCAAAAAGGTTATGAATTGACTACAGCCAAGAGCCCAAAAAACCATCTATAATGAAACTAAACTAGAAATCATGTTGTGTAGTCTGAAGGAGACAAAATTGAAGTGGTGCACCCTATCTGAGGACCGGATTCTTCATTCACAGTAGAGTCCGTACTACCTCAACTTCATCTCTGGTAAAATCTTCAATGCTGAGAAGAGATGGGACATTCCCTTCCTGCCTATCATTGGGAATTTTTTCATTGAACTCTTTGTAGAACACTTCCAATGCGCTGAGAAAAAATTTTGTGGTGTGCTGCCAGCTCCTGTCGAAATCAACTTCATGAAGACTGAATGACATTTTTCCATCCTCTAGGAGCTTTAAATATTTGTTTTTGGAAACTTTAATGGTCATTGAAACCTACATAGTAGTGTTGAAGAAAGTGAGTCTTTTAGCAGACTCAATAAGTGTCCTCTCGTTCCCATTAAATTTTTCATCATTTCTTACTTTCCAAATTCCCCAAAGAATTTCAGTAGCCACAATGTACCAAAACAAATTTATATATTTCCCAATTTTATCATCTTTTAGAAAAAGAATTTTGTCCGGTCTCGGTTTATGACTTGTGTCCCAAATGTCTTGGTTAAAGCAGAAAAGATTCCATGTTTCATTGGAGTATAGACAATCAAAAAAGATGTGAGAAATTGTTTTAGGAACTCTACAAAGACTACAAATTTCTACTTCATCAGAGCTTATCTTATAAGGTAACCTCTCAATTATTAATAACCATATGAAACATGCCTCTTTAGGTTCAATTGTATTAGACTAAATATTTTTTAATACTCTTGTCCATTCTTTCTTATCCATATTGAGATTCCACAACTTGTTTAAGTGATTAAATGTCTCATGCTGGTTAGTGAGTGTTTTGTACATTGTTTTGGCATTGACTTTAGTAAGTCCGATGCCATCTCTTCATTTGAAATCTGTATATTGCTCATTATTATGTAAGTACTCGTCAAGGAAGTTTAGGATTTTACAAGCTTCTTTTAAATCAAAGAACGTTCTCCAATTTGATATGGGCAGACTGTACTCTACACTCAGCTGCTCCCAATCTTTAACACTACCTTCCTCAAATATATCCTCAAAGGTCCTTATACCTTTGCTAGCCCATGCCTTGGCCAAACAGCCCTACAGTAGTGTTAGGGGCTTGCTATTGTGGATCAAATTCCACTAGATTGACCTGTGCATAAACAAGGTGTTGTTGGAGAAAAACTAAGAGTTTAAGATGTGTTTTTTGATGTGTTCCCATGCTTTCCAGATGCTCTTAAAGACCACCAACCCCTCCGGAACTATAGGGTGGTGAATGCATAGGAGATCACATAGGGGGAGCCCCTTCCAGGCCTTAGCATGCTTTGGAGTTTCCCTTTCAATATTGCTCTTGACCAGGACTTTCCAAGGCTCTTCTCCATCTAATGCTTTAAGAACCCACTTTGTGGACAAGGCTATCCCTTGGAGTTTGAGATCCTTCGGCCCCAACCCACCTTCATATTTACTCAAGAAGCAGCACTCCCACTTCACAGCATGCTTCTTTTTCTTCCCCTTCCCATCTGACCACAAAAAAAATCTTGTTTTCTTCTAAATTTCCTCAGTTTGATACCCACTAAATAGACATACTGATGCAAAATACAAGCTGTAAGAAGAGAGTATTTTCTGACAAATATGGATTCTACCTGCAAGAGACAAAAACTATTTATTCCATTTGCCAATTGTCTTGTCAATTTTTCCTTGAATCTAGAGCCACGTCTCCTTTAGGTTTGGACTAACTACAAAAGGTATTCCCAGATACCTGACTTGTTTTTGGGGACCCCCCATTGTAACCCAAATCTAGCTAGCCAATTTGGGGGCCTCTCTTGCCAACCAGCATGGTTGATTTAGCAAGGGAGATTTTAGCACCATAAGCATCACAAAATGTACCAATTGTTTCATTAGATTAGAGATATTACTTTCATTTAATTGAGGAAAAAGAGCAATGTCGTCTACAAACTGAATGTTAAGCAATTCAATTTGATTGGGAAGAGAGATACATTTTACCCTTGGTGAGGCACAATTGGCTCTGAGGATGTAGTGAAGACCATCAAAAGTAATAATGAACAAAGCAAGGACAAGTGGGTAGCCTTTCCTAATTGACCTCTCCAAGGAAAATTCTTTAGTGAGAGAGCCATTAACATGTACCTGTTCCACTGCATCCCTGAAGAGAGTGACCACCATGTTACAAAAGGCTTTCGAGGACCCAAAGGCTTCCATCATTAACCTAATAAAGGCCCATTCCACCTTGTCATATGCTTTTTCAAAGCCTAACAGCACCATTGTCGCCTCTTGATTCGAGGTCCTTGCCTGCTACATTGCTTCCCAACTGGTTATCAGATTCTCTAAGATGTATCTTCCCTTGATAAATTTGGTTTGCGTGTTGTTGATAAACTTGGGCAAGACATTTTCCAATCTTTTTGCCAAGATTTTAGCAAGAATTTTGTAAGATACATTTAACAGGGTTATCGGTCTCTAATTTTTTATCAAAGTTTTGTCTACTTCCTTAAGAAGCAGCTTTATGATGCCCTTGTTGATGTTCTTCCCCAGTGAGCCCTTTTCCAAGGCTTCCTTGTATACTAGGAACAAATCCTCAATAATCCAATCACTGAACTTTTTGTAGAACTCATCTGGAATCCCATCAACACCAGGGGTTTTATCATTTTGTAACGATTTTATTGCTTTTCTAATTTCATCTTTTGAGATGTCCTTGCTCAATCCTCCTACTTCCCCCTCTTCAAGCCTCTTTGGGATGATGTTTTTATAAGATTCCTTGTAATGAGGCACTCCTCCCCACTACTTTTGGAGGTGAACAAGATTTTGTAGAAGTTATAAAAATGCCCTTTTATATCTTCCTGCCTGTCAGAAACAGCCCCATCTACTTTCACTCACTTAATGCATTCCTTGAATCCCTTTTCTTTTAGATATTTGAAGAAAAACTTTGAACCTTTGTCTCCATTCTCTACCCAGTTGAGTTTGGCTCTTACTTTGAACCCATGTATTTTGTAGCTCTGAATTCTACTTAAGGAGTCTTTAGTAGATTCGAGCCTAATTCCAAGAGCTTCATTCTCAGGGTCTTTTTGAAGGTGGGCCTTATCCTGCAATAGCTCCTCTTGGAGGATTTCTTCCTTTATTCTTCGTTCTAAGGCCTTCTTTTTCCCAATCACCTGAATAGTGATCTCCATCCACTTGTTTTAGTTCCCATCTTTTGATGGGGCTCAACCCTTTGTGCATCCATTGGTTTATTTTCCCTAGGGACAACATTTCCTCCACACAATCACTATATTGTAGCAACTTGGTGTTGAACATAAAGCCCCCCTCCTTCTTCCTCACACTTTGATGACCTTTTTTAAGCATAGCTCTTATCTTTATGGGGTGATGGTCAGAGAGGGTATAAGGATGCACTTCCAATTGACACCTATTCCTAAGGGAACCAAGGATAAAATGATCATCGTTTAGGTAAAACCTATCCAAACGGAAATAGATTCACTTAGCACCCTTCTAAGCATTGCACCAGGTGTACCAAATGTTGGGAAAGTCTTTTTCTACCCCTCTAAGGGGTCCACCAACTTTAGTTTAGCCTTCATTTTGGACCAGAAAAATTTCTCATTTCCCTTTCAATCCATATCTACCCCTCCAAACTTATCCTCCATGCTTTCAACCATATTGAAGTCACCTCCTAGGATCCATGGCATGAAATCTAGATCACACAACCATTTCCACAATTTGATCCTTTCCCCATACTCATTTGGTGCATAAATGGAGAAAATCCCAAATGAGGTATCATCTTTTTTTCAAAGAGATCCAAACTGCCCTATTGCAAGGGGAAATTTCATAATGGGTAATAAATTGGCTTCAGGCTTTGGATATGAGGATGGCTACCCCACCTTTTCCTTTTTCATGTTGGGTAGTAAAGTGTGTTGCATCCCTCCAGATGAAGTTGAGATTGGTTTATGTTGATGATTTTTCATTGATGTCAAAGTTGGATATTGAAATGGTTGGTGAGTTGATATGCTTGATATTCTTTAGGATTTCTTGATATGCTTTAGGAGTTTACCTTCATTCATAGAGTGACAAGGTCATGTAATCATGCTAGGTTGTTTTCATTCATGTTATGTTTGGATGTCTTCATCAGAAGTTATTTTTACTTTGGTGACTGCATATTTTGGTGTTTGTCTTGATGATTTTGATATAGGACCATGTGATGTTGTTGATCATCTCTAATCATTAATGTATGGTTGACGTTTTGAGTTATTTTCACATCAAGACCTTTTGGTGGTGTGGCAGGTTGTCATTCAAGGGAGATTGTTGGCATATGGCATGATTAGCATATTTTGAGTATGGTAAATTGGTCTTTAATGTTGATCATCTTAACATGATGATGGTTTTGCAAGTGTGATATAGATTCATTCTCTCAAGTGTTTTATAAGGTGGTTGGTGTATGTTGATGTCATCAGGAGCTTGTGCTTGATGTTTAATTGACATCATAGTAGAGGTGTTGGTACTTGGTCAAAGTTGGATGTCAGGGTAAGAAAAATAGTGACAATTATTTTCTAGGGTTTGTATATACAATATGAGATTAAGAATTAGGGTTTTATATTTTAAAAGACCCAAACATCCTAAGTGTTTAAAGTCCCAAAATATTATAAGCTATGAATTTTTGATGGCAGAGAACTTTATTTATGTTTTGATGATGAATTCTTATCACAAGTGAATTCACTTAAAGTGACCTTTTGGAGGGTACTTAAAACATTCAAATACCGGCCCCAACTCCTAGATATTACCGGTTCTCACAGTGACACTTTTTAAGTTGAGCGGGAGGGTTTTAATCAATGATTCTAATGAGCACATGAAGGAGAAGATTGATGGGTCATATTCAAATGAATTTTAAATGGCAATGGTCATACTGAATGATTAAAATTTGACGGGAAGTTGGATGACAATGGCATAAACTATCTTTATTCAGTTTTGGAACGAACCAGAAGGCCAGGAAATTTTAAAAAAAAAGGTTCAATGAGATGTTTTTGTTTTTTGGTTGGTTCATGTTATGAGTTCCTATCAGTGACATTTGTGTGGTCATATACATAATGTCTATATTCTGATATGGATTGTTGATTTCAGAAAGGTTCAAACTTGAAGTAACCTACAATTTCAATATGCATAAGGAGTAAGATTGTAGTGTTTATGTAAAAGGAACTCAGTGTGAATAAATAAAGTATGCACAAAAATTGAGTGTATGTTCTACAGAGATATATCTACATGCCCATATGTAGATGATGAAGATTGGTGAAGATAACTGAGATGTTGAAAGACTCAAGTCTGAAGGTTATATTCAATGTATACAAAGGAGTTGTAAGTGTAATACTCTTAGTATGTTATAGTTGTTTGTGTGATTCAATTTGCAGAGAATGTTGAAATGGTTTGCAAAAAATATTGACATGTTTTGTAGGCGATTTTGAAGTATTTTTGTGTTATGTAATCATTGACAAGTGATTTTTTATGTATGTTGAACAAGTAATTCATTTGATGGATGGTATAGTAACAAGGTAACCCCCTAAAGTTATGTTTCTTCCTTTATTGGAGATTGGTCAGTAAGACCACGGAAAGTATGTCAATGAGGCAAGTGTATGCCATTGAGGCAGATGTATGTATGCTAATGAGGTATTTGTAGCTAGTGAGGCTTGTATTGCCAGTGAGCCATTTGTAGCCAGTGAGGCTTTTGTTGCGAGTGAGGCATTCTGGTTAAGGTAGTGAGGCAATTCTGAGCAGTTTTTCTACCCCATGAGGGTTTTCCACTCCTAAAATTTATTGTGTTACGGTGCCTCTTGTTTGTGGTCTGATTGGTTTGCATGATCAAGTTTTTAATCTTGTTTCTTTTTTGTTCAATTCAAAGTCAAATTGGTTGAAGTATCTTGATTCTTTCTCTATTTTCAATCAAGTAGCTTAAAGGTGTAAAAAGGTTAAAATATTCTAGACCACTGATTTGCCCCCCCCCCCCCTCTTAGTGGTCCTAGTACTCCAACAGTTTCAAGAGAGAATCTAGTGGATTTGAGTTCCTATTGGAGAACCACATCCTTATTTATACATTGGTTTAGGAACCTTCTTACTATATGCTTTTTAGCAAGGGATTCCAATCCCCTTGCATTCCAAGATTATAGTTAAGGGCCATTGGGTTCCATCGAGGGGGTAAAGTATTTTTCATACATGAAATTCACAAAGAATTTAGGCACCTTTGGCTCAGTTTCCATCCTTTTGGCTACAAGGCTTTGAATTATAGCACTCAGTTTCTTTCTTTTTTGGTGTTGGATAGTTTTTAAGCTCCCCTTCCCTACTGGGATTATAGTCTATCTTTTCTTGGCCTGCCCCTCGACTTGGGTGCATGCTCACTTTTAAGAGTCCCTTTTTCCTCTGGTGGTCCCCTTAGGAGCCACATGACCATTTTCCATTATTGGGGTGAGCTCATCTGAGGAGACAACAATAATAGGCACAGTCGGGATGGCATTGGAAAATTCATAAACCTTTTCCAAGACATCCAAGCTTGCACCCCCTGTCATCTCTCCCTTTATCACTAGTGTTTGGCACAACCCTATCCACCGATCTATCATTGGTGAAATGATTATTGGGGCTGGTGGGGATAGCCACTTTCTCTTGTCCCACCTCTACAGTTGATTGACCAGTAACCAATCCATCGATGGTATTCAATAAAGCATGGTTGGGTAGAACCCTGGTCTCAAAAGCAAACTCAATTTTTTTAACATTGCTCGACTTCACACTGCCTAACAACTCCTTGCAATCCTCCTCTGTCCCAAAAAGATTAAAATTTTGGAAAAAGAGAGTTTGATCTCTGAGTGCACCTTCATTTTGTGACCTTTTTTCCACACCATTCTTTTTTATTTTGTCCAATGCCAATTGTTGGGTGTTTTTCCTACCGCCCAAAGCACATTAGCAATCAGTGTATTACAAGCAGAGTCAACATTGTGTGCCACGGCAGTTAATGCCTCAAAGGAGGGGAATACATAAGACCTCTAGCATCATTTCTGTAAATTTCATTTTTAGTTTGGTAATCTATTTCAACATCACCCTCGATATCCATAATATTGTATGGAGCCCCATCAATCTCCTCCAAATATTCAGAAGATGAGTCTAAGAGTGCATCTCCTTCTATTGAGGTTGAATCAGCCACCTCACTAAAGCTTTCAGGGTTTTCAGATATGATTCTTTATGAATCAAAGCTCCTCCTCACAGCTTCTTTCCTATTTTCCATATTTGCAATGTTGAACTCCAAGTCTTCTTTTAGGCTTTCTATTATACTATTGTTGGCAATGCTTGTTTCATTAGGGATTTTTTATTAGTAATAATTCTAGAGTTAACCAAGGCAGATTTTTTCCTCCAGCTTTTGTGAAAATGCTTTTCTTAGGGTTCCCATTTACATCCTTAGGGGGGTTATGATTAGTTTTGACCAAACCAGTGTTGGGTTTAGAACCAAAAAAATTCTTAGTAATTAGAGGGAAAAAATTTCTTGCATTCCCTTCCTTCTGACAGAGGTAGCATACATTGAATTCATCGAGCACCTCTAAAGTACATTCAAAATTCCCATTGTCCAATTTAATCAATAGAAATGTGGGGGATATCAACCCCTAGGAGAATGGATACAAGAGCCCTTACATTTGTGTGCAGGAGGGTAGACTTGGTAATGTATATCTTGACAACCCGGCCATAGGGCTCTAATAACAGGGGAATGAAATTCCACACCCTAGGTGAAATGTTTCTAATCCTCACCCACCTAGGGATTGAAAGGGCCAAAATTTCCTCGTTTAGGGCCTTCAATGACCAAGCCAAAGCCTTGAATACATTCTTTCTGATATTTTAGAATTTCTTATTGATTACTTTGGTTTGCATTTCATGATTGTTGAGAAAAATGATGAATAAGCCTTTTTGTAACATTCTACAATAAGAAAAGTGAATACCCAATTTTTTTCCCCACACATCGGCTAACAATGAATCTATTTATTTCCTTGCAAGTGTTTTATTAATGTCCACGATAGCCAAAAACACCCCCAATTTTTTTAGTTTCACATCTTCTTCACAAATAATATTGCATAAGTCAAGATTCAAAGACATGATGTCAATTCTAAGGGTTTCAAAAGCACAGTTACCTCCTTCGCATCCCCCAGCTTCACCACCAGTGCACTACTCCATAATAAACCTAGCCTTTACAAGGAAAACCACCTTCTCACTAGCGAAAATGTCTCTAAATGGCTTGTCATGCACACTGTTGGCCACACCGTTGTTTTGAGGAGTATATTTTCCATAGAGGGGATATGTATCCCCCTCCATCATTCCAAGCTATAAGCCAACAATCCTCACATGAACAAGGCCAGAAGATTATGATTTTATCATGAGCGACAAGAGACAAATAAGGAAAACCCTAAAGAATAGAATGCACAGCACCAGAGGAAGGTGTGGAGGAGGACCAAGCCTCATCCACCACACACATAAGGCCTAACACCAGCTACCTTAGCCAAAAAACCCTAGTTGCAGAGCTTCTTTCAACCAGGTTCTATCAAGATTTTAAATTTTACCTAGTTCCAATAAATTATATAATTTTTGAGACTCCACATGAAATGAAATTATCTAAATTTGTTTAATTATTTATCTACTTATTAGTTTAACATCAAGGAGGGGTAAAAATTTTATTAAAACAAGGAAAGGATACAAAGCAAGGGCATTAAATAGCCCTATCAATTTTTACCAAGTGATCTAATTGATGAAACAAATTTGGGGGTAGTTGACCCCAATCCACCAAATTCCAATCATGAATATGATCAAAAGCACATTTAGCCAAGAAATCAGCAACACCATTCCATTCTCGAGGAATATGAATGAAAGTAATATACTCCAGAGAATCATAGAGAGTGATAATTTGTTCAACAATAAAAGCCAGCTACCAGCTCATATCGTCTAAAGTTTTCCTTTTCAGTAAGTTCACCACTACTTGGGAGTCAAACTCACATATGATCCTTCACTATCCCAATTGACTGCCCCGCTCCACAACAAATAAAATCATTTGAGCCTCCATAATATTATTAGTATGAAGACCCTTATAAACAAAGAAGATAAACTAAAAATCTCTAGAGCTATCCCAACCAACAACCCCAATGCCAGCATGACCTGGATTTCCATAAGAAGAGTCATCTGAGTCTATTTTTAGGACTCCATGAGGAGGAGGGGTCCATCTTCCCTCCCTATTCACCTTCAGGGTAGGATTTCTACATCTTTTGCACATGAGTTTTCATTGCAGAGGAGGAAGATGAAGATGATTACAACAACTAACATCACAAGGGTCCACCGGCACAGTCATATCACACTTAGCCGCAATATTTTCCCCTAAAGAATGCAAAATTTTCCACCATAGGTGAGGGGCCATCAACAATGAATCCTAAAAAATCCGCCTATTCCTCTCCAACCACAGGTTCCAGATAATAAAGGATGGCCCAAGAGCCCAAGCAGCCTGAAGAAAGGAGGTAGAAATAGGGGCCTTACCCCACCGTTCCCCAAACTCCGCCAATGAGGAAGTATGCCAACAGGCTGTATTCCACACCCCCCACCAAAAATTCCAAATCTCCCTACCATAGGAACATTGGAAGAAGAGATGGGAGACACTCTCTTCACAGCCATGACACAGAACACACATAAAGGGGCCTTGGAAACCACGCTTACATAAATTATCCCAAGTAAGACATCGGTTTTGAGCCACTAACCACATGAATAAGTTGCACTTGGGCCATGACAACTTGTGCCAAACTTACTTCCACCAAGGGACCTCAATGTCCCCAAACAACTTCCTAACCAACTGCTTATAACTAGCTAACACAGAGTAATTTCCAAACAAATCCAAACCATCCCAAACCAAGACATCAGGTCCCCTCAAATAATTACAAGCACGGGAAGCCAGAAGTTGGGAAAGCTCATGCCTATCCCCTACAAACCCTCCAAGTGGCCACTCAGAAGGATGCTTCCAACGAAAACTTACAGCCAATTCACCATGTTGTGCCACCTTATAATCCTCCATGGTATCCCAGCCAGCCGCAATAAAAACATCACAAAGGGACTAGAGGTGAGGAAAAGAAGAGAGAATAGGAGGGTTACCATCCCAAGACTGACCAAAAAAGAGTCTATGACCCTGAATGATGGATCCAAAAAGTGCACACTTAATCAATTGTGCCCCCACTTTCAAAGTATGCCAAATCATAGAACCACTCCCTTTCAAAGGATAGCGATGAACCTCAAAAGAAGCAACACCCCGAAGATATTTATGGTTGAGAATACAAGGCCCATAAGTTCTAATAGACAATATTACTTCTAACCAAGCACATAAATTCTCTAAACTTATTAACTCCCTCCAAAATTTTATTAAGGTTGGCCTAGTTGTTAGTTCTTGAAATTTTGTATTCATGTTCATTATGAATCTTAACCCTTGGTCTTTCAAATAAAAAATTTCTACTCTATTTTTATATTAATAGCTTTCTCATTCACCTAGTGGTTTTTCTTGTGAAATAGTATACACCTAATCAACTCAAGTTGCACTTCTACTTCATCAATTCTTTAGACACATGAAAATTTTGTTAGGGCATCATTATTGCAAGTAATTCAAGTTACTCATATTAAAACACAACTATTGTTATTCCAAACCATTTGAATATCAATTAAGAAATACGAACATTCGCCAATAAAAATGTGTCATCCATTCCTATCACATAATAATTTTAAGATCAAATATTTAATTCATATAGATTAAGGCTAAATCCTTGATTTAATGCTCATGAATCATTGCAGAATTTTTGTACTACTAAAATAATTCTTAAGTCTTTAGATTAATCTTTAAAAAAATCATGGTATCTAGTTACCTATTCTCAAAAAGATTCATATGATTATTAAGCCACATAAGTTTAAAATAAGGTGTATTACAATAATTTACCTCCCATGCCTAGCATAATAATCTCTAATGGTGCCTCTAGGAACTACTAAATCTAAATAACCAATTCAAATGGATAGATAAAGGAAAGAATTATGGAGATTCAAGTTCAAAACCACATATCCAAGGTCAAAGTTAAAGTGTAAATATTAGTTCCATGGTTGCAAGATCGGTCTAGAATAGAGAACATGCCATCTCTCAACTTATTAAAGCTTCATTTTCTCAAATATATTATGAAAAATGGATTTGTATCACTAAGAATGAATTGCAACAAAGTATCATCTCATCCGAAACAAATCTAAAATATTGAACAATTTCTTTGTCATTTTTAAAAAGCATGTTTGTGCAATTTTTTTACCCAACCCCTCGGTCTAGGGTAATCTAAATATCTTCTTTTATTAATTTTGTTTACCCTAACTAAATTAGAAAATAAAACTCAAAAAAAAATTATTTATTTTTTAATACTAATGCATACTTTCATTCACAAAATCTATACACCCTTTACAAAGATTACTTTCACTTCATTCAAACTTCACCAAACATGTTTCCAATATTTAACCATAATTGAAAGTATTTAAAAATAAGCAAGATATCACTATTAAAACTAATAAAATTTTAACAATAATAATATGAAAATGAATTCATTATAACTAATTATACATATCCAAAAAGTTCAAAGATAATTATTAAAACTAATAATGTGTCAACAATACTAATATAAAAAAATCAATAATTAACCAATTATCAAAATATATATATACAATAAATTCAAATACATTCCTATTAAAACTATAATATGTCAATAATAATATGAAAATAAATATAATATAATTATTTATTTATATAAATATATAAATCAAATTATCAATCAAATAATTAAACATATAGATACAAATTTTTAATACAAAAAATATATATATATATATATATATATATATAGATACAAACATTAACAATTTAATAATTAAAAAAATTATTAATATTATATTTTATAAACTAATTATATTATAAATTTTTAATATATTTTTTTATTATAACTCATCTGCATTCCAATTATAATTTTATAGCATCAATAATTATTTTATAACTCTTATACTTTAGACTTGTCATCAAAAAAAAATTATACCATGATATAACTAAAAAGGGCATAAGCTACCTCCTAGACAAAAAGAACCTATGTATGTAACATGATATCGTACCCCCCATCCCCCATCCCACACGGTGGACAAAATAGCCTTGATGGAAAATATGGTCGGATAGACAAATAGCACTGACTGAAAGACTTGACGGTCAGATGTTAACTTCGTCCTGTCATTGCTTGTCCCATCACCGGGAAAATGAGTCAGCGTTGGCGAGTTTTTTAAAATCATATTTTGGGATGGAAAAAACCAAAAAAAATGTGGCATTTGAAACCATTAATAGCAAATATCAAAAAGCCCAGACGAGCTCCCATTTTCTATAGCGACATTTTGGTGGAGAGCAACGGGAAGGAGTTGCAAGCGTTCGGAGCTAGCAGGTATGTATTTTGCTTGAAGTATTTGCCATTTTGCCTAGGAAATCTGAAGAAATGAACAGCTATTCGTTGTGGGGTTATCATTTATGTGATTTTTTGTTGAGGGTTTTTTAATTTTTGTTTCCTCTCGTTTGCTAGTTTTGAAATTTTGCACTTGCTGAATGAAATAGCTGACAACCCATTGTGGAAATATGAGTGAAATAACTAAATAACATTTACAGAAACCAGAAACCATGTGGAATATATTATGAGGTTGGAAAACACAACGTGGGTTCTGTAATGAAATGGTATATTGTGAAAACCACATAAATCCCAGAACGTCGCCATTGTTCACATTCTTATTTTGAACGTTGCAGGGTTTTCATTGGGAAAAGGGGTATTTATTTGAAATGCAAGGTTGTTAATATTTTTTGTGTCGAGGGTTTTTTAATTTTTGTTTCCTTTCCTCTTGTATGCTGGTTTTCAAATTTTTCCATTGTCGAATGAAATAAATGACAACCCATTGTGGAAATATGAGTGAAATTACTGAATAATGTTTATAGAAAGCATAAACCATGCGAAATATATTACGAGGTTGGAAAACGCAATGTGGGTTCTGCAATGAAATGATATATTTTGAAAACCACATAAAACCCAAAATGTCACCATTGTTCACATTCTTATTTGGAATGGACAAAAAAGTGCAAAACATGGCATTCGAAATCATAATTTGCAAATAGAAAAAAGCCCAGATGAGATCCCATTTTTTCCGCCATTTTATACACTGTCATTTTGGAAAACACACTATCTCCTAAAACTCTGACTATTCTAAAACCCTTTAGAAGTAAAAACCCAATTGGTTACTCACCCTTGACCTCAATTTGGTATGTTTTGTGATTGTCTAGAGAACCTTTTGTGATTTAGATAGTAAGAATGTAATGAAATTGGAAAACAGTAGGTATTATGAAACCTACAAGGCACAGTGTTATAGATTGTTTGCAGTGTTGGAAAACATACTGTCCCATGTCAGTTAACTCCTACCTACCTTTCTTGGATGTTTGGTCCTATCTTCCGGTACAATCCACTTTGGTACAGTCCAAATGTCATTTCACTTTCTTCATCTGATTCGAAAAAAATGCCCCGACGGAAAAGAAGGACAGATGGAAAAATTGCACTGATGGAAAGACTTGATGGTCGGACGTTAACTCCAACCTATCATAGCATGTCCTATCACTGGGAAAAACATGTCAGCGTCGGTGGGTTTTCAAAATCATATTTTGGAATGGAAAAAAACCCAAAAAAATATGGCATTCAAAACCATTATTTGCAAATAGAAAAATGAGGTGCCAAGAATGTAATGAAATTATAAAATAGTAGGTATTATGAAACCTGCAAGGCACAGTGTTGTTATAGATTGTTTGTAGTGTTGGAAAACACATTGTCCCATTTCAGTTAGTTTGATATGAAGAGTTTTATTTCATTATTCTCCAAGAATGTAATGAAGTCCACTTTCAAATTTTTGAACAACTCTTTGCTACAATCCAAATATCATTTCACTTTATTTATCTGATTCGAACAAATAAATTGCTCACAATATTTGTAGAGTTAGAAAATACACTGTCTCCTCTCAATTTGCGGGTGATCCCACAATAGTGGTTTACAATTTTTGGCCAAACTAGACACTAAAATTATTATTTTTAACTAAATCTTCACATTCGGGCACCTATAGCGGCTAAACCGTGAGGAATTTGAAGATGATGCAAACTAGAGTCTCGTCACATTTTTTCTGTAGCTTCTAAAAATATTTTTTTCAAAATTTTTGGAATCAGATTGCACTTCTTTTTCCATCTCCCACAAAAATTGGTTTTTTTTAGAAAACAACATTTTAAAAAAGTGGCGCACACCGTATAACACATAACTTTTTTTCCATGAATGATAAAATTATAATTCTTTCAAATTTAGATTTGTAACTATAATATATAGTGCTTCCACTTGGTTAGATATTTTTTATTGAATATTTTTTATTTAATCAAGTTTCAAAGTCAAACTAATTACAATTCAGACATAGCACGACCATATAACGCGTAACTATTTTTGTATATATTGAAATTCAATTTATTTATTTTTGTTGGATCAAGGACTTCAATATCTGGTGCACTCATATTTTTCAAAATAAAAATTGATAATCTGCTATTTTTCCACATGTGTAGAACAAAGACCTTCATTTTCGATGAAAAACCTATGTTTAATAAAACTAAAAAAACAAATACACAATAAAACCAAAACATATTAAAATTATATTTATTGGATAGCTCGTTCCAAGGACTGCCTAATTCCAATTGGGTTTGTGAAGATTCCTCCATTTTCATCCTCAACCCGAGCTTCGAAGTGCCAAAATTTAGGTTTTTTTGTGTCTCAAGGGGGATGAGGAATAAAGGGGGTTCGTATGAACCCCTAGGGGTTCCAGCGAACCACCCTTCCATAAGGGATTTTGTTGGGTTTTTGGGCAGGAAATAATTAAAATGGTTCACTCGAACTAGTAGGTTCGTATGATCCCCTAAAATCAAGTTTTTTGCCATGTATTCATTTTTTGTGATTTTTCCTTCCTCACTTGAATTATAAACCACTATTATGGCTTCACCCTTGCGGGAAAATCGACCTAACGGCATCATTAACTCCTACCTACCATTTCCCAGATGTTTGGTATCGTCTGTCGGTTTAGTCACTTTGATCCCCCGTCTGGCGGGCCCTGCACTATGACGTCTCATCATGTTATGTATGTTTTTCATGCATTTTTGTATGTACATAGGTGCTTTTTGTCTAGGAGTTATCCGGCTCCTATATTGCAAGAATGTAATGAAGTCCACTTTCAAATTTTTGAACTCTTTGCTACAGTCCAAATGTCATTTCGCTTTCTTTATCTAACCAGAACAAATAAATTGCTCGCATTATTTGTAGAGTTGGAAAACACACTGTCTCATCTTAGTTGTAGAGGGTTTTACAACACTATATGGGTTGCTTGGTTCTTAACACCTTATATAGAGACAATGTGTTTTCCAACACTGCAAATAATGTGAGCATTTATTTGGTCGAATCAGATGAGGAAAGTGAAATGCTATTTTGATCTCATGTTACATAGATAGGTGCTTTTTTCTACAATTTATCTTTCTCCTGATTGGAACAAATGAATTGCTCGCATTATTTGCACAGTTGGAAAACACATTGTCTCCTCTCAGTTGTAGAGGGTTTTACAACACTATATGGGTTAATTATTTCTTAACACCTTATATGGAGACAGTGTGTTTTCCAACACTACAAATAATGTGAGCATTTATTTGGTCAAATCAGATGAGGAAAGTGAAATTTCATTTTGATCTCATGTTACATACATAGGTGTTTTTTGTCTAAAGTCAAAAAGCTAGACAAAACGCACCTAACATCGTCATTTTCTAAATTTTTCATTTTCCAGTTTGGTGGGTGGGGTGGGACGCGCTGACAAGGAAAATGGAGTTGCAGGCGGCTGAACCACTACAAACCCCTCAAACGCATTCCTGGTTGTGACGTATCACCATTTTCCAAATTTTGATTTTGCAATTTGTTGGCTGGGGAGCGACGCATGACCGAGGATGGAGATAGTGTGTTTTCCAACACTACAAATAATGTGAGCATTTATTTGGTTGAATCAGATGAGGAAAGTGAAATGTCATTTTGATCTCATATTACATACATAGGTGCTTTTTTCTCTAAAGTCAAAAAGCTAGACAAAACGTACCTAACATCATCATTTTCCATATTTTTCATTTTCCAATTTGGTGGGTGGGGAGAGATGCATGGGCGAGAAAAATGGAGTTGTAGGTGTTCGAACCACTAGAAACCCCTCAAATATATTCCTCACCACAGCACATCACCATTTTCCACATTTTGAGTTTTTAGTTTATTGTTTGGGGAGGGACGCGTGGTCGAGGATGGAGATAGTGTGTTTTCCAACATTGTAAGTAATGTGAGCATTTATTTGGTCAAATCAGATGAGGAAAGTGAAATACCATTTTGATCTCATGTTACATACATAGGTCCTTTTTGTCTATAAGTTAGCTTTCTCCTAATTGGAACAAATAAATTGCTCGCATTATTTACAAAGTTGGAAAACACACTATCTCCTCTCAATTGTAGAGGGTTTTACAACACTATATGGGTTGCTTGTTTCTTAACACCTTATATGGAGATAGTGTGTTTTCCAACACTACAAATAATGTGAGCATTTATTTGCTCAAATCAAATGAGGAAAATAAAATGCCACTTTGATCTCATGTTACATACATAGGTTCTTTTTGTTTACGAGTTAGCTTTCTCCTGATTGGAACAAATAAATTTCTCGCATTATTTGCACAGTTGGAAAACACATTGTCTCCTCTTAGTTGCAGAGGGTTTTACAACACTATATGGGTTGCTTGTTTCTTAACACCTTATATGGAGATAGTGTGTTTTCCAACACTGCAAATAATGTGAGCATTTTATTTGGTCAAATTAGATGAGGAAAGTGAAATGCCATTTTGACTGTACCAATCAAAAGAGAAAAAATAAACAAAAATAAAATGCTCACATTGTTTGTAGTGGTGGAAAACACATTGTCTCTTCTCAGTTATACCCTCATGAAAAGTGTTGGTTTTGTACGCTCCAAAAATGTAGTGAAGTCCACCTTGATCTTTTAGAACAATTCTTTGGTGGTGTAAATATGGCATTTCCCTTTTTTCATCTGATTGGAACAAATAAAATGCTCCCATCATTTGCAGTGTTGGAAAACACACTGTCCCATGTCGGTTAGTTCGTTATGAAAAGTTTTGTTTCATTATGCTCAAAGAATGTAATGAAGACCACTTTGAATATTTTGAATAACTCTTTGCTACAATCCAAATTTCATTTCACTTTCTTCATCTAATTGGAAAAAAATAAAATACTCGCATTATTTGCAGTGTTGGAAAACGCACTGTCTCCTCTCAGTTATTCCCTCACAAAAAGTTTTTGTTTCGTATGCTCAAAAAATGTAATGAATTCCACCTTCATATTTTAGAACAAATATTTGGTGACATAAATATGGCATTTCCCTTTGTTCATCTGATTGGAACAAATAAAATGCTCACATTATTTGGAGTGTTGGAAAACACACTATCACATGCCAGTTAGTTCGTTATGAAAAGATTTGTTCAAGTAATTTGGAGATAAAAAAAATTCTATTTAGAAAACTCACTCTCCTGTGTCAACATTATTATTTAGAAAATTCACTGTCATGTGTCAGTTAGTTTTGTCCGAGCATTTTATTTGTTGCCAACATATATATATATATGTACATATATATATATAATATGCATTGTTGGAAAATACAGTGTCCCATGTCAGTTACTTTAGTGCAAGCATATTTTTTGTTCTAAATTATTTTTTGCATATATTTTTAAGATCATTTGAGGAAATTGAAATCCAACTTTTAGTGTAAGTAAGAGTTGCTTTAACTTGTGAAGGTCAATGGAATTGACTACATTCTTATTGTCTACAAAACTAAAGGTTTTCATTACACTCATGTTGTCTACATGTAATTCTGTGAAACTAATAACTTGTAATTTTCCTGGGACACAAAGCACCCAAGTTGTCTTGTCCATAAAATATTTTTCAAGAACTTACCTAATATTATTGTCCTTTTTAGAGAGAGTAGAAAAGTAATTTCAGTAATATTCCTCTTCAAGTGCAATTTTTAATTCACTTCCAATCAATGTTGCCCATAGCTTGGATAACTCCTTTTTTATCTCATTCAATCGAAATTAGAAAAGTGGAGTTATCCAAGGTGTGTTCATAATCGAGTGGGATGCATTAAAATTCACTTGAAGAGCAGGAATATTCAAATTCCTATGTATTGAAAAGGATAATAAGTTAGGGAAGTTTGATAAAAAGTTTTGATGGACAAGAGAATTTTGTGCAATGTGTTGCAGGAAAATTACAAGTTATTACTCTGGCAAGTGACACTTATAAGAAGCTTCAGAACTAATAAATAAAATAGTTATTACAGTTCATAGTGAAAAATATACTGTGTTGTAGAAGTTATTCATGATAGAATTTACTTGTTCAACTCCATCCATAGAAGCATCTCTAAATTTCTTTGCGTGCACAAATTGTTGTGCAATACAAAACCTCTTCAGTTTGTCCACTTCTGCATTGCCATTTTCCCTTTGCTTATATTATGCATGCACCTTCGTCAAATTCTCAAGAGCATGGAGGATCTTTTCAGTCAGTACATTATGTATCTCACTCAACCTCTCTGCTTCTTTTCAAGTTTTTTTAGAGAAGATATATTTTTCATTCCATGCATTCTAGTACTTGTTGCCTCTAATTATGTGTTGCCATTTTTCCATTTCACATAGTGCACATTCTCGTTTGTCAACTTTTGAAGAGGAGGAACAATCTCTTCAGACAATACATTATCTATCTCATTCACTTCGGTTTGCTTATTTTCAAGTGTTTTTAGAGCAGATTCCTTTTCGATTACATACTATGTAGTACCTGTTTTTCAAGTTTTGCATTGCCATTTTCCAATTGCACATATTGCACATGCACCTTCCTCAACTTCTGAATAGTAGGGAGAATCTCTTCACTCAATACATTATCTTATATCTATCTCATTCAATGTGGTTTGCATAAATTTTGAAGGTGATCTTCATTACATTCTTATTGTGTACTAAAAAAATCTTTTTCATTACGTTCATACGGTCTATATATAACTTCATGTTGGAAAACACCGGGTGTGTAATCAAATTGAGGTGAGAGGTCACAAACCAATTGGGTTTTTACTACGTTAATTAGAAAAGGTTTTGATTACATTCTTATTGTTTTCTAAAATTCTTGGTTGGAAAACATTGTGTGTTATAAGACTTGCAACCCACATACTATTCTAAAACCCTTTACAAGTAGTAACCCAATTGCTTAGTCACCCCTCACCTCAATTTGGTATTTTTTTTGTATTCCCCACCTACAGCTCCTCTTTGTGCCTACACAAGCCATGGGACCTAGTTTTATCGGCCAACAGGAGGTGGGAAAACCAACCAGACTGTATCGTTATCTTCTTCCCACCATTTCTCTATTTTTTTCTCATGTACGTTGGTTTCATCAGTTTTATCCCCTGTTTGGCGAGCTCCGCACTACGATATCTCGTCATGTTATGTATGTTTCTATGTATGGTTTCATGCATTTTTGTATGTATATAGGTGTGTTTTCTACAAAGATTAGCTATGTCCCATTACATTCTCACTATGTACTAAAAATATATGTTTCATTACATTCTTACTATCTATATTTAAGTGCATGTTGGAAAACACTAGGTGTGTAATGAAATCGAGCTAAGGGGCGACACACCAACAGGGTTGTTACTGCGTTGATCACAAAAAAAATTGAATACATTCTTACTATTTTCTAAAATTCTAGGTTGGGAAACAATGGGTGTTATACAAGTTGTAACCCACATACTGTTCTTAAACCCTTTACAAGTAGAAACCCAATTGCTTACTCACCCTCACCTCAATTTGGTATTTTTTGTGGTTTCCCCACATGTAACTCCTCGATGTGCTCTTCACCCTCTAGGTTTGAGCATGGAGATTGAACCACATAGTGTTATCCAACGTGTAATTATTTTAATAACATTATTATATTTAACCAATGCGATCACTTGTTATTTTTTGGTCAATCAAGGTGATCACCAAGGTTTTCATTGACTTCTTAACATTTATTCTTGAATAGATGATGCACAATGTGCTTTGCAACCAATGTGTCTTGCAATAATCTATATTTTTTCAGTTATTTGTACAAGTAATGAAATAAATAGAAGTTTGACAGTGGTGCGTGGTATCTTTCTTGTGTGTCTTGTCTGCCCTTATTGATTATGCAAGTGATGGCCTCTTTCATATGCCAGGAGAGATGAGTTTGATATATATTCAAATGAAAGTTCATTGCTTCACATTTCCAATAGAATGGAAAAATGGCAGATATAATTGTTGATATATATTACTAGTGTTAGCGATAGGTTAATTTGGAAATTAAATTCCCATAGTACAGATTAATATGTTTGTTTATTGACTATACAAGCTACCAGTTGCAGTCAGCACAACATATAATCCAATGTCAGTGAAGTTTGGAATGAAGTGAATTCTTTGTAGCACCAAATGTCTTTAATTTTCCAATTTAATCTATCGCTAACACTTGTCTTTCTTCCAAGTGGTTGATATAGGCAAGGAAAAAAAATTGAACAAAACAAGGGCAGGTGGATTGAGAAGGATGCTTCAAGAGACGTGAAGCTTTTGTAGTAAATACAGGTGATTTTGGTTGTCATAGCTTGAATCGCAAGTGTATTGGACAGTTAAATTTCCAAAAAATATTGCATTTAGAAGTTCTGGTTTATATAGGGATGGTATGCTTATTTTGGGGAATATAAACAATTTGAACTTTAATTTAAATAAAATAAATGTTACATTATTGTTTGTGTATTATATCCCAAAATTTTACATAAATCATGTTTCCTCATTGAAGAGTGAGTGTTGCATGGGAAATTTTTAAAGCATCAGTGAAGGGTGATACTACATCCTTTCAATTATCCTTTTCATAATTGATTTGTGTTAATTTTAGGTTGATTTCTGCAACACTACATCGGTATCATTTATCTCTCAAAATAGAATAGGAACCTTTGGATCCTTGCTAATTAGATCAAATATATTTAAAAAAGAACATAATATTTATGATTTTACATTAGAGTAATTATCATTTTAAATCATGTACCTTTGTTTAGTTGTGAAGTATTGTTGCATAGTTGGGTTTCATAATGTTGTGAATAATGAACATTGTTATTCTAATTATTTTTACTCAGTATAATATACCTTACAAACTACAAAGGTGAGGCCATAATAACATAAAAATGGTCATTAGGCTTCCCAAATTTTGTAATGGAATTTCTCTTCTATAACACAATGCAAAAGTTCTGAAAACACAATGTGTTTTGTAATGTAGAAGCCACTTTGGAGGTTTAGAAACATAATGTGTTGTTATTTGTTCAGATGGTAATGCTGAAAATATGCACCTATGCACATACAAAAAATGCATAAAACCATAAATAAAAGCATACATAACAACATACATGGAAATAAAAAGTGACGAAACCGACAGACGAGACCAAACATCCGGGAAATGGTAGGTAGGAGTTAACGTTATCATTAGGTCAGTTTTCCCACCTCCTGTTGGCCGATAAACATGGGTGCCTTAGCTTGGCCATGAAGTTTCACTTCCATCCACTCTTTTTTGGTGTGGTAAAATTGAAGGTGGACTGACATGGGCCTTTTTGGTTTGGAGAAAGAAAGGTGAAAACACAATTTTGTTTCATTCTACACGTTGAAAGCTGAAGGTTGGAGTGCACATGGAGAATTTGGAGGAGAAAACCGACCAAATTGAGGTGACAGGTACTATCCAATAGTGTTGTAGAGGTTTTTACAACACTATTTGGGTTGCTTGTTTCTTAACACCTAGGGTTTTCCAACATGAATTGTTGCAAAACAAAATGAAGTGCGTACTATGAAGCACACTATGTGCTGACAGTTAATAGAGTCCCCCTTAAATGAGAGATGTGATATTTGATAAAATAGAACACCATCTATACGTTTGTATATTTTCATTTCAAGAAAAAGGTTGGGTATAAGTAAAGGAAGGCTTCAAAACACATTGTGTTTTCCAACATGCACTACACAACATTCACCATTTTCAATGAGTTTATTCAATATTGCCAATTAAGACAATAAATTGGTGTTCTTGCTATTTGTAATGCACAACTACATATACGGGTTTAAAAACCAGAAGGGATTGGGTATGTTGTGATGTGGAGGTTGAAAAATGCAGTGTGTTATGAAGCATGCAATTTGTTATATACTTGAAACTTAAACCCAACAATGGAAGGTGTGATTTTAAAGACATTCATATTGTTTTGTAACATTCCATGTTGCAAAACTATACATGTTAAGAAGCAAGAAACCCACTATGAGACAATCCCTTACATATAAACAAGGAGATTCAAACAACTGAAAACCCACATTGTGTTTTCCAAAATACAACTATTTTGTGAACTTTTTTTTTCAATCGTCTAAAATTTGAACACAACAATGGAAGGTGTGATTTTGAATACTTTCATACTATTTTGTAAAACTCCATGTTGCAATGCCCTACATGTTAAGAAGCAGGCAACCCACCATGAGACAACCCTTCACATATAAACAAGGAGATTCAAATAATTGAAACCCAACATTGTGTTTTCCAAATTGCAATTATTTTGTGCACTTTTTTTTTCAATCATGCGAAATTTAAATGCAATTTTTTCCCAAATTAAAAGTCCTTATAAATTTTGAAAGGGCTTTTGAATACATTCAGAATGTCTATATTATGAAAGCATTTGAAGACATTCTTTTTGTTTAGTAATAATGCATGTTGGAAAACCCTAGGTGTTAAGAAAAAAGCAATGCATAGTGTTGCAAAACCCTATGCAAGTGAGAAGAGAGTGTGTTTTCCAACAATGCAAATAATGCGAGCATTTTATTTGTTCCAATCAGGTAAAGAAAGGAAAATGACATTTGGACTGTAGCAAATATTTTTTCAAAAATTTGAAAAGTGGACTTCATTACATTCTTGGAGAATAATGAAATAAAAGTAAAACTCTTTGTAACGAACTAACTGAAATGGGACAGTGTGTTTTCCAACACTGCAAACAATCTATAACAACATTGTGCCTTGCAGGTTTCATAATACCTATTATTTTCCAATTTCATTACATTCTTGGCACCTCATTTTTCTATTTACAAATAGTGGTTTTGAATGCCATGTCTTTTTGGGATTTTGTCCATTCCAAATTTTGATTTTGAAAACTCATCTATGCTAACATGTTTTCTTGATGATGAGATAGGCCACGGTAGTTCAGAGTTAACTTCTGACCGTCAAGTCTTTTCATCAGTGTGATTTGTCCATCCAGCCTTCTTTTTCGTCAGGGTGTTTTGTTCCAATCAAATGAAGAAAGTGAAACGAAATTTTGACTGTAGCAAAGTGAAATTTGAAGTGGACTTCATTACATTCTTTGAGCATACCGCAACAAAACTCTTACATATTCTACATGGTTTTTAATTTCTCTAAACGTTATTCGATTATTTCACTCATATTTCCACAATGAGTTGTCAGTTATTTCATTCGGCAATGGTAAAATTTCATATTTCTTGTTGCTCTCTAGCAACCTGCAAAATGTCACTGTGGAAAATGGCGGTGAAAATGGGACCTCCTCTAGGCTTTTTCCTATTTACAAAAAATGGTTTTCAATGCCATGTTTTGGGCTTTTTGTCCATTCTAGAATATGATTTTTAAAACATGATGATTGTTATGATGCATGTGACATGCATTTTTGTAGGGAGAATAGCCTCATCCCAATTGCAGAAGGTGATCTCCCTGCAACATTTCTTACACATGATAATGTATTGCCCTTCTTCGGGGATAAGACATGTTTCATTATTATTGCTAGTTGATTTATGCATTCGATTGTGTAAGAAATTTTGCATCAACGTTCAAATCAAACTTCGTGATCCATTGTCATGATGAAGAAGAGAGCATAAGGGGTGACCCTAATGATCTCTTCTTCATCCTAATGTTGGATCATGAAGTCTGGTCTGAAACGTTGATGCAAAAATTATTACTCAATCGAATCCAGAAATTAGCTAGCAATAATCAATATGGATTGTGGAAAATTGATATCATTTATGTTTGATTATGTTATCATTTCAAAGACATGTTTTTTCAAGGATAATAGCTTATTTTACTATATTTTGTAGGGATATTAGCTTCTACCCTAGAATTGGACATCGTTATTCTCCCTAGAAGAATGTATGTCAGAGGCATCATAACATACAAAAATATATACACCACATGATGGGATAGTGTATTGCAGAAAATAATTGGAGGTTGGAAAACACTGTGTATTGTGAGTTCTTTCATTATGCACATTGAAAGTTGAAGGTTTGAGATCATGGGGTGGACTTGCAGTTGCAGGATATTTAAAAGCATCCAAATTCAACTTGGGGGTGAGTAACAAATTGGGATGTTACTTCTGAAGGGTTTGTAAATGGTATTTGGTTGGCAGGTTTAATAACACCTAGTGTTTTCCAACTTGAAATTACACATTGTTGGCCTTGCCATTGTATGAAAAGGTTGGCATTTCAATTCCTGATACAAGCGATAGCCAAGACCTCTATAAATACATGACAATATTTCATGACAATTGGGCATCTTTGCAGCTACTTTGCAATATTCACAAAACAAGCCCTTCTCTCCAACACACATCACCACCTCTTCCACAATCTCATCCACTCAGGTCCATGATGTCGAAAGGTTTCATCGATGTATGATGGAGAGAAGTGCATGTTTTGGAAATGAGAAAGGTATGCTTCAAATTTTCCCAGTTGTCATGAAATGTTGTCATGTTAGCGGGGGGGTGGGGGGGACAACACTGTGTGTTTTCCATCCTGCAACTTTTTTTGTGTATCTTGTGTTCCAAATGTATAATGATATTGAAATGGAATGTTTGTTGCAAGTAAGGGTTGTTATAAAATATAAATTTGAACTTCAATAAACTATTTTGTTACAATCTGCATAACATAAAGTGTTGTCTTTGAACAAGATTTGAGAAGTGAGGGACAACCCCTCAATGAGTTTTGTCTGTGTGATTCATGGTATGGTTAAACTACCTACCATGCATCTTATATGACGGTTGTATCGGGCATTGAGAGGTCAACATTTTCATGCAACAACAAGGTCAACACACATAGACAATATGAATTTAATGACAATGTTTTGGTTACTTACTCAGTAAGAACCCAATTGGTTGGTCACTCCTCATGTGAATTTGGATAGTTTTATGTATCCTCCAGCTGTAATTATATTGACAATATGAATTTCTTGGAAGCCTTTTGATTTGTACATGCTAATAATGTAATGAAGTTCACCTTCAAAACATATAATAACTCTTACAGTATAAATTGTATTTGAATTTCTTCGTACGGTTGAAACAAAGAAATGCACAAAATAATGTTTGATTGGAAAACACGTGTGTTGTCAGTTGTTTCATTCTGCATTTTTAAATCTAAACACTTGAGAGGACAAGGAGGACTTGTAGGTGTGGGATACATTCGGTTGCAAGTTTCTTAATGCCCTATGTTTTCCAATTTCATTACATTATTGCTATCTAGAAAGCTAAATGTTCTCAAGACAATCACAAAACATACCAAATTGAGGTGGGGTGAGTAACCAATAGGGTTGTTACTATTTTGACTGGAAAGAGGGAATGTTTTAATCAGGAGGCAGCAACCACAGTACAGAGTAAGTCCCCTTGATTTAGGAAAATGTTGAACCCTAAGGTAGCGATGTGTTTGGTAATTGATTGTGAACTTCCAATTTCCCTTTCCTTCCAATGTGTCAATCAGAATGCTTTACAATTTCAATTAGAAAATATCATGTATGTTACAAATATGCTGATTTTGACAGTATATCGTTCCTTCAATTTAGAACGATAATCAAGGAGATCATCACGCTCTTTTCATATTCCATGACAACAAGGAAGAGCATGCAAAGGGAGACCCTAAGGATGGAGAGGTACCCAATGAAGCATGGGGTGATGTTGTGAACGGGAAGGTAGATATAATAACTCAATTATTGCATTGTTTGGTTGTGTGTATATGGTGTGCATTCAATTTTTTTTAATATCAAATATATTAAGTGATTTTCTTTTTTGAATTTACTATGGAGGTTGTTGTTGAATACAAAATAAAATTGGAGAATACTATATATGTATATTATTGTATTGTAGAAGAATGTACGAGAAAATATCATGATTGGATCGGGCACCAAAGCGTGGCCGAATTGCATCGGGGTGGGGAAGCAAAATGCCCCCCTCCTCCCCCTAATAAATTGAAAGAGTACCTTCAAAAGAAGGTGGAAAATATGGAGTACCAAATGAATCTACAGTAGGATCTCCAGCAGAAGCATGTTATTCAAAGTGTCTATCAAAAGTATGGGAAACATAGCTTCCTTCAACTTCCCAAAAAAGGAAAGGACGAGATGAAGAAGTGAATGGTGTTATAAATGTTCAGTGAGGAGAATAAGGAGTAAAGAAGGCCAAAAATATTAAAATTGTAGGAGAGAAAGAGAAAGGAAGGAATGGTAATGTCGAATTGAACTGTTAAATCTGAATTCTAGCTAGTTCATATTTCATGTTCCGATGCATACAAGGTTCACTTAACGTTAACTTACATGACATGATAGGGTGATGGTCGAGAAGCAGTTCCTGTTGCCCAGCAGAGTAGTGTTCATTCACTATAGGAAGTTGTGCCCATGAAAGGAAAATATGATGTTGTTCCTCCCAACCTAGCGTTTAACATTCAAAAGAAGCATCGAACATGGTTAAAACTTTCAAGGCACTCTCTGAAGAAGAAACAAGAAAAAATGGTGATCTCAAAATCTTTTGTTTAATGTTTGTTTTAATTATTTGAATTAATTGGTTACATGCATCTAAGTTTGATGTCATGCTTCAATTCCTCCTATTACACAACAAGGATGAACAACGAAGTGTTATGTACGCTCGAGTAGGTTATTGTTCTATTGGAAGATGAAGTAGTGCCCATGGAAGCACAATATGATGTTGTTCCTCCCAATCCCTTGTCTAACATTGAGAAGAAGAAGAAGTGTGTACGGTGTACAATTTCCTCATGCCCTCACAAGAAGAAACGAGTACAAACGGTGATTTCAAAATATTTTATTTGATGTTTTTTTTTTCAATGAATTGGTTGCATGTGCCACATCTAAATTTGATGTGACATTTCAATTCTTGCTATTATAGGGCAATGATGAACAATAGAGTCTTGCCCTTGATCAAGATACTCTTGATTTGGAAGATGAAGCAGAGGCCATGGAAGAACAAGATGATGTTGTTCCTCCCAACCTACCGTATAACATTGAGAAAAAGAAGAATGAGAGTATACGGTTTAAAGTTTCTGCATGCCCTCACAATAAGAAATGAGAAGAAATGGTGATTTTGAAATCTTCTATTTAATGTTTGTTTTGATTATTTCAATGAATTGGTTGCATGCATCTAAATTGGTTGCAACATTTCAAATCTTGATATTGCAGGGCAAGGATGAACAATGGAATCCTACCCTCGAACAGGATACTCCTGATTTGGAATACGAAGTGGAGGCCATGGAAAAACAAGATGATGTTCCTCCCAACCCACCGTATAACATTGAGAAGAAGAAGAAGAACGAGCGTATACAATTTAAAGTTTCCTCACACCCTCACAAGAAGAAATGAGAAGAAACGATGATTTCAAAATCTTCTATTTTTAATGTTTATTTTTATTATTTCAATGAATTGGTTGCATGCATCTAAATTTGATGTGACATTTCAATTCCTACTATTATAGGGCAACGATGAACAACAGAGTCTTTCCCTCGAACAGGATACTCTTGATTTGGAAGACAAAGTGGAGGCCATGGGAGAACAAGTTGATGTTGTTCCTCCCAACCCGCCATCTAACATTGAGAAGAAGAAGAAGGAGGAGCGTATGCGGTCAAAATTTTCAAGGTTCCTTGACATGTAGAAACTAGAAGAAACGGCAAGAATTCCAATTCTTCTATTTAATGTTTTTTTTAATTATTTCAATGAATTGGTTGCATGCAGCTTTATTTGAAGTGACGTTTGAATTCTGGCTATTACAGGGAAAGTATGAACAATGGAGTGTTTGTCTTGACCTAATTGGCTATGTGGTTGCAATTGAAATCGAAGAGGCTAATAGAGATGGACATATGGATGGGGAGAGCATTGGCCTAGAAGTGGGGCAGGGAAATAAAGATGGACATGGGGATGGGGAGAACACTGGCCTACAAGTGGGATAGGGTAATAAAGATGGACATGGGGATGGGGAGAGCATTGGCCTGCAAGTGGGACAAGGTAATAGAGATGGACATTGGGATGGGGAGAACATTGGCCTACAAGTGGAACAAGGTAATAGAGATGGACATGGGGATGGGCAGAGCAATGGCTTGCAAGTGGGAGAGGGTAATAAAGATGGACATGGGGACAAGGAGAGTGTTGGCTTGCAAGGGGAGATGGCAATAAAGATGGACATGGGGACGGGGAGAGCACTAGCTTACAAGTGGGAGAGGGTAATAAAGATGGACATGGGGATGAGGAGAGTAGTGACTTGCAAGTGGGAGAGGGTAATAAAGGTGGACATGGGGATGGGGAGAGAACTGGCTTGCAAGTGGGAGAGAGTAATAAATATGGACATGGGGATGAGGAGAGTGTTGGCCTGCAAGGGGGATTTGTCAATAAAGATGGACATGGGGACCGGGAGAGCAGTGGCATGCCATCTATATCAGTAACAGACCCAACACACTTCCATGCTTCTATTCTTATTTCTTTATGAATCCTTTAATATGCCTTCAATTATGATTCCTTTCAATGACATTTTCATTGCAGCCAAATCATGTGGGTGAACAGATGATAGAGTTCAAGGGCATCACTTTTAAGGTCGGTGATCATGTTGATCTTTGGAGGCAGTGTAAATGGGTTGCCAAAGGCATTGTACATGTTTTCGATATAAACGCTAAAACCCACAGCTTTATGCACATAGAAAATTGTGTGAGAGTCAGCATTGTTGAGGCCATTGTTGATGACCACTTAGTGCCTTTTCCACGTCTTGGTGCAAAGACCGTCGAAGAGTGCGTGGGTAGCTTCGTGGTATGGAATCTCTCTGAGATGAAGCATTTTGTTCTAGAGGTACACATAAATGCTATCTTGTTGTATATATCATACTACCTTAAATATTTTTTATATCCATGTACGTTAATTGTGTTAATTATTTGTTATAGGGTCAAGGTGTTAAACATGCCAAGGACAAAGCACAACTTTTGAAGAAATTTGTTGTTTCACATTCATCATCTGCAAGGGTTCATGGAATTGGAATCACCCCTCCTGAAAAACTCAAGAACCCTAAGAAATGTTTCATATATTACACAAGAATGAACTCAATTGCAAAGAATATGGAGTGTAGGATATGATTAGACGGGCTCAAAATATTGATTCTGCATTGTGGCTTTAATTATTTGATTATTGAACAATTATGGTGTAGAGATATACCATTTTTATATGTTCCAACACTATGTTGTTATACATTTGATATCAGACTTTTCATGGACCTCTATAATTATTTAATTATTGAACAATTATGGTGAACAAATATACTATTTTCATATGTTTCAACACAATGTTGTTATCCATTTCATATCAAACTTTTCATAGCCCTATAATTGTTTCGTTACGAGCAAGAATGTAATGAAGTCCACTTTCAATTTCTAGAACAATTATTTCATTTATTGTATATGGCATATTTCCTTTTTCCATGTGATTGGAACAAATTAAATTCTAGCATTGTTTGCACTATTGGAAAACACATTGTCCCTCGATAGTTATTTTGTTATGATAAGTATTTGTTTCGTTACGACCAATAATGTAAATGTCCACTTTTAATTTTAGAACAACAATTTGGTAGAGTGGAGATGGCAGATTTACCTTTTTCATGTGATTGTAACAAATAAAATTCTTGAATTGGTTGCAATGTTGGAAAACACATTGTCCCCTGTCAGTTATTTGCTTATGAAAAGTCTTAATTTGTATGCTCCCAAAATAAAATGAAGTCCACTTTTAATTTTTAGAATGACTATTTGGTAGAGTGGAAATGGCATATTTCCTTTTTCCATGTGATTGGAACACATAAAATACTTGCAGTCTTGGAAAACACATTGTCCCATGTTAGTTATTTCGTTACGAAAAAATTTTATTTCTCACACTCCAGAAATGAAGTGAAGTCCACTTTGAATTTTTAGAACAATGATTTCATAGAGCAGAGATGGCAGATTTCCCTTTTTCATGTGATTGTAACAAATAAAATGCTTGCATTGGTTGCAGTGTTGGAAAACACATTGTCCCCTGTCAGTTATTTGCTTATGAAAAGGCTTAATTTTGTATGCTCTCAAAATTAAATGAAGTCCACTTTGAATTTTTAGAACAATGATTTGGTAGAGTGGAGATGGAAGATTTCCCTTTTTCATGTGATTGTAACAAATAAAATGTTTGCATTGGTTGCAATGTTGGAAAACACACTGTCCCCTATCAGTTATTTGCTTATGAAAAGTCTTAATTTTGTACGCTCCCAAAATGAAATGAATTCCACTTTGAATTTTTAGAATGACTATTTGGTAAAGTCGAAATGGCATATTTCCTTTTTCCATGTGATTGGAACACATAAAATGCTTGCATTGATTGCACTGTTGGAAAACACACTTTCCCCTGTGAGTTATTTCCTTATGATAAGTATTTATTTCTGACAATCCAAAAATGAATTTAAGTCCACTTTCATATTTTATGAAATGTTTTTTATTTTATACACTCCAAAAATGTAATGAAGTCCACTTTCAAATTTTATAACTAGTTGGTTGAGTAAAAATGGCATTTCCTTTTTTCATGTCATTGGAACAAATAGAATGCTCGCATTATTTGCAGTGTTGGAAAATGCATTGTCCTATGTCAATTACTTCATTATGAGAACTTACTTATGTATGTGAACTTAATTAAAAATGTAAGTGCATGCAATGAGCACTTTATGTTCTGGAGATTGTAACAAAATAGTGTATTGAAGTTCAGCTTCATATTTTATTATAACCCTTACTTTCAGGAAACATTCCATTTCAATATCATAATACATTTAGAACTCATGATGCACAAAAAAAATTGCATGATGGAAAATGCATAGGGTTGTCCCTCACTTCTCACTTCTTGTTCAAAGACAACACTTTTTGTTATGCAAACTGTAACAAAATATTGTATTGAAGTTGACCTTCATATTTTATAACAACCCTTACTTGCAGCAAACATAATTGACTGCCTCCGTGGCAAGTCTCCTCCCTCGTGGACCATCAAATCTTGGATAGATGAAGCTAAAATGAAATTGGACAGGTTTGAAAAAGTTAAAATAACACACGCCTATAGAGAAGCCAATGCTATTGCGGATTTTTTTGCTAATGAGGGAGTCAAGCGTAAAGATTTGTGTACCTGGCTTAATAATAGCGATCTAAATGTTGAAGTTTGTGCCCTATTAAACTATGATAAATCACATGGTAAGGCGTCGTGTTATCCCTTTAATGAGGACAAGTCAGATTTCTCACATCACAATCATTAGATTGTATGGGACCGAGCCCGGTGGAGTAAGTAGTAAGTTTTCCCTGCACGCTTTGTGGGTGCTTCAATTTGGTGGGGCAAATTTTAGAAAGGATTGTGTTTGGCTTTTCCTCTCTGTGTCGGCGAAAATGGGTGGGGACAGAAAGCGTACTGAGCTAGACAGCTATGAAATCCATATGAAAAATGCAAAGGCCTGGAGCAAGATAAAAAGTGGAGGTCTGTTACCTTTTTTGGAGAACCTTCATGGGTCTGACCTAGAGGCAACGAATCTCTTTGCCAAGAACTGGCATGATGGCCATTTGACTCTATTTGGCAGGAATGTGGAGCTCAACAAGGATTTAATTGCCAAAGTAACGGGATTACCCACGGATGGTAAGAAATTTTTTAGGGACAGGGCTTACTCTGATGAAGCTGTTATAAGATTCCCTAAAAACAACATGGAAAAGCAAAACCTGGTTAAAATCGCGAATAGCTATTTCGATGTTGACTCCATTAAATCTATATGGAGAAAGGTCCTTCGTGCCATTATGGAATATATCACAGTTGATGGACGCTTCACAAAAGTCTACAGGTACCACTTCGCCCTCCTCAACCACTTCCGCCATAAGGTTAGGGTTTCTATCCCTTACTATCTCTTATGCTCTCTAAAGAAATGTTTGGAGGACAACAAAAAGAATCCAAAAAGATTCCCTATCCTCCATACTGGTTTAATTAGGCTTATTATAGATTATCTGCATGAGCTTGCCCCTACTTTCTCGAATGCCAACCCAAATGTTGATAGTGAGGATACGGAGCCCAGTGGCTCGGATTATATGCCTAACCCTAGACCTGGACCAAATGACCCTAGTCTGCATGTTGGACCTTCTAGGAACCCGAATAAAATCCGGGGTGCGCTCAAGCCCATCCGTCTTCATCCTAAGAATAGCCCTGCTAGTAAGTCCACCCAGGCTAAAAGCCTTATCTCTTACTCTGAAGAGTCCTCTGAGCCGGAGGAAGCCGCTACCAATACTTCTGAGCGCTGTGTGGGCCATGCTCTTGACTTACAGAATGCCGACAACTCCCCTATTAATACTGGTAAAGAGCCATCCCTAGATTTTCTTTATATGGCTAAAACCAATTCCAAATCCCACTCTAAAATCTTGGACTGTACTTTCTCAGAAATTAACGAGCTTAAAATTAAAAACTGGGCTTTGCAAAGCAAAATTGAGGAAATGGAAGTTAAGATTGCGGATTTGGGTAATAAAGATTCGGTGCACAACAATAGTATTACTGATAATGATGTTGAGGGCTTAAGGATTAACATCAGAACTATTGCAGAATAGAATAACATAATAGCAAGACACAATGCTATAATAATCAATGCTATGACCGAAAAACTTGACAAAGCCCAGCAGGGTTCCTTGGTGGTTGATCTTGAAGACACCGAAGATAAAAGCCAGGATACGGATGGAGGTATTTCTAGAAGAACCCGCGCTAATTTGAAGTGAAAGGCCCCCATAACCCCGAAAATGGTGCAAACTTTCAAAGAGGGGGTTATTGATATGCAGGCTTTGGAGGCAGAGACTGAGACTGTCCTTCGGTCTCTGAAGTAATCCTGTGTTCTTCTGCTGTCTTTTTCTTTCTGACCCTCCTGGTATTTTTTGTCTGTTTGTTGTTGTTTTTTGTTGGGCAGTTGTATTTTTTTGGTGGACCATTGGTGGTCTTTTCTCTATCTTGTAAACTTTGTGGTTTCGGGTCCCTGTAAAACCCGTTTTACCCTTTTATCAAAAACATTCCATTTCAATATTTTTATACATTTGGAACACAAGATGCACAAAAAACGTTGCATGATAGAAAACACACAAATTTTTCCCTCACTTCTCAAATCTTGTTCAAAGACAATAGTTACTATTATGTAGATTGTAACAACACAATGTATTCAAGTTCAGCTTCATATTTTATAACAACCCTTACTTGTAGCAAACATTCCATTTCAATATCATAATGTGTTTAGAACACAAGATGCACAAAAAAAATTGCATGATGGAAAAGACACAGGGTTGGCCCTGTTGGACTCAAGGGAACACTGAGAAGGGGGGGTGAATCAGTGTTCAGCAAATCTCAACTTTATTAATCTGAAAGTTAAACCATTCTGTCATTACATTTAAAATAAAGATGCAAGGATTCAAAGGAAACATTCATAACACCATAACACAAGGATTTTTGCATGGAAACCCTATTAGGGGAAAAACCACGATGGAGGTTAATCCACAATTTGAGTACTCAAATAAAGTTATACAAAAGAGAATGCACTTGCATTTAGGCACACTACCTAGAGCTCACTGCCTTACAAAAGTTTAAATTAAAACCATCTAAAGGATGAACTGATATAGTAGCATATATTCATGGCAGGTTAAAATTCTATTGAAGCTCATAGATTAGATTCTGGATCCTTTTTCTGACTCAGCACTTCACTCTGCTCTGCTCTGCACTTTTTTTCTCTTCGCATCACACAGATAAATTTGCACTATTGCTCTGCTGAATTTTGCACCACACACTGATATACTTCGAATTCCACACATTCGCTATCTTCGCTTTACTAACACACACTCAAAATGATAAAACCGATCTCATATATATATCCATTATCAAGGATTTGAACATTCACATGTCGGCTTGATAAAACATTAATTTCTTTACAACTATTGGCTAGATCCACCACTAATTCTTTATGCGCATCCTCCAAAGTCGATTAAGACATAGAGAGGACCCAAACAAACATAATCAAGCATGAAAAAATTTAATTATTTACTCCTTATCCATCTATAATTACTATATTCGCCAGGTCGGCCTTCTAACACAGATAACCAATAGATTAGTGCACCGGATCTCCTAGATCGTGTACCAGTGAATGCACATCAGTATACTTCTGAAATAAGGTAATGCAAACATCAAAAAACCTTCGTTTGAGATCCATAACCCAAAATAATAGTCTGGTGAGGTAATTGGATCAACATTTTTTCCTTTAATCGGATGCTTTGTTCTTCACTCTGATCTACCGGTGTAAACCAAAACTATATTGTAGACCGGATGTATGACTTAGGTTGCCATCAATGATAAAACTTACAATCCATATGCCAACAATCTCCCTGTTTGGCATTGATGGCAACACTTAGTGAAAAATGACTAAGTGTCAGAATCATTATAAGTGCATTACCAAGCTGCTCTCTCTCCCTATGCTTCAAAATTTTCAAAATATAGCTCCCCCAAAAATTCATGAGACATTTTTCACTGCACTCTCTCCCCCTTTGACATCAATGACAAAGCATAGAAACCATATTCCAAAAAGACAAAACATGGGTTCAAAATCTCCAAAACTTCAAAATATATATACCGACAATTTTCCCCTTTTGACCAAAACATCAAAATTTGAATCAGTTTTGAAAACAAGCAACTGCTATTTTAGAAAATTATCTTATGATTTTCCTTCATTTCTAGAAGGAACTTCTTCCAAGAATCTATTTTGATTCCAATGATAATGATCAATTTGTTGTTCTTAGATGTTTTGTTGACAATTTTAGTTAAAGATTCTGGAATTGTAATTGCTTCCTCTAGTTTCTCACCTTTCCTTAGTATCTCCACCATCTACTCCAATCGGCATTCAGTTAGATCCTTCACCTTTCAAAAAGTGTCCACAAGTGTGTTCTTGGTGAATTGAACTTTGGTGTGTTCATACTGTAGCTCCCGAATTCTTTTCTTGATGGTGCCATCCTGATCCTGAAACATGTCAAAGCTTTTTCCAATGCCATTCAACTTTGTTTCAATCTGCTCCAATTTCTCTTTGTATTTACCAACAACATGAGACCAACGGATGCAATAGTTATAGATGTTATTAGTTGCATTGATGCATTGCCTCAACTCATTCATTTTCTTCTTCATTTTGGTAAGAGATAGTCTAAACTGCTCCTTCAAATGAGAGATAACTTCACCTTCTTCTTTGTCTTTATCCCAAGAGTTCATTGTTTCTTTACTACATTCAATCATTTCTTCAGGTAGAATGTTCTGCAAACTTTCCAATTTGATCTTGCAGTGCTCAACATGAGCATTTAGTACACTCGGAATCAAATCTTGATCATATGATGGTCTAACAGACCATAACTTAGTGATTTTTTGCATTCCACCTTCTTCGTGAATACACTATTGTAGCTTCTCCTTTGTCAGGTCATCTTCTTCCTCACTAGATTTTTCTAGTTCTGATTCATTTTTCTATGGATCCTCAATTTCTTCATCAAATTCTTCGTCTGGAATATCCACAATTTCCTTTTCTTTTCCTTTTCCATCAATTCTGGGAACTTTGCATTTAGAAGGGTTGTATTCAACAATTTATTTTATCTCTTTTCTTCTTTTTCTCCATGCCACCGGAAGAGGAACCAACTTCAATTTTTCTTACCATAAGGGAAATATTGACTGAGCCACACTTTCCAAGCACATTATTATTGAAATTTTCAAATTCTTGATCCCAATTAGCCAAGCTCCTAGAATATGAGTATATTTATTTGCATACCGGTTGGTTTGCTTTCCACACCACATTGTCGATATTTGGCAAACAATTCAAGAAATACATTACTAAACATATAATCAGAGTACCGAACCTGAAAGGGTAGCCTATCTCTTTTGTTAGTTGCACATTTTCCATTATTTGATCCTTTATCAATCCGCACAAGTCAAAGTCTTGATCTTCAATTATCATCTTTTGAGAAATGTAGACTGTGCCAGTCGAGGTTGCTCCTTCTCGATTTCTGAAAAAGATTTTATATGAAATTTTATGCACAATGTACTTTGTAACAAGATTATTGATTGCCACAATTATCAGTGCCCTCTGATCTCTGATTATTCCGATTAAGGTTTCAACTTCTTTGTTTCAGATGGATTTCTTCCTTGGTATATCTTCAACTTTGCATATAATCCAGTCAAATTCTCAATTTCTTCCTTCGAAATGATGTAGGGTTTGTCCAAAGTCAAAGTATCATCATGCAATATTCTCAAGATGAATTTAACGAATTTCGCGTTCTCAAAGTATGAAAACTCATTCCAAATATCCAAATTCCTATGTTTGGCTTCTCTCAATTGCTTCAATTCATTGGGTAATAACACATTCCTCATGGACCTAATCTTTCCACTATTGTATTCATCCAAAATGATTGACCCTTTTATTTGTTCCATTTTCCTTTTGCACTTAGGTTTAACAACTGCACACCAAATTATATGAAAATTCTGAAAACAATTGAAATACCTGATAGATTTTGAGAATTACCAACGAATCGATTTCACTGCTTCAGAATTCTTCTACCGAGTGCTCTCCTTCTTCTCTTCTTCAATGCAAAGTGAAAAATGACGGTTCCAACTTGACTTTTATAGATCTCACACTTGTAATAAATTCATTTTCCCTAAGTTTTCTGGGTGCTCAGCTTTCTCGGACAGGGACAGAAAAATTCTTCTGCGGACCTATGAATTCTCTGAATTTCTTTGTGAAAGTTCTCCAAAACCTCTTCATATTATTAATACACCTTCTTTACCATTCTTCACATTCTAGTACCATCTACGGATAGGGGAGGAAATATTTTCTTGAAAAACTCCCCCTAGGCCAGTGGCCTAAAATCAAATTCTGGAAGAATTACCGGAAGCAGGTTCCTGTGTTGAACCATTTCCAGCATCAGACTCATTCTTCCTTACCCATGTCTTCTTCATCTCATCTCTTCTCTCCTCTATAGTCACTTTTTTCTTTTCCTTTGTCATCTTCCTGTATGTTTCTACCTCTGTATACCAGACCTCTTCTATCCACATTTTTATTTCTGCAAAATTTTGCAATGTGACCATATTTATTGCAATTGAAGCACACAATATTTCCTTGTCCAGACCAATCATTCCATTGATTTATTTTCTATTTTCATTGATAAGCAATATTTCCAAATCTTCCATATGTGTAACATTCAATATTCTTTCTATTGACAAAGTAGTTTGACACATTTTTGCATTCATTTGATTTATGACTAAACTTTTTACATTTGAAACATTGACCAGAAAATGATGAATCTCTTGATTTCATATTACTTCTACACTGAGTAGCCATATGGCCGAATTTATTGCAAGCAAAATAGTATCCATTAAATTTTTGAGCATTAGGTTGTGTTACTGAATACCTTCCACCTTTGTTCACTTGGTTTCCTTGTCTGAAATTCTTTTGTTCAAGTCTAGAACTTTCTCCTTTTTCATATCCAAGACAACTCTTATCATTTCCACTCTTTTTTCCTTGAGTAGGTTCATCAAGCTTCAGTGGACTGATCTTAAACTTCTCTATGTATTCATTTGTAGTAGGAAGTTCATTTCTGAGAATAACAATCTGCTTACCAAGTTCTTCTTCATTGTTTTTGGATCGTTGCAGTTCTCTTTCCAACTGGGTGAATTATTCATTTATTCTTTTGTGTTCATCAGATTTCTCTTTTAGGGACTGAGCAAGATTCTCCTCATTCTTCTTCCTTTCTTTAATCACTTTAGTCAGCTTCATCACCATAGATCCCATCTCATGCTTTAGTGTAGCATTATCTCTAGCAAGTTTTTCACATTCTTCAGTTATTTCCTTCAAGGTTTGATTCAGGTGAGCATCATCCATGTTTTCACTTTCTTGTTGCTTAATCTAACCATAGAGATACTTCCTTTTCTCCCTGGATTTAACAATCTGATCCTTCAATGACTGAATGAATTTCTTAGCATCCCTAATATTTGCTTTCAATTCTTGGACTTCTTCTTTAGACTGATCAAGGTCATCAAGTGCCACCAAAAGCTAATGTTGAAGACTACCAAAGTCCATCACATTCCAAGATCCACCTCAAGTTTCTAAACCTCTTCTGAGGACCCAGATGCTCTAATAGCAATTGTTGGACTCAAGGGAACATTGAGAAGGGGGGGTGAATTAGTGTTCAGCAAATCTCAAGTTTATTAATCTAAAACTTAAACCATTCTAACATTACATTTAAAATAAAGATGCAATCATTCAAAGGAAACATTCATAACACAATAACACAAGGATTTTTGCATGGAAACCCTATTAGGGGAAAAAACATGGTGGAGGTTAATCCACAATTTGAGCACTCAAATAAAGTTTTACAAAAGAGAATGCACTTGCATTCAGGCACACTACCTAGAGCTCACTGCTCAAAAGGGAAGGCTCGTTGCCTTACAAAATTTTAGATTAAAACCATTTGAAGGATGAACTAATATAGTAGCATCTATTCATGCTAGGTTACAGTTCCGATGAAGCTCATAGATTAGATTTTGGATCCTTTTTCTGATGCAACACTTCGCTCTTCTCTGCTCTGCACTTTTCTAGTCTTCGCATTATACATAGATAAATTTGCACTATTACTCTGTTGAATTTCACACCACACTGATATACTTCACATTCCACACATTCACTATCTTCACTTCACTAACACACACTCAAAATGATAAAAACCGATCTCATATATATCCGCTATCAAGGATTTGAACATTCACATTTCGGCTTGATAAAACATTAAGTTCTTTAAAACTATTGGTAAGATCCACCACTAATTCTTTATGCGCATCCTCCAAAGTCGATTAAGATATAGAGAGGACCCCAAACAAACATAATCGAGCATGAAAACATTTAATTAATTACTCCTTATACATCCACAATTACTATATTCGCCAAGTCGGCCTTCTAGCATAGATAACCAACAGTACACCGGGTCTCCTAGATCGTGAACCAATGAATGTGCATCACTATACTTCTCAAATAAGGTAATGAAAACATCAACAAACCTTCCTCTGAGATCCATAACCCAAAATAATAGTTCGGTGAGGTAATTGGATCAACATCTTTGCCTTTAACTGGATGCTCTGTTCTTCACTCTATTCTGTTGGTGTAAACCAAAACTATACTATAGACCGAATGTATGAATTAGGTTGCCATCAATGACAACACTTACAAGCCATATGCCAACAGGCCCTCACTTCTCAATTCTTGTTCAAAGATAGCGGTTTTTCTTATGCACATTGTAACAACATAATATTGAAGTTCACCTTCATATTTTATAACAACCCTTACTTTCAAGAAAAATTTCATTTCAATATCGTTATACGTTTAGGACAAAAGATGCACAAAAAAAGTTCCAGGTTGGAAAACACACAGGGTTGTCCCTCACTTCTCAAATCTTGTTCAAAGACAACACTTTCTAATATGCAGACTATAACAAAATAGTGTATTGAAGTTGACCGTCATATTTTATAGCAATCCTTACTTACAACAAACATTCCATTTCAATATCGTAATACATTTGGAACACAAGATATACACAAAAAAAGTTGCATGATGGGAAAAATATAGGTTTGTCCCTCACTTCTCAAATCTTGTTCAAAGACAACAATTTTTGTTATGCAAGATATAACAAAATAGTGTATTGAAGTTGACCTTCATATTTTATAACAACCCTTACTTGTAGCAAACATCCCATTTCAATATCATAATATGTTTGGAACACAAGATGCACAAAAAAAGTTGCATGATGGAAAACACATAGGGTTGTCCCTCACTTCTCAAATATTGTTCAAAGACAACACTTTTTGTTATGTAGTCTGTAACAAAACAATGTATTGAAGTTGACCTTCATATTTTATAGCAACCCATACTTGTAACAAACATTTCATTTCAATATCGTAATATATTTAGAACACAAGATGCACAAAAAAAGTTGCATGATGGAAAATACATAGGGTTGTCCCTCACTTCTCAATTCTTGTTCAAAGACAACAGTTTTTGTTATGCACACTGTAAAAAAATAATGTATTGAAGTTCACCTTCATATTCTATAACCCTTACTTTCAGGAAACATTCCATTTCAATATCATTATATGTTTAGAACACAAGATGCACAAAAAAAGTTGTAGGTTGGAAAACACAAAGGGTTGTCCCTCACTTCTCAAATCTTGTTCAAAGACAACACTTTCTATTATGTAGACTGTAACATTTAATAGTGTATTAAAGTTGACCTTCATGTTTCATAGCAACCCTTACTTGTAGCAAACATTCCATTTCAATATCATAATACATTTGGAACACAAGATGCATAAAAAAAGTTGCATGATGGAAAAAACACAGGGTTGTCCCTCATTTCTCAAATCTTGTTCAAAGACAACACTTTCTGTTATGCAAACTGTAACAAAACAGTGTATTGAAGTTGACCTTCATATTTTATAACAACCCTTACTTGCAGCAAACATTCCATTTCAATATCGTAATACGTTTGGAACACAAGATGCACAAAAAAAGTTGCATGATGGAAAACACACAGGGTTGTCCCTCACTTCTCAATTCTTGTTCAAAGACAATAGTTATTATTATGCAAACTGTAACAACACAATGTATTTAAGTTCACCTTCATATTTTATAACAACCTTTACTTGCAGCAAACATTCCATTTCAATATCGTTATACGTTTGGAACACAAGATGCATAAAAAAAGTTGCAGGATGGAAAACACACAGGGTTGTACTTCACTTCTCAAATCTTGTTCAAAGGCAACACTTTCTATTATGCAAACTATAATAACACAATACAATGCTTGGAGAGAAATGAAGTAGTGAAAAATCTGCCTACAACTAGAACTTGCAGCTTAATATATAGTATATCTGGCAGTCCCTTCTTGAAGAATCAGTCCTTTAATAGATAAATTTACAACAGAATCACTGCATGCTTTTGAGACTTATCATCAATTGATGATAACAATTTCACCATGTATAGAATAGACTATATATTTATAGTAGCTTTTCCAAGTTGTCAAGTTCTCTTCTTGAATGCTTCATCTATGTAACACAAATATCCATACAACTTCGTCCATTGTACTGTGCAGTTTCACATAACCCCTTTGTGTGTCATGGATTATAAAATATTTGCAAAGATGGCTTAAAAAATAAGAAGAATAAATTTTATCGTCCAATCATGTTAAAATAATAGAGGACAGTTACATTGAAACAAAGATATTAAGGATCTTTGGACAGTCATAGAGGAAAATTGCTCTTATTGAATTGGAAAGATTAATAGGGTATCATCAAATAGGGCATTGAACTTATTAGAACTATGTTGCTTTTCCTTAATGATTGTCATCTTTGTGAACATCAAAGTGCATAAATATTCAACTTAAGATTCACATTTTATAATAATATTGAAAATCACCTTTATATTTTATGACAACACGAACTTGCAGCAAACATTCCATTTCAATATCATAATATGTTGCGACTAGAGAATGCACAAAAAAATTTGTAGGATGGACAACACATAGGGTTGTGAAAATGTTTTTAAATATTTTCATATTTGATCTGAGATAAACAATTCACATCACACAGTCAAATGTAAAAACATTTCGAGTCAATATTATAGATTCTGAAGAAAATTGCAAGCCACATTTAATACTACTAACACTGAGAACTATGTCAACCATTTACGAGCAGGTGGAATTGACAGCATACAATGTTGGCACCCTGTAATACGCATGTAGCATCCTGAATGATCATCTGACAAGATGGATCTCAAACCTGACAATGTGGTTGAATTTGAAGGCGGCTAGCAACCATTCCTCCACATGACCCATGTGATTGCTAATGAGAGATTCCCCCTTAAGGAATCTCATAAACCTCATTCTCATCTCATTTGTAAGATTGTTCTTGCGTATGATTAGATTTGGTTGAATGCATACCTTTTAGATGCATCTAGCTAGGAAAAGGTCTCAAATTTCTCGGTAAAGAGACATTATCCAATCACATAAATTTACAACCTCTATTTCTAGATTGTAATATTGAATTTTCATGCCGATTTTTTCCCATACACCAAATACATTGTTAAAGAAGTGTGTATAATTATGGTAGTTCAAATCAGTGTGATTTGGCCCTTTTCTATCAATTCTCCTTAACATTTTTTCCCACAACCTGTACAGGAGACTCAATTCCTCAATGCGAGCAAGAATATTGCATGGAAGATAAGCATGGTATTTTCTCAACCAACTAGCCACCCTTGCTCATGAACTGTTCAACATCTTCTATACAACTGGAGCAGCAGGTAGTGAAATGCCTGAAATGAAAGACAAAACAACTTTTTCAGAAGGTACAATTGCATTCTCTAAGTAGAAAGACACTGTCAATGCAATAGAAACATTGAAAAAGAAGTGAGAAAAGTGGAAGATATAGATAATGTTTTCACTGAAGAGATTGTACCTATTCTTCAGAACTTAATGAAGCAGCATGTGTAGTATCTCCAATGGGCATATGGCAATGCACGACTAGAATGGCAGGAACTAAAAAGCCTGAAATGAAAGACAACAAAAATTTCAACAGATATAATAGCATTATCTAATTAGAAATACACTCTAAATGTTGGCTTCTGTAATTCCAAATCAAGGCCTAATTCCTACACTGTTTATGATAGATAACAGCTGAAAGAAAAAACAAAGCTAATACTTAGGAAAAAACAGAACAACAAACAGCATCAGAAATTTTTATATTTAATTGTTTTCAAAAAATAGAGCACACTTCTATATTATGCGGCCTGCTAAACTTGTCTCTTTATGCATAATTAAATAAAGAAGGGTTCCAATACAATGAAAGAAATTTCAAAACAAAAAGACTCAAAATAGACTAAACATCTAAAACAAACGTTGCATGTAACATGAATTATTCCAACTGGAAAAGACTAACAGAAAATGGAAGAAGACGACCAAGAATAGAAGAAACGCATGGAGCAGTGCAGCATCAATTATCAACAGCTTCATTACATTCTTGGATTGTACGAAACATTAACATTTTTATGATGAAATAGGTGACAGGGGGCAGTGTGTTTTCAAACATGGCAAATAATGTGAGCATTATATTTGTTGCAAGTACATGAATAAAGGCATAAAGGACATTTGGACTATACGAAATAGTTGCTCAAAAAATTTAAAGTGAAACAAAACTTTTCATAAGGAGCTAACTATGTAGGGACAGTGTGTTTTCCAACAGTTCAAAGACTACATGACCATTTTCAGTGGTAACGAAACAAAAAAAAATTACAAGGAACAAAGTGACATGGGATAGTGTGTTTCCAGTAGTACAAATACTATGACCATTTTTAGTGGTAAAGAAATAAAAAATTTCATAAGGAACAAAGTGACAAGGGACAAGTGGAGCAGGATGTACTAGAATGTCTGGAATGAAGAAAGGAACTTCTATGAGAACACTTGAAAAGAAGCAAGCAATGTGAAAGAGATAGATAAAGTTTTGACTAAATAGATTCTTCTTTCTCTTCATGAGTTGAGGAAGGACTGTGTGCACTATGCTTACCTACAAATGAAGGTTCACTGAAGTATGCTTGTGCAATCCTTAGTAACTCTTGAAGAAGCAGCAGAGTGAATGCACGTTGGCCGACATCAGCTTGTCATTATAGCTATTTTTTTATAAGCATGGTATTGCATAATGTCATACCAAAAATTGAACTTACCTATGCAAGGTTATTAAATCTAAACCTTACCTTCCATTGGGTTTAATACACTCACGAAATGCAGTCGTCAGCGAGGACTCCTTTCCCCAAATTGGAATGTTAAAGCGAACAAAAAAGGCCAAAAAAGAAATCATAAATTTTATGATGTGGTAGAAGCACACACTAGAAAAATAAATCTACAATACCATTTCGTATTACAATATAGAAATTGAAATGGGTTTTCTCATAGTCACCTATATTAGATGTTTTATCCTCTGCCACATCCATAGTAGTTGTGCCTAAAGTCTCACATTACATATTGGCATTCACATTGAAGCTATTGTTCACAGAGAAGGGAAAGGAGTCATATAGAGGAGTTTGGTGATATGGTCATTCTACAACATGCTTCGTACAATGGGTTGCACATCAGCGACAATCCCTGCTTGCACTAAACCATGGACGCATGCAAACTGTGCTAGTTGTTGCTTCATCAAGATCAAGAATGAATTCAAATGGCAATGCATTTGATTGTTGTAGGTCTTGTAGAAACCTCTCCATGCATTGTGCATATAATTGCACCTATTGTAGACACTGTGGTGGTGTACGCATCACTTTGTTCAAGATTTTGTTTGTGTCATTCCAAATAGAAATTTTGACCACATGTTCATCATATACATGAGTGATAGAAGGAGCTTTTGTAGGGGTGAGAAGATTAGGATTGTTTTCTTCAACGCCCCCCTATGACAATGTCTCGTTGAAATCTATCCCTCTATCAATTGGTTGACCTCCCCCGTCTAAATGACCACACAGAAGAAACTTGTATTAAAGGCAATATAAAATGAAAAACACAATTGACTAACACAAAGTAACGCAATTCAAATTAAAATTCACTTACCATGGACCACCCCTTCAATGGAAGTTCTTTTAATCAAGTTAGCAACCTTCTGGACATGTTTGCAAGTGTTCCCCTGCAAACTCCAAGGGCACTCACAAGCAAAAAGGTGCTCCCCAAATTTTTTAACAAGGTAGTGGTCGAACCTAATTTGACTTTTCACCCAGTACCATCCAAGATGTGTTTCATCAGGAACATAGTAATCATCTGGAATAGCCTTGGCCCACTCCAAACTAGATCACATATTTAAAAACTTATAGTTCGTCAAAAAACCATAATGTTGCAACGTTTCCTTTTGCCTATATAATGGTTCCATTTTATACACTTGAGTGTATAATAAAAATAGTCCATTCATCTAGTGAATTTGTTAGAATGATCATGCAAGTACCGAGTTTTGAGTTCGCAATGGTAAGACTCGATGGCTGCATTTGTATCCTAGTTGGCATGTGGGAATAGTTTATAATTTTTTGCCCACAAGGCTATGAAAAAAAAACCAATAGTCAAGTAAAGCATAATGTATTATAGGTAACACCGAAGAGTGTGAATGGTGCGAATCCTAGGAGGTGACAAAAATTGTCAACTCATCAATTCGGCCTTCTCCTTCACACCATGTCTTGTTGAAGTACTCTAAAAATTGGGGTTGATCATTGAACTCCTCAAAGAAAGAGTTTAGTAGATTCAACATTATCTTCGTTGTCACTGATTGCCATCATGATCGTGCCAAGTCTATAGAAGATGTCCATTTCCCTTTCCTTGGATACAACATACTTATATACATTCTTCAACCAAGCCCTTTTAACATTCCAAAGGCATAGCAGTGCACGGCATTGAAAGACAACCCTAATAGACAATACAAACGATATTGTTTATCGCTCATCTACATGAGAAAGTGGCATTGAAAATAAATAGCAAATGGGAAAGGTACACAAATGAACAAAGAGATGTACATATTGTATGGCTTGGATTTCTACAGTCACATCATTGGTAAAAATGCATTGATTCTCCAGTCGAGTCTAGCTCTTCTTCCATAGTCATGCAATATGCGTAGCCACATAGATATGTCCTCAATCTTGTTTCGTGCGGAGACTACCCACGCAACTAGCACACCACTTTGTTGCTTGTCAAAAATGAGCAAAGTATACAATGGAAATTGTAGACATGACAACTCAGCATGAGCATTGTCAAGTTTATAGCTAGAAAGATCATTGAAAATATGAAGAACTATTTGTCAATCTTTGTAAGGCCTCACCCCATATTTGTTAGTGGAAAACATGATCCATCGAGATGACTGAATTGTGTGAGTGGCTAACCATCCTATCCAACATTCATGGATTCTAAACCCCAATAATGAAAGGTGTATCATTCCCATTCGGTCATTGAAAGTAGAATAATTTGTCAAAGTCATGTCCATTCCACATCATGATACTTGTCGAATTGATTTTTTGTTTATGTGCGTGAGTAGAACGCACCTTTCGCCAGGCATTCATTACATCCTTTCTTGTAAGGAATTGATCTCTCTTTGACATCATGCCACATAAGACAAGATCATTGATGTGTCTATCCATTATTGCTTTGACACTAACATCCATGAGCAAAAGTCTTTCAATATAGCTTTTGCACTCTACGGATAGATTAGCAGCAAAAATAGAATGCCTATCTCCACTTGTGTCGTTAATGCCATGGAAAAATTCACCTTTTATATTGACGTGGAACATTTCTTTGTACATAATATAGGCAACATTTAGTTTTCCATTCATAACCTTTACCATGAAGTGGTATTGATAACCTTGCATTTGTATAAACTTCTTTTATTATTTCTTCTCTGGTGGAGGCTAGTCTCTAAGGTCTGTAGGACCATATTGACACCAATAGTTGTGAAGAAGGAATCATCTCATCATCTTGAAGCAAGAGAGAGTAAAATATCATTGGACCATACAAATGAATGTTGAAAGATACAAACCTACAATACCAAATTGTTTCAAATGCCATATTTTTTGTCATCGGGGGGACGCGTGGTGGTAAGTTGTCTTTTTTTCTTGTCTAGAAATTTAGTTTCAAAACCTTCAATGGATATTTCATCATGAATGAAATCATCAATACTCATATGAGGAATTGTTGCGACAAGGTCAGGGACCCCATCCTTCTTGAAATAAATAGGATTCCATTGCAAGTCAGAAGAGTAAAAAGGAGAGCCTCCATTTTGTACATCTTACACGACCAATTCGTCTTGCTTCTTCCATTTCAAACCTCTTCCCATTCTAGGAAAGGATAGAATTGGACAAATATTTAGAATTGGTGTGGATTGTGTCAAGAAAAAGAAAGAAATCATTCATTGAATGTAAATAAAATGTTCTTGCATTGTTGTCACCCACATGAAACCAATAGGAGGTTGTTAGCTTCAACTAAGGAAAATTAAAGGTCATAGATTGAATCAAGCTACACAAAAACGGGTCGGAAATCAGGTTGTCTATCTCAACGTATAAGTGGACATAGACAACGACAACAAAAAATGACAACCAAAACCTTTGATGACATAAAGACCGCAAGTAAATTCATAACCCTGCATGTAAATATAACAAAGATTTAAGAGTATATGGTGTGTACAAACCTCTTTTACCTAAGGAGGCATGTTGTGATATTCAACCTTCCATTTGGCATGACTTAAAATGAGGAGAAAAAGCACATCTAGCAATTCATAAAATGAACAAGTGAAGGTTGAATCACATGATGAGTGGTTCAACCTACAACTTTGTATGTGGCATAGGAGTGTAACGTGCATAACAATATGTAATTACTTATACAATAGCAACACTAGATATATTATCGTGGGATGATACATTGGTTATGTTGTGTGTGTATATGTTAAAGTAGAGGAAGGGTTAGTGGGCAACTAAAACCTTTAAATATAACCTTGTATGTAAAAAGAAAAAGTGTATCCATTGTTGACAGCAACGCCAAAATGATAACATGTTTGTTGCATCTATTGAAAAAAATATGAATCAGTAATGGAGAGAATGAGGAAAGCCATAAAGGTGTAAAATTTCCTATCATCCATGATGTAAGTGAATGTAGGTTGGAAAACACAGCATGTAGATGAACCTCCATGTGAACATAAAGACCGCAAGTAAATTCGCAACCCCGCATGTAAATATAACAGATATTTAAGAGTATATGGGGTGTACAAACCTCTTTTACCTAAGGAGGCATGTTGTGATATTCAGCCTTCCATTTTGTATGACTTAACATGAGGAGAAAAAGCACATCTAGCAATTCATGAAATAAGCAAGTGAAGGTTGAACCACACGATGAGTGGCTCAACCTGCAACTTTGTATGTGGCATAGGAGTGTAACGTGCATAACAGTATGTAACTACTTATACAATAGCAACAATAGATGTATTATCATGGGAAGATGCGTTGGTTGCGTTGCGTGTGTATGTGTTAAAGGAGACAAAGGTTTAGAGGGAAACCAAAACCTTTGATGACAACCTTGTATGTATAAATAAAAAGTGCATCCATTGCTGCCAGTAACGGCCAAGATGATAACATGTTTGTTGCATTTGTTGAAAAAAATATGAATCAGTAATGGAGAGAATGAGGAAAGCCAAAAAGGTGTAAAATTTCCTATCAACCATGATGTAAGAAAATGCAGGTTGGAAAACATAATGTGTAGATGAACCTCGACACATAAATAAAGACCGCAAGTAAATTCGCAACCCCGCATGTAAATATAACAAATATTTAAGAGTATATGGGGTGTACAAACCTCTTTTACTTGAGGAGGCATGTTGTGATATTCAACAGGTTTCATTTGGTGTGACTTAACATGAGGAGAAAAAGCACATCTAGCAATTCATGAAATACACGAGTGAAGGTTGAACCACATGATGAGTGGTTCAACCTGCAACTTTGTATGTGGAAAACGAGTGTAACGTGTATAACAGTATTTAATTACTTCTACAATTGCAACAAAAAATGTATTATTTTGGGAAGATACGTTGGTTGTGTTGCATTTGTATGTGTTAAAGGAGAGGAAGGGTTAGAAGGCAACCAAAACCTTTGACGACAATATTTTATGTAAAAAAAAATTGCATCCTTTGTTGTCAGCAATGCCAAAATGATAACATGTTTGTTGCATCTGTTGAAAAAAATATGAATCAGTTATGAGAAAATGAGGAAAGCCAGAAAGGTGTAAAATATCTTATCAACCATGATGTAAGTCAATGCAGGTTGAAAAACATAGTGTGTAGATGAACCTCCACATGGAAATAAAGACCGCAAGTAAATTTGCAACCCCGCATGTAAATATAACAAAGATTTAAGAGTATATGGGATGTACAAACCTCTTTTACCTGAGGAGGCATGTTGTGATATTCATCCTTTCGTTTGGTGTGACTTAACATGAGGAGAAAAATCACATCTAGCAATTCATGAAATAAATAAGTGAAGGTTGAACCATACAATGAGTGGTTCAACCTACAACTTTGTATGTGGCATAGGAGTGTAATGTGCATAATAGTATGTAATTACTTCTACAATTGCAACAACAAATATATTATTTTGGGAAGATATGTTAGTTGCGTTGCATGTGTATGTGTTAAATGAGAGGAAGGGTTAGAAGGAAACCAAAACCTTTGATGACAACCTTGTATGTAAAAAAAAGTGCATCCATTTCTATCAGCAATGCCAAAATGATAACATGTTTGTTGCATCTATTGAAAAAAATATGAATCAGTATGGAGAGAATGAGGAAATTCAGAAAGGTGTAAAATGTCCTATCAACCATGATGTAAGTGAATGCAAGTTCGAAAACACAATGTGTACATGAACCTCCACGTGTACATAAAGACCACAAGTAAATTTGCAGCTCCGCATGTAAATATAACAAAGATTTTAGAGTATATGGGGTGTACAAAACTCTTTTACCTGAGGAGGCATGTTGTGATATTCAGCCTTTCATTTGGTGTGACTTAATATAAGGAGAAAAAGCACATCTAGAAATTCATGAAATAAGGAAGTGAAGGTTGAACCACATGATGAGTGGTTGAACCTGCAACTTTGTATGTGGCGTATGAGTGTAATGTGCATAACACTATGTAATTACTTCTACAGTTGCAAGAACAGATGTATTAGGGAAGATATGTTGGTTGCAGTGCATGTGTATCTGTTAATGGAGAGGAAAGGTTAGAGGGAAACCAAAACCTTTTATGACAACCTTCTATATAAATAAATGTGCATCCATTGCTTCAAGTAACGCCAAAAGAATAAAAAGTTTTTTGTATATGTTGACAAAATCATGAATCAGTAATGAAGTGAATCAAGAAAGGCATACATGTGTAATTTTTCCTATCAACCATGATGTCAACCGATGCATCTTGGAAAACACAGTGTCTACTTGAACCTCCAAGCAGACATAAAGACCACAAGTAAAATCACAACCTCACATGAAAAATACTAAGATGCCATAGTATATGGGGTCTAAAAACCTTTTTTACCTAAGCAGGAATGTTGTGATATCGAGCCTTCAATTTGGGGTGACTTAACATGACCGGCAAAAGCATATATGACAATTCATGAACTAAAAAAGTGCAGGTTGAACAACAGGATGAAAATTCCAACCTGCAACTTTATATGTATCCTATAAGAGTAATGTGAATAATAAAATGTAATTACTTCTCTCGTTGTTATCAATGTGAAAATAAAAAAAACATTCTTTGCATCTGCTGATAAAAAATGACTCAATGAACATAGGCTAAAACACGTTATTTTTTGTGCATTTATTTGTGAAACGTATGAAGAATTCAAAAAGCAATTTTATCTGTAAACCATAATTGCAATAAATTATGAAGCTCACTTGCATTGAAAACCATAGTGAATGAGATAGATACTTTGTTGACTTAAGATATTCTTTATGTTCTTGATTAATTGATAAAGAAGCATCTATAGTATGTTCAAAGTTGAAGAAACAATGCAAATTTGGATGTAACAGGTTCTATAATTTATGGAATTGAAAAGGAATCTGCTCTAAAAACACTTGAAGACAAGGAGATCAAACTTAATGAGATAGATAATGTTTTAACTGAAGAGATTCTTACCACTCTTGAGAAGTTGACGAAGGAGCATGTGCAGTATGTGCAATGGGCAAATCGCAATGCAGAAGTGGATAAGGTCAAGATATTTTGTGTTGCATATGAATTTGTCTAAGCAAAGAAAATGAAAGATGATCCTATAATTGGATTTCAACTAGTGAAGTTAAACATATGTGAACAATAAAACTAAACATGACCAACAAAATAAAATCAAGCACAAAAGAAAAAGTTCCACCCTTCAGCTTACAACAAGCAAAAATATAGAAATTACAACCCATAGTGTTTTCCAACATGACTATAGTTTACTAATTTGGGAAAGTTGAAACACAATTTTTAGTGTACTTGATACTTGTTATATATTTTGAAGATGTTTCTTTCATTACATTCATATTGTGTAAACAAGAATAGGTTTTCATTGCAATCATATTGTTTGTATAATCAGAGGTTGGAAAACATAGTGCGTTAAGAAACCTGCAACCCACATAGTGTTGAAAAACCCTCTATGCATAAGAATGCAATTGGTTGGTCACCTCTCAGCCAAATATGGTTACTTTTATGTATCCCCCAGCTGCAACTCCTCTCCAAATTCTCCACCCTTCAGCTTTGTACAAGCTCAACAAACTAACTCGCAATCCATTGTGTTTTCCTACCTGCCTATATTTTAATGATATGATGAAATCGAAATCATACTCTAAGTAATAGTTTTGGTAAATTTTCAAGGTGCCTTTTCTTACATTGTTAGTGTAAGGTTTTCATTACACTCATTTTGTCTATTGATAATTAAATGTTGGAAAAAACTATGGCTTGGGGGACCTGAGATCTTCTTAATACTTTAAGAGGTAGCAGGTACTAGAATATATGAAATGAATAAGGAAACATCCCTAAAAACACTTGAAAAGAAGCAAACCAAACTGTATGAGATATGTAATGTATTGACTGAAGAGATTCTTCCTGCTCTTGAGAAGTTGGGGAAGGAGCATTTAAAATATGTGCAATGGGAAAATGACAATGCAAAATTGGATGCAATAGGTACTAGAATGTATGAAATGACAAAGGAATTTGTTGTAGAAATACTTGAAAAGAAGCAGACCATAGTGAATGAGATAGATATTGTAATGATTAAAGAGACTTGGTGATATTGAGAATTTTAGGAAGGTGTGTGTGCAGTATCCACAATGGGCATATGGCAGTACAAAATTCAAGTAGCAAGTGTAGAAAGTATGTAATCAAAAAGAAATCTGCTCTAAAAACACTTGAAAAGAAGCAGACCAAATTGAATAAGATATATAATGTATCAACTCGCAAGATTGTTCTTGCACTTGACAACTTGATGAAGGAACATCGTGCAGTATCTGCAATGGGAAAACGCCAATGCAAAAGTGGATAAAGTCAATAAATTTTGTATTCCATATGAATCTATGCAATAAAATAAAGTGAGAGATGATGCTATAAGTGGAGTTGAACAAATGAAGTCAAAGATTCTTCAACTTAAGAATTTTGTGGAGCAAATACAAGTCAAAATAGATGATAATGAAAAGGAAAAAACAAATCTTAGAGAAAAAAAAGAGAATCAGTTGGCTGGAGACATGAAGGCCATATGTGAAAAGTTAGACAATTTTTGTAAATAACTTATCAAATAGAAAACATTTGCATTCTCTAATCAGAAAGACACTCTCAAAGCTAAGAAAAGAGCGGTTGCAAATCTACATAAAAGTATTGAAGACATTCAAAACTCTATCCAAAAAATGGATGTTGTTGTCCTAAGGACTGATGAGGAAGCAGTTGCTCCAAAGCTAAAAATAAAATATATGAAATAGAAGGTAGAAGCTCATGAAAACGAATTCCAAGGGGGTGATAACAAGTAACAGCAATGGGGATGAGCAAAAATGTGTGACTGGTCAACTTGCAGATGCAAAAGCAATAGTTGGAACTGTTGAAACTGAAGTAAAACAACATAAACACTACAATTAACCACTTGGAAAATAAATTAAAACATTCAACGAAAATATTATCATCAAAATAAAAGGATTTTAATTAACAGTGTTGACACACAAGTGCAATGTAAAAGACAAGAAGTTGAAAAAATAAACACAACAATGGAATGTGTAGATTTTGAAGACATTCATATTGTTTTGTAATATTCCATGTTGCAACAACATAGGTGTTAAGAAGTAAACAACCCATCATGAGACAAACCTTTACATTTAAACAAGGAGATTCAAATAACTGAAACCCAACATTGTGTTTTCCGAATTACAATCATTTTGTGCACTTTTTTTTTCAATCATAAGAAATTTAAACACAAAAATAGAATGTGTGATTTTGAATACATTCATATTATTGTGTAACATTCCATGTTGCAAAACCATAGGTGTTAAGAAGCAAGCAACCCACCATGAGACAACCCTTTACATTTAAACAAGGAGATTCAAATAATTGAAACCCAACAATGTTTTTTCCCAATTATAATTATTTTTTGCACTTTTTTTTCAATCAAGCAAAATTTAAACACAACAATGGAATGTGTGATTTTGAAGGCATTCATACTATTTTGTAACATTCCATGTTGCAAAACCATGGGCGTTAAGAAGCAAGCAACCCACCATGAGACAACCCTTTACATTTAAACAGGGAGATTCAAATAACTGAAACCCAACACTGTGTTTTCCCAATTACAATTATTTTTTGCACTTTATTTTTCCAATCATGCAAAAGTTAAACACAACAATGAAATGTGTTATTTTGAAGATATGCATATTGTTTTGTAACATTCCATTTTGCAAAACCGTAGGTGTTAAGAAGCAAGCAACCCACTATGAGACAACCCTTTACATTTAAACAAGGAGATTCAAATAACTGAAACCCAACACTGTGTTTTCTGAATTACAGTTATTTGGTGCACTTTTTTTTAATCATGCAAAATTTAAACACGACAATTTAGAATGTATGATTTTGAAGACATTCAAACTGTTTTGTAACATTCCATGTTGCAAAACTGTAGGTGTTAAGAAGCAAGCAACCCACCATGAGACAACCCTTTACATTTAAACAAGGAGATTCAAATAACTGAAACCCAACACTATGTTTTCCCAATTACAATTATTTTTTGCACTTTATTTTTTTAATCATGTGAAAGTTAAACACAACAATGAAATGTGTTATTTTCAAGACATGCATAGTGTTTTGTAACATTCCATTTTGCAAAATTGTAGGTGTTAAGAAGCAAGCAACCCACCATGAGACAACCCTTTACATTTAAACAAGGAGATTCAAATAACTGAAACCCAACACTGTGTTTTCCGAATTACAGTTATTTTGTGCACTTTTTTTTCAATCATGTGAAATTTAAACACAACAGTGGAATGTGTGATTTTGAAGACATTCAAAATCAGTGTACAAAATTGCAGTTATTTTGTACACCTTTTTTCAATCATGTGAAATTTAAACACAACAATGGAATGTGTGATTTTGAGGACATTCAAACTATTTTGTAACATTCCATGTTGCAAAAACGTAGGTGTTAAGAAGCAAGCAACCCACCATGAGACAACCCTTTACATTTAAACAAGGAGATTCAAATAACTGAAACCCAACACTGTGTTTTCTGAATTACAGTTATTTGGTGCACTTTTTTTTAATCGTGCAAAATTTAAACACAACAATTCAGAATGTATGATTTTGAAGACATTCAAACTGTTTTGTAACATTCCATGTTGCAAAACTGTAGGTGTTAAGAAGCAAGCAACCCACCATGAGACAACCCTTTACATTTAAACAAGGAGATTCAAATAACTGAAACCCAACACTATGTTTTCCCAATTACAATTATTTTTTGCACTTTATTTTTTTAATCATGCGAAAGTTAAACACAACAATGAAATGTGTTATTTTCAAGACATCCATATTGTTTTGTAACATTCCATGTTGCAAAACCGTAGGTGTTAAGAAGCAAGCAACCCACCATGAGACAACCCTTTACATTTAAACAAGGAGATTCAAATAACTAAAATCCAACATTGTGTTTTCCCAACTACAATTATTTTGTGCACTTTTTTTCAGTCATGCAAAATTTAAACACAATAATGGAATATGTGACTTTGAAGACATGCATACTATTTTGTAGCATTCCATGTTGCAAAACCGTAGGTGTTAAGAAGCAAGGAACCCACCATGAGACAACCCTTTACATTTAAACAAGGAGATTCAAATAACTAAAACCCAACACTATGTTTACCCAATTATAATTATTTTTTTCACTTTATTTTTTCAATCATGTGAAAGTTAAACACAATAATGAAATGTGTGATTTTGAACATTCATACATTTAAACAAGGAGATTCAAATAACTGAAATTCCACACATTATGTTTCCCAAATTATAAATTACAAGGTGTTGTAAAACCCTTTGCAACCACCCCTCACCTCGATTTGGTTGGTGTTCTCCTCGAACTCCTCCACGTGCACTACAAACTTCAGCTTACAACGTGCAGACTACCAAATAGCACCTGGATTTTGTCAACTTTCTCCTCCAACTCCTCCATGTGAACTCAAACCTTCAGCTTTCAACGTGTACACTAGAAACAACTTGTTTTTTCACCTTTCTTTCTCCAAACCAAAAAGGCCCGCGTCATTCCCATTCCAATTTTCTTGCGCCAAAAAAAAGCAGATGAAAGCAAAACTTCACGGCCAAGCTAAGGCACCCACATTTTTCGGCTGGCAGGAGGTAGGAAAATTGACCTGACGATGCCGTTAACTCCTACCTACCATTTCTCAGATGTTTGTTCCTGTCTGTTGGTTTCGTCACTTTGATCCCCAATCTGGCGAGCCCCGCACTACGATGTCTCATCATGTTATGTATGTTTCCATGTATGTTGTTATGTATGGTTTTCATGTGTTTTTGTATGTACATAGGAGTTTTTGTCTAGGAGTTAGTCGGCTCCATATTGCACTACCCTAAATACCATCTCAACATACCATCAATGTTTTGGTTTATGTTCTATGTTTCTTTTTTAAATTTTCTTTATATGTATCCTTTAGAAGGTTCTACATACCTATTTCTCTTGAAATGATGTGAATATTTGTCGAGTATAAAAGTGAACAATATTACTAAGGCAAGGCAACAATTGGGTACGAATTAGTTAATTGATATTGCACTTTCGTTTAAAATATTAAAAAATAAAATATAAATATTTTTTTTAATTCAATTGGTATATTTTTTAAGTTAAATTTATTAATTTATATTTTATGAATAATTGTGTATATCAATTTATATTTCAAGAACATAGGTAATTTATTTGGTATTCATTAGAGTTAGAAGTAATTAATAGAGGTAAAATATTAAGATTTTTTAGAATATCAATCATTTTAATGTTAGTTTGATTCGAATGTGTTTGATTATGATGCTACACCTTTAATTCTATAGTGTATATAGAGATATGAGAAATCAACTTGTGACTAACATAACTCTTAATCAAATTATATGATCATTATAAAACCCTTTTAGATCATTCAATGATAAATAGAAGGTGTTTTTCACAAAGTATCAAATTACAATTTTTTCTCAATTTTAAATCAAAAATTATTGATCTATATTTAATGAATAATTTTGTAACCATCATTTAGAAGCAATAAATGTTAAAAAGATCATTTATAATTATGAAAAATAGATTTAAATTATAAAATCATTATTGATTAGACTATTTATACATTTATACTTATAAGAGATATATTTAATTCGTAAACTCATTATTAAATAAACCAAAATAATTATAAAAAATATTTTTTCTAGATAGAATCATTGATAATTGAATCATTCATACATTGAAAATAGATTAAATAGATAGAATTGATCATTCAAGTCAAAATATATATTATCACTCATTATGAACCATCACCATAAAAAGAAAATTATAATTTAAAATACACCATCTACTTAGAATTGACCATTCAACTAAAAAATATATACTATCACTCATTATGAATCATCACCATAGAAAAGAAAATTATAATTTGAAATACACCGCCTACTAATCATACCATCATGAAAAAGAAAATTATAATTCGAAATACACCACCTCCTAATCATACCATCATGAAAAAGAAAATTATAATTCGAAATACACCACCTCCTAATCATATCATCCTTAAAAGAAAATTATAATTTGAAATACACCACGTACTAATCATAAGTTCAATCCCCGTACAAAATCATAATGTGATCTCTCGTCATTAAAATATTACGAGTCTGGAGAATCCGGCCTTAAGAAGCAAGCACGGCTGCCCGTATGGCTTGAGGGAAAACGGCTGTTGGTGGAGGCAGAACATACTGCAATGGCAGAAAGTAAAGAAAGTAAACACGTAGTGATGTTCCCTTACATGGCGCAGGGCCATCTCATTCCCTTCCTCAGCTTGGCTAACGTTCTTACTTCCCGAGGCCTCACCGTCAGCTTCCTCACCACCACTGCAAATGGCATCAAAATGCAATCGAAGGCGGTCAGATCCTCTATTCGTTTCGTTTCTCTTTCTCTCCCGCCCATCCACGACCTTCCCCCCGCCTGCGAAAGCACTGACGTTCTTTCCGCCATCGAGGCCCAGCTGCTGTTTATCTCTACCCACAAGCTTTCCCGGCCGTTTGAAGAATGGCTGGAGCAGGTTATGGCAGAGCCGTCACAGAAGCCCGCCTGCATCATAAGCGACGTTTTCTTACCATGGACAGCACAATCGGCTTCCAAATTCGGGATCCCGCGTGTTGTGTTCTAAACGACAGGAGCCATGGCGACTTCTCTTCTGCAATATCTCTTTACCAATCCGGTCTCGGATATAATAAGTGACCGCCATATCGTAGAGATTCGCGATCGCTGTATCAATGTGAATCTGAGGCGTTCACAGTTGCCTCAAATGCTGAGAAGCGAATTAAGCGAGTTGTTCATTTCTCTTTACCCTGGGGATATCTCGTTACAGCAGGCCTATGCCTCGGCCAAAGAAAGCTGCACTGGGACGTTTGTCAATACTTTTGATGGGCTCGAAGCAGAGTATGTGCGGTATTTAGAGGAATCCGTGGGTAAGCCCGTTTGGGGCATAGCCTGCCCTCTAGACAGACCCCAACAGGGGGTCGATAATGTATCGGAATGCATCCGTTGGCTGGACACCCAAAAGCAAAACTCCGTCCTTTATGTCTCGTTTGGGTCTCAGGCCTTTCTTTCGGAAGACCAAACGAAAGCCCTCGCCAGGGGGATCGCAGCCAGTAAGCAGCATTTCATTTGGACAAAAAAAGACCCAGTTGGAGGCCACGTTAATTCCTGCGATTTCCTTCCCGAGGATTTCATCGAAGCTACGAAAGACAGAGGAATGGTGATTCATGGTTGGGTCCCTCAGCTGCTCATTTTGTCACATCCTGCGACTGCGTTTTTTATGACGCATTGTGGATGGAATTCCACATTAGAGAGTATAAGCGCTGGAGTTCCAATGGTGGTCTGGCCCATGGCGTTCGATCAATTTATGAACGCCAAATATATAATTGAGCAGTCGGGTGTTGGACTGCAGATCGGCGAGGGATTCGATGTCATTCCCAGTAGTGATATTGTGGAAAACACGGTGAAGGCAGCCATGGCAACGGAAATCGGAGAAGATATGTGTCAACGCGCCCTGAAAATTAAGGAATCCATCAATGAAGCGTCCTGCAAGTTAAGTGGCCGTATAAAAGGTTTTGTATCTTATATCCTCAGCCTCGGCTGAAGATAAAAGAAAACATCATCACTGCAAAAGCGATTTCAACAGTCCAAGATCAAAGTTAGATTGTGAAGAATCTTGTAAGCATCTGAATGCACTGGTATTTAGATAATTTTATTCATTGTGCTTCTATTTTATTTGCGCTTGTAAATTCCTTTCGTGGTGATAACTTGGATTGCTTGCCACTGATAGAAGTCTTATCTCTGTAGTCAAATTTAGCAAATTCACTTGGGAGAGGGTATGATATGTTCATTGTAATGACTGCACTTGCAATTTTCAATCCGGTATTTTATTCAGTCCAAACACTCTGAGGCATCATAATGAAGACCCCATTATTTTTACAGTTTTACAGTTTTTTAGTTATACCTTATTCCTTCAGCTGAACTCACCTGGGATTTTAATCCAATCTAATTTGTTGGGTGTACAACACCTACGAAGTTCAATATGGTATTTTATTTCAATTTAAATACTTCTGCTTTTTTATTTTAATCTTGGGTTTCACTTTGAAAATCTTAATATTCTAAATCATTTAACTTCATCTTATTAAAAAAAAAATTTAATTTATATAATACTTTTACTTCTTTTTTGTATTTTTTTAATGATGGAGTAATTATTAAATCAAACAAAACAATCAAACATATTTCTTTCTACAAATTTACTTTGGATTTGAACATAATCTTCTTTGTTAGTATCAACAAGTTCAAAGTAGTATGTTTTTGAGATTATGTCCTAAGATCTAACCCAAGGTTCCATTATGAAAAGCTCAATGCTTTAACTACTCAAGTTCACTCCATTCGATTAGTCGTTGCCTATTCTTTTAGGCCTTTTATTATTCTCTCATTTATTTTTTTATTTTTTCAAAGATACATTTTTAAAATTTTCAGTTCTTCTTGAAGTTCATCATATAATTTTTCTATTATACAAATGTTTCAAATCTATCTTTATAAACTATTCTTCTAGGTTTCCTATATTTAAGATATACCCTAATTTTAATTTTACTTTTAATTGCTTCCAAGTCCATGCAATATGAGATTACATCCTTCCCAATTATTGTCAGGTTTCACTATAAGCTCAATTAAAATTTGTCATTTTTTTCTTTATTCAGCTTTATTTTCTAGTGATTAAACTTTTTTTCCATGATTAATGGGTTTGTCTTTTGTTAAATTTATTTGGGGCTTATATTTAGGATTTTTATTATGTTGCACCAAATAATAATTCGATCGAGCATTTTATGGAATTGAACACTTCACTACATCTCTTAATATTTGAATTCATGGATTTGTTGTCACCTCATTCAAGAAGCTAAATTTTATCATTATTTTGGACAAAATTTATATTTAGATACTTTTAAGGTGAACAATATGTTGAGAAAGGAAATTGATTATTGTTAAAGGTGATTGTATTTTTATATGTATCGTTCACTTAAAATTTCTAATGGCATGTATCAATTATAATTAAAACAATAAAATCTTGTAGTGTAAAGATGCCTATAATTATAATATTATTCAATAAACTTATAACTCTTATTGATTCAAAGTAAATATTTTTTCCTAATTTAATAGGATGGATTGTTCAATGCCTAAAACTTATGATTAAGCCATTAACAAACATAAACTAGATAGATATTTTATTTATAATAAAAAACAAACTAAATGTGTCATGCATAACAATGCACTGAGCATGGTGGCATAAGCAAAAGAATTACTAACCACAGGGAAAATTCATTGTGATGAGAATCAAATCAAGGTCAAGGTCCCTATTCCAAAGTAAAATTCTTTGATCCTCAATTAACAAGTCATCTCAAGCATCTCAAAATGTGGGAAGATGGAGGCCACTCCACACTAATTCAATCTTCAAAGGAAAATCTACACAATTTCAAACTTAAGTTTCAGAGTTGCATGATCTCATACAAACTTAGACTTCAGCCCATGAAAAACATGTAATAACCTACATAATCTAATAATACTTCTAGGTTGAAATTGTAAGATTTCAAACTTTAAATTCTAACACAAAAACCATAATTCAAACTTCAGAGTTTAAACCATAATGACACACTAGGAAAGTTCTTTTGACCTTTGGCTTGACCTACACTAAGCATCTTGGGCATCAACATTAGTGAACAAGATTAAATTTTGAATAGAATACCTTGCATCTAAGAAATCTCAAACATCTAGCACTAAAGATGCTACAACTCAAACTTAAAATTTTAAAAATTAGTTCACAAATTCTAAAAATGTTGAGAGATGTTCAATCCTAACAAACATCTAGCTTAGCCTTTAAATATTGACTAACAATATACATTTTGAACTTCAGAGTCTAAAATACAACTAGTAAGATATTTCCCAATGCAAGTATGAACTCCTTCAAAAAGTAAATTTTCAAACTCTGGAGTTTAATCTACAAAGTGTATTTTATCTATTAGGGTCTAAAAGGTGTTTGGAAACACCTAAAATATGATCCCAATTCAAACATCTACATACCTAGAACTTGGACTTTAGGGTCCAAGCCACAAATTTCATTTACACTATCATGAAAATATTTATCAAAGTAGGGATAATAATGTTTTAACTAATGGTCGAAGGGGCATAAATTCATTATTTTGCATGTTGTTAAAAAATGGTCTAGACCAAGTACTTAAGAACATGCATGTCATAACCCTTAAGAACTTGTGTTATTTTACTTAATTAATTTATATGTGTGTTATTTAGTTGATAATAAATAAATCAAGGATAAAGAAATAAAATAATAATAGAAATATTAGTTTAACTTAGAACTACTCCTAGTCACAATAATGACATAAACTTTTAAATCTTGTATAAGATGTATTGATCAAAAAATTTAAAAAAATTGCTCTCAATGTTGAGTAAAAGAAAAATAGAAAAAACACTCAATTTTATTAAAAGCCTTGCAAACCTACTACCATGTTGATTTACTAAGCATGACTTGGTACACGATTGATTTCTAACCAAAATTCATGGCATCAAATGAAGTAAATATATGAGTTTAAACACCATACACCATTACACTGGGAGTCACATGGAAAGAAGGCTACCTCCACATCAATAGTAAAGGAGCAACCAACTACAAAGGATTATCCATGTTGCTACATTAGAATCCTCATTTGTCGCATTCAAAAATAAGGAGAAAACAAAATAAATAATGATTGTGAGTAAAGGGATACACTTTTCTCTCTTGTGTTGCTATCTTTCATTCTTCTTTATTCTCTTGATAGTCATCTAACGTCTTGTTGAAATAGAGGTGAATTCATTAGAGAGTAAGAGCCAAGGACAATGAACCATTATCCTTGCAAACCAAATCATCACAAAGATCAAGTGAGGGTAGGTATGGAATTGGAGGAGCTAATCTTCTTAAATTTAATCCAACAACTATTGCATCTTGATAAGATTTGTTGTCATTGATTTCAAAAGTGTGTTGAAGATTGTATATGCTTTGGAGGTGGTTAATGTGAAGAGATATCTAATAGTACAAGTTAGCATTGCAGTGATATGGGAGACTAGTAATCTGCCTAATGACTAAGTATGATGTGGAGGTGGGTACACATGTCTTAATCTATTTTCAATACATCTACATTAATATCATGTCAATTTTGTGTATCACACTTAGTTGAAATCTATAGAATTTTTTTCAAGGCATTCACAACTTATATTCTCTAAGTTAGAGACATAGTGTTTTGGTCTATATAGTTCCACGAAGCAAGATTCAGTCTTGCAGTTCTAAAGATAGGTTGATAGAGATGTAAAGGTATTATATCCAAGGTTTCATTTCAGTATACCTTCTTCAATGAAAGTTACAAATGGTAGAGTTCTAATCTATGCTCTAGAGAAGCAAAGTACTTATCAAGGCTTGTTGGAATGCTTTGCATTCCTCTGTATGTGAAGATTTAGCCAAGAAAATTTAGGGACATACTTAATGATGTCTATGGCATGTTATATTGTAATTACAAGTGGTTTGGTGCTCCAAAATTTTAGTTTTCAAGTAACATAGTGCTATAGTTGGTTTTGGATACCTAATCTTCTATAGAACATATGTTTGATTTCTTGCACCAGCAAAATATTATGTAGATTAGTGGTATGATTTTGTGTGGACACTCCACATGTCTCATAATGTTCAAGGTATGAAGCGTACGAAGATATTTCTTGTTTCCAATATCGCACAAATTTTTTGAGTTAGTTTGTGAAGTTATGTTGTTGTTGGGGCCGACTAGGGTATATTAATGATGTGTGCCACTATTTCAAGACTGAGCGGAGTCTAAGAAATATTTGTAGATGTTGTATGATTCATGTTGAATCATCTAGAAGAGATGTAAATAATGTCTCATCATTTTTGTATACCACCAATGAAGATGTAGGTCAACATGCTACAAGTTTCCTAATTTCTTGTTTATGGCTGATTAGATTTGTATTTTATAAGCATTCAAATGATATATATAGAAGATCAAATATGTGAAGATGATAATGGAAGTGTGTGAATATGTATGAGTGTATGAGTGGAGCGTGAAAATATCCACTATAGACATAATGTGTAGAATTGATGATTATTAGTGGTTGAAGCCATAAAATCAGTCATATTTTAGTTGTTCTTTCTTTCAATTAGGGAGTAGTAGCTTCCTTGGGTTTCAGCCCTGAAAAAAAATTTAGGGAGTAGTTGCTTCGCTAGGTTGTAGCCCAAAATCAAATTGTATTTATTGTTATTTACTTGTGAGGCTAGATTAGGATAGTAGCTCCTAGCTACATTTCTCACTATGATTTTCCCCTGTGGGGTTTTCCATGCAAATCTGGTTTTGTTTGTGTTCTTGTGTGGTTTCTTATCTTCTTTCATGTTTTGATTAAGTAGGTGAATTCTTAATTGATATAACCTATCATCAACAATCATTAATTGGGATTAAATTTTGAAGTATATCGATTCCCTCGGGCCCTCTCAATATTCTGGTCTGTTCAACATCACCTACATGAGGAACCAAGTATGCCTCATAAATCTAATCTCTCTATAAATGAAGTTTGTTGACAACGATTAACTATATTTTATGTGAAATAATTTAAACCATGGGATATTATAAATATTAGTTGTTAAAATAAATTGTTATTGTTCATGTGTACATTAGAATGTGTCAATTAAATTGCATATAAACTAGTACACCAATGAAACATTAGATCGAAGAAAACTAAATAAATAAAGTAAATGCAAACTCTAAATCGCAGCTTCTTCAAATTCGTTCCATTGTCCTCTATCTCCAAGGATTCGCTACAACATGTTTGCTCTCAGTTGTGCAAACAACAGCTTGTAGAATGGCACTTGAGAGAATGAGATTATCAAAAATGCATATGCATGTAAAGATTAAGCTTATTGAATTAAAATGCTATCAAATGCTTAAAATGTGACTATAATAACTACGCATGAAAAATATGAGATTCAAAGTCCTTCTCAACTCATGAAAAGGCTGTATTTATAGATTTTTGAAGGTAGGAATTCGATTGGCCAAGATCGACGGTCGAGTTCAAACCTATTGATATGAACAGTGAGAGATCGAGAATTCGAAAAGAAGGTGGAATTCTGAAAGACAGAAAATGAAGAGACCATTGAAAGGTGTCTCTCATAATTAAATAAATAAATATTTAATTATGTATGAGAGAAATATGAAAAGGCTTTAATTAAATATTACAAATATTTAATTTATGTGAGAAAAGAAAAAGCCTTTTAATTAAATATTAAGAATATTTAATTTTTATGAGAGGAGTGGGAATTTGGAAAATGTTTTAATTAAATATCGATAGTATTTAATTAAATGTGGAGGGAAGAATATCATTTAAATTGTAAAATTAAACTTGTGATAATTAATGTAAATAAATTGTAAAATCTATTTAATTAATTAAGAGGAAGGTAGCATTAATTAAATAAACTTTATTTATTTAATTAAATTAGAAGAATTAGAAAATGAACAATATAAATAAATAATTAAATTTATTTATATGTAGATGACTTAAGAATATTAATTAAATAATTCATATTTAATTAATTAACAAGTTCGGTCGACCGTGACCATTTTTAGATGTGTACATTTTGCCCCTCTTTGAAGTGATGTGTTTTATGCATTGCTTCAAAGAAATTGCCCCTGACTTTGAATAATTACTGATGATGCTACATGCCCCCTCGAGAGATAATTTGCGTGATGAGAATGATTATGAGACTGATTTGAAAGATTTTTAGATGATTTCGGAGAAAAATGGCGATTTAACTCTCGAAATAGCACTTTGCACAGTAATTAATGCTATTTTTACCCCTTTAAAAGGTGAAAAAGGTGAAATGTCACTTTCATTTGAATAGTAACCTTTGAGAATTTTGGAGCTCTGAGATAGATAATAGCGATGCCGATCCCATATGAGAGCCACAGATTCGAGCGAGGTCGCCGTCATCAAAGACCACCTGCGTATGGACCTCCGGTAAGTCGATCCAAACCTCTCCGTAAATTTTTATGAATTTTTGGATGCTTTTTCGAATTTTTTCAATTTTGAAAATTTTGTTTTAGCGCATACGATAGGCCTTTTAGCGCATACAGTAGATAGTTTAGCGCATCCAAAGTGGCGCATAGAGGCCAAATAATCGCGCATAGATGGTTTAGTGCATAGGATAGATAAAATGGTGCATCCATGAAACCTGCCTGCGAAAAATGATAGATTAGCGCATAGGTGATTTAGCGCATCCATGAACTGTTATAGCACATATGTGTGATGAAATAACGCATCCATAAAATCGCGCATCCATGGACTATTTTAGTGCATCCATGGAATAAATTCGTGCATCCATGTTTTTAGTGCTAGATTGACTATTTTAGCACATCCATGGATTTTCGCCGAATTTCAATTTTTTGAAGAAAAAATTGATGCATGCTTGATGATTGTTACTAGATTAGACAATAGATTTTACGCATTTGAATATCATCGATGAATAGATTGGATAAATTTTCCTTCGTGCTTGAAGAACAAATAGGTTTGATAAATTTGCTTCCATGCGATATGAAAACAAAATAAAAATGATAGATTTGCTTTCTTGATTGAAAGTCAAATAGATTGAGTCGCGATGACTGTTAAATTTGTTTCCATGCAATATGAAAAACAAACTAGATGTGATTTAAACTTGCTTGATATACTGATTGATTGATGATATCCATTTGCTAATTGATTTTGCATGCTTGCTTGACAATTTTGTAAAGGAGGATTTTTGCCTTCTTCAGATCAGAGAGAGATTTTCGCAGACATGGGAGATGATTCCCCGACTATCCCATGATGATTTGGGAGTGATAGACCAGTGTGGCTTTAGAGCTCTGTTGAGTATCCCGCAGTATCGAGTCAACAGGGCACTATTGACTGCCTTAGCAGAGCGGTGGCACAGCGAGCACAACACCTTCCACTTATCGACAGGAGAGATCACAGTGACCCCAGAGGATGTCTACAAGATTTTGGGTATTCTTATGGTTGGAGAGCTTGTGATTTATGATCACAAGAAGATTGGGGGTACAGATGCTTTGAGACGGGTCTTCCAGGATCCTCATATCTGCGAATATGAGATTCCTTGGAAGGAGATGATGGAGAGATATGCCCCACTGCCTTCGGTTTTAGCAGGGATGATCGGTGGTTTCCTTTGTCCTGATCGCAAGTCAAAGGGACTATCAGTTGGGTGGGGTAGGATTTTGGAGGACATGCTTCTCCACCGTACCAGATATGCATGGGGATCATGAATGCTTGCCCATCTATACCATGACCTTCATCAGGTCATGTATATAGATGGGAAGAGTCTTTCGTGCGGGGTGACTCTTTTACAGTTATTCGTGTGGGAGCACTTCACGATTACATGCCCTATTGTCAAGAGAGATCACCCCATTGGATTCCCCTATGCTTATGCGTATACAAGGCCCCTTGTCCAACCGAGGCTGGGCAAATTGGAGTACTGGCGACGAGTACCTGATGATTTGGACACATTCATCTGGCGACCGTATGTGGATTGTGACTCGTGGCAGGCAGATGACATAGAGTTACCATATGTGACAAGGTCCAGGTACTTGATTGGATGCACCCCATTCATTATTGAGAGATTTCTGGGCCAGAGAGTTCTGAGGCAGTTTGGATGGGTACAGATGATGCCACAAGGGGCGGCACACTATGCCAGGCGTCGAGGAGATGTACCAGAGTGGGGGCTAGTTTTGACTATTGAGGCAGCCAGAGAGGAGTACTCTAAGCTACAGCTGGAGGATTGGACTGTACGGCCAGAGGTCACAGATGCAAGGATGATAGAGGACTATACCGCATACTTCTATACACATCCCTTTCCTCGATTTACGAGTCTAGATGAGTCTGCCTCGTTGATGGGAGGTCCAATTATCCAGGCAGGGCAACAGTAGCCACAGGGACATCTAGTAGCAGGGCAGCCACAGGATCAGAGACAGGTATAGGCAGAGCAGGCCGCAGATATCGGCAGGGTGGCCATGGAGGTAGATTATGAGAGCTCCGAGGACGAGGAGATGGATGAGGAGTCAAATGACTCGGACAGTGGGAGTGATGGGGATGACAGGGGTGGTGGGAGATAAAGACTATTTTTTGATATTCCTTTAGGACAAGGCCACAGACATCCAGAGCAGTGGGTCAGGCCAACACTTCAGCGCCACGGATCACCATCAGGGCTCCGTCATAGGGACAGGTAGATGCCTTGCAGACTGAGGTTCAGACTCTTAGGAGTCAGTTAGTGCAAGCCCAGGTGACTATCAATCAACTGCAGGGACAAATAGCACAACCACCACCTTTCGACCCACATATAGCATAGCTTATGGCCGAGAGGGATAGTTTCCGGGAGAGATGTGTACAGGCTGAGGGGGTAGCCGAGAGACTACTGAGGTCAGTGGAGAGCACCTCTATTAGACAGGTTTTGGCAGAGGGGTTAGAGACTGCTCGGGAGGCTGAGTATTACAAGATACGATACTTTGAGGTAGTGCCACCTGAGCGGTGGATAGCCTTTACCCAGTCAGGTACTTGGACTCGGACTCACTCACGCAGTCACTCCAGGACTACAACCAAGAGTGTGGGTCAGCCGATCAGACGAGAGATCAGAGCCTCTGGGAGCAAAGATCCGTCGAGGCCCACTACCTCTGGAGGTAGCAGCAGTCATGAGCCACGACCGGATGCCCCTTAGTGATGAGCATTTTGTACACATTTATGCCATTGTATGATATATCTTTTTAAAACATTTGATATCCTTGTATTCCTGGACATTTGTTTTGATGAGATCTATGATATGCAGTGGCAATTTGATTATGCATGTGTTATGGATGGTTAATGCACATGTTTATGAATGTATGTTTTTACTTTCAGATGCTATGTTGTAATGATTTTTATGATGTATGATGATGTAAATGATTTCCTTCTATTTCATGCAGGATGTGTTGTGATGAAATGATTCTTTAATATGATGATATAGGATGAAATCTAAAAATGATTTTGCTTTTATAATGTATGCAATGAATGCAAAATGTAAGATGTGATGATAAATGTGAATGATGTATGTAATGAATATATGATGCAGGATGTAAATTCTTTATATGAGATGAATGAATATGATTTATGATGATGTAATATGTAATGAATGATAATGATGATGAATGATTAATGGATGATGAAAATATCAATCATGCATATGATGTGTAGTGATAAATAATGATAAGATGATAATAATAATGAGATAAAATGAAATGATGATATAGGAATGCAAATGTAATGATAATGGAAAATGATGTAATTATGTGAAAAATATGAATGCAATTTTTTATTTTATGAATGTGTGAAATATGCAGATGTATATGTTAATAAATGATGAATGATAACCATGCCTATAATGTAATGATGGAAAATGATATGATAATGAATATGATAATGAGATGATGAGATGTAACAAATGTCCAGTCTTACTCAACCATTGTCGAAAAAGATATTTTAAGAATGTGATCCACCCTCAAAAATCTATTTTAAAAAGGAAACTCAAAAATGCAAATGAATTATGCAGTCCTAAATGAATTATGCAACCCTAAATGAAATAATGAATCATTCTCCGTGTTGCCATTTATTGTTGTGTTTAGTTGTCATCATTGAGCCTTTTTGATATGTTGAAAGTTAGCACAAGCATCAAAGGGTATGTTAGCACCAATGATGACCTGAGTACTGCTTCCATAATGTTTAATGTAGCAAGTTAAGACAAGCATCGAGGTATAATTGAACCAAGATGACCTGAGTATTGCTTGCATAAACAGACAAAAGTTAACCATTTTTTTATGCAAATTCTGAAATGTCATCAATGATCCATTGTAGAACATGTCCCGCGACCAATTTTCACAATACTAATGATTAACTTATAGACAGCAATCAAAGAAAAATCATACTTCTTCCTTGTGATTCTAGTTCAGTACATCATTGAACCACTCCAAAGATATGATGTCATCAACTATCAAAACAACAATTTGCAACTTTTTCTTTAAGTTTTGTCATTCATTTTATTCAGATTAAGATCATCCAATTTGTTTTTTTTTTAAATCATTTGTCAAGGTAAACATGTAAGCTCAGAAACTATTGTTTTAGACATTCTGATGCTAGACACACGCTGCCGACAACCTCCTAAAAAAAAAAGTGAACAGCCCCCTAGTGACCTTGTACTTTGACTCTTGCTAGACACAACCGTTGCGATGGACAAACCTCCAATCATCAAGCCATGATGAGATCCTTGCCGTTCCAAGGAGAATGATGCAATGCGAATGCGATAGTGAGGTATATGTGATGCTGATGAAAGGATGTATGTGCAAAATGAATCCTAATAGATGAGAGAGCCAAATAAAATCACAAACAATGCCTATTTGCCAGGTTTTCACCGTTTGTTTTTATTGCACTTTTTCCTGATTTTATGATTTTTTTGTTATTACCAAGATGCCTGTTTGCCATGTTTTCATCAAGGTAATATTTTTATTTTTATTTTTTCAGGACTTTTTGTATTGTTTTTTATTTTTTTCAGGTGTAGAACCTCTTCAGATGAATGATGTTGACTGGATCTTCAAACAGGTCCCCTTCTGCTATTGACAACTGATATGCCCCCAATCCGTAGGTTGCAACGATAACGAATGGGCCTAACCAGTTAGGTTCAAATTTTCCTTTCTTTTCTCGATCTTGTTGATTTTGAGGGTTTTCTCTGAGGACCAAATCACCCACTTGAAAACTCCGCGGTTTGACTCTGTGATTGTAACTGTGGGACATGATTTATTGATATCCCTTCAAGTGATTAACCGTAGTTTGACGCCTTTCATCAAGCAGTTCTAGCTCTTGTAATCTTGATACTCTGTAGTCTTCATCATTGATTAGCCCTTTGAGTGATACTCAAAGTGAAGGAATCTCAACTTCCAGTGGTAAAATAGCCTCTGCTCCATAGACCAAAGCATAAGGAGTAGCTCCTGTCAGTGTGCGAATGCTTGTTCTGTAGGCCCATAATGCTGGATTTAATTGGACATGCCAATCACGGCCTGCCTCATTCACTGTTTTCTTCAAAATCTTTAGAATTGTTTTGTTTGAAGCTTCAGCTTGACCATTCCCCTGCAGATAATAAGGTGTGGAGTACATGTGTTGGATGCGAAATCTTCCACATAGTTCATCAACATCTTGATTTTTAAAGGGTCTACCATTATCTGTGATAATGGAGTTAGGAATGTCATATCTGCAAATGGTATAATTCAAGATGAATGAAGAGATTTTTTTACCTGTAACAGTTGTTAAAGGAACAGCCTCAATCCACTTAGTGAAATATTCAGTGGTTGTAATGATAAATTTGTGTCCATTTGAAGATGATGGATGTATCTTGCCAACCGAGTCCAATCCCCACTGAGCGAAAGGCCATGTTGTGGTAAATGGTTGTAATTCCTGAGCAGGAGCGTGAATGAGATTCCCATGAATCTGACATTTGGCACATTTCTTCACAAAGGCGAATGATTCTTTCTCCATGTTTGGCCAGTAGTATCCTAATCTTACAAGTTTCTTTGCTAAGGTTAGTCCACTTGAATGTGTCCCACAAATTCCACCATGGACCTCTTGTAAGGATTTTTCTGATTCATCGCGTTCAAGACACCTAAGGAGGGTACCATCCAGACCATGCCGGTATAAGACGTTAGCAATTAAGGTGTAACGAGATGATTAATGAATGAAATTCTATTTTTGATTCCTAAACAAGCCTAAGGGTAAAGTAGTATCTTTCAGGTAAGTGTAAATTTGGCCATATAAGGAAGAGTCAGAACTCGTAAGATGGCAAATGATTTGTGTTTCAGGATTGTCATGGGCGGGAGAAAACAATTGTTCCACCAGGAAATCATACCATCTTTGATTATCTGACAATTGGAGTAGAGAGGCGATTGTAGCCATAGTGCCTGTTGCTTTATTATCAATGCGCGGAATCTACATGAACTTGATGTTAACAAAGTATTTCTTGAGATCTTCCACCATTCTTTTGTAAGGTATCAACTTGTCATCTTTAGTGTGATATTCATCATTGATTTGATTTATAACAAGTTGTGAATCACCAAAAACTTGAAGTTCTGCGATTTTCCAATCTACTGCAATTTTCATGTCGATTATCAAAGCCTCATACTCAGCTATGTTGTTTGTGCAAGGAAACATTAGCCAATAAGATTTTGGAATCGTATGTCCTTGAGGTGTAATAAAAAGAATTCTTGCTCCTGAACCATGTTGAGTATAAGAACCATCAAAGTAGAGTGACCATGACTGTTGGATATCTGCTGCAAAAATATCAGCATCAAGAAAATCAACATGTATTGGGTGTTTTGCTAGCATTGGTGCTTCTGCTAGTTGATCTACAATTACTTGTCCCTTTATAGATTTTTGATCCATATACTGAATATCAAACTCGCTTAAGATCATAACCCATTTAGCTAACCTGCCAGTTAAGGTTGCCTTACTTAGAAGATACTTGAGTGGGTCAATCTTAGCCACCAGCTTCACTGTATGAGTTAGCATGTAGTGTCGTAACTTTTGAGAAGTGAAGACTACTGCTAAACAAGCTTTTTCAATGAAGGTATAATTTAGCTCGTGACTTGTTAAGGTTCGGCTGATGTAATAAATGGCTTGTTCTTTCCCTGAATAATCTTCTTGTGCCAATAATGCTCCTAAAGACACTTCTGTGGCAGCAATATATAATATGAGAGGCGCACCTTGTACTGGTGGAGTCAATACTGGTGGATTCATGAGATACTGCTTTATTTGATTAAAGGTTGCTTCATATTTGTGTTCCCATTTGAATGAAACATTCTTGTGCAAGAGATGTGTAAATGGTAAACTCTTATCTGCCAGTTGAGCAATGAATCTGCGAATGGATTGTAACCATCCTTGTAGAGAGCGTAGCTGACTAATGTTCTTTGGTGGTGGCATATCAATAATTGCTTGTACCTTAGCTGGATCCACTTCAATTCCCTTTTCTGGCACAATGTATCCTAGTAGTTTTCCAGATTTCACTCCAAAGACGCATTTCTTTAGATTAAGTCTTACTTTGAATTGTTCCATTCTTTTGAAAATTTTAGATAAGATATCAATGTGTCCTTCTCTAGTGTTAGATTTGGCAAGAAGATCATCAACATAATCCTCCATGAATGTATGCATCATATCATGGAAAATTGTTGTCATTGCTCATTGGTAGGTAGCTCCTACATTTTTCAATCCGAATGGCATTACGTTCCAGCAATAGGTACCCCAAGGACATGTGAACGCTGTTTTATCCTGATCTTTTGGTGCAATCTTTATCTGGTTGTATCCTAAGAATCCATCCATCAATGAGTACATTGCATGTCCAACAGTTAGATCCACAATCATATCAATGTTTGGTAAGGGAAAGTCATCTTTAGGACATGCTTTGTTCAAATCTCTGAAATCTGTGCAAATTCTGATCCTTTCGTCTTGCTTAGAAACAGGCACAATATTGGAAATCCATTCTGCATAATTGATGGATCGGATGAATCCAACGTCTAAAAGTTTTTTTAGTTCCTCTTTAACCAACAACGCGACATGTGGATGCATTTTTTTGAGTTTTTGTTTTACAGGCCTTGCCCCCGGTGTAATAGATAGATGATGCATGATGAGATCCGGATCCAATCCAGGCATATCTATGTAGAACCATGCAAAACTGATTTGATTATCTTTGAGAAATTCTATGAATTTAGGTACTTCTTCATTTGTAAGAGATGCAGCCAATTGCAAAACTTTAGGCTTTTCCGTGGTACTTATATTGAGTGCCTCTGTTGGTTCAATCAAAATGGAAGATCTTCCTGATAGTACTCCGGAAGAGTGTCAAGTTTCCCATCCTCTGGCACCTTTGAAAGGTTTTCACCCTTGGATATGCTTTTTATTTTTCTCTTTTCTTGATCTAATACTGCCTTTGTTAGGTTTTCACCATTAGATCTTTCTTTCATTTTTCCTTTTTCTTGACCTAATACTGCCTTTGTTAGGTTTTCACCATTAGGTCTTTCTTTTATGTTATTTATTTCATAGCTGAGAAACTTGGCACTTTCTTGTCGAAAACTTTGATCTGGTGATTCCCCAGTGGAACTTGTTTCGGGATGGGAAGAACAAAGAAAGTTTATTATTGTTTCATCATTTGGAAAATTTGGAACATCAATGGGTGCGATTTGTTCCCAATCAATGAGTTCAGGATGAACCAAAGGTAATGGATCATTTGATTGAGTAAGGTCATTGGCTGTGAGGGTCATGATGTTATTGTCAACATTATTATAGAGGAGATCTAAGATGGTATCCTCCTCAAAATGATCTATCTCACTTTGAATCGAATTGGTCTCACTAGAGTCCTGATCACTTTGTAGGATATAATCAAGTGAAGGTCTTGAGATTTCTCCTTGTAAGAATGTAGGTGAGAATTTGTGTATGACATCCACCTATTTATCTCTCCAAAATTTATCGTCATAGATGGTGTTCCGTTCATATTCATTGGAGTCGGTGTCAGAATCATTTTCTTGCATTCGTAGAATGTTTTCAGCTAACTCCTTATTTGATGGTATGTGTGCTAATTCTTCCTTAATATCCTCAACATATCCTAACCCAGTCTTATCCTTTGGGTGCATTGTTTTTAATTGGACAGGCTCAACAATACCTTCTTTTCTTTTACCTAGAGGGCCATTTCCTTCATAACCCATCTGTCGCATGATAGCATAACCCTTTCCATATTGTTGTGTGGGTAACTTGATATGTTGCATGAATTCTTCTTCATCTTTGTAGAGCCAATCAAGAATAGCTCTATCTTCTTCTTCAATTTCTTTGATAAACATCCCATTAAACTTGGTGATGGGGGTTGAAGTTGAGGCTAAAACTATTGCAGCTTGTTGTGTGGATGTTGATGGTTGACCATGGGATCTTGGAGATAGGGGTAGATTAGAGAGACAAAATATTCTCCCACCCCATTGTCTTTCAGTTTTAGCTTGCTGCCAAAATTGTTTATCATTTCTTGCACTTGTTCTTTGTTTTTGGAAGTAGAGATGGCCAAAGCCTCTCTATTATGTGGGACGAACGTGTCCTGATTTGCTCTTAGGTTAGAACAAGTTTGACTGCTATTGTGATCAGCGGGTATTGTTACTTCCTGTCCATCATATGGAAACTTCAGAAATTGATGATAAGTGGACGGGATAGCTTGCATGTCATGAATCCATGGACGACCCAATAGTATGTTATAGGTTAGATCTCGATCAAGAACCTGACAAAAAGTATTCTTCACAATAGGTCCCACTCTGATTGGTAACATGATGAGACCTTTTGAAGTCCTTTCCTCATCATCATAGGCTTTGATTGTAATTTTCCTCCGCGGGTCTATAGAATCTGCTGAATACCCCAAAGCTAGGACCAATTTTAAAGTACAAATGTTTAATTTGGCTCCTCCATCTATAAGAACACGTCTAATACGGGCTTTGTGAACCATGACTTCTAAATAGAGTGATGAATTATGCGGATGGATTATGGATGAATCATCTCTTTCAGAAAAAGATAAACATGTGTTGGAGGACAAGTGTCCCACCATGGCTTGAAATTTGTCGGTATCTAGATCACGAGATATGGTTGTATCGATGAGAGCCTTTTCCAGAATGTCCTTATGTGCAGGTGATAACTTTAAAAGCTCCAAGATAGAGATTTGGGCTGACGTTTTTCGTAATTGCTCAACCAAATTGTATTGATTTGGAGGGGTAATTGCTGCTTTAGATGAGCCACCTTTTACAATGATCTTGGCTTGTCCTCTTGTGGTAACATTGACCTCTTGATATTCTGGCTTACCTTTGATTCGGATAGCATTGATTTGAGGGTCATCAGTATAGATATGATTGATAACAATGTCTTGGATGTTATTAACATTCTTTCCCTTATCATTCGAAGATTCCCCTTTGTGATAATTAGGGAGCGGATTTTTGAATGCTTGATGATCATTATTGACATTGTGTCCCTCAACTGTGATGGTACGATTATCAATCAAATCTTGAACGATATTCTTTAACCCTTGGCAACTGTTTGTCTTATGACCTTTGCATCTATGATAATCACAAAAGTGTGAGTCATTCCACGATGGTGGTTTAACTCGAGGTTCATAGTCTCTTTGTGGTGGCAATGTAATAGCGTTTTGATTCAATAACTCTTTGAGAATGGATTCCAAAGATTGGCCCAAGGGAGTGAAACTCTGTCGACTTGAAAAGTATGATGATCTAGGCGCATTTGAATTTTGATTATTGCCAAAATTATTTCCACGAGTGTTAGTTGTGTTTCCTTGATTAGAAACATTGCCTTGGGTGCTAGAATGTCTAGTATTATTGTTACGTTGAACACCTGACACATTAAGGACGGCGGGTTTCGTATTCACATTGTTAGCACCCACTACCCCATCATTTACAACATTTTTATTTCGAGTCCAAAATCGTGACTTGTCATTGTTGTTATTATGATTGTTGTTGTTGTTGTTGTTGTTGTACGAATTTGAACCCTCTTTATCAACTTTTAGAACTCCATGCTTGATCAATGCTCCTTCGATAGTGATTTCATTTTCAATCAATTTTTCAAATGATGGAGGACAATGAAGGTTTAGCCTATAACTCATTTCTTGATTAAGACTATCGATGAAGATCTCCATTTTTTCCTTTTCAGGAACAGGACGAGAGTATCTAGCAAACATTCTTCTCCACCTTTGCAAAAATGTAGTGAAAGATTCTCCTACTTTTTGTTTTATCTTACAAAGATCAAGCATGGTTACCTGGTGTTGAATGTTGTAAGAGTATTGTGATATGAACTTGTTTATCAACTCTTCAAAGGTTCTGATGGGGGGAGTGATCTTTGAAAGCCACTCCATGGATTGTCCACCCAGACTTCATGGAAACAAACGCATTAAGTAGGTGTCTTCATGAGCGAATTCTAAACTCATATTTCTAAAATCCCTTACATGCTCAATGGGGTCAGTTTTCCCATTATACCTATCAAACTTAGGAATTTTGCAATGTTTTGGGAAAGGTATCATTCGAAGATTTCTATCGAATGGATAAGGGAATATTTCTTCCAAAACATACTTCTTTGGTGCTCCCCCTTGCATTTCTTTTATTTGCCCTTGTAATTCTTTAATCTGTTGAGTAAGGGCACTAAAATCGTTAAGAGGGGTTTCAGGATTTTCCTTAATCCCTTATGTGTCAAAATCAGCAGGTAACTTGGCTCCTTGAATAGCTAAAGAAAGAAAGTATCTTTCCTTGTTTCTTTCTAAAATATTTTCCATAAGAGTATGGAATTGAGGGTCCTATTCTGCTTCTTCAAGTTTTTCTTCTGTTACTTCCTTAGTATTTGGATTGTTAAAGAGGTTTTCCTCCCTCTCAATATTATCACCCATTTTGCTTGCTATACTTTCCTCTTTTTCTATGTGCTTTTGAGACCTCGTGGTAACAGGCATAAGCATTACTCAAATCCTACTAACTTTGATCAGAGGAATGAAATAGTGCAATAGTGATGAAAGTCAGGATAGAATGAAGATTCTATGACTTAAAAGATTTTTAATCTTTAGTTCGTGATTCCCTAAGTGAAAGGATGAAAATCCTGTTTGCAGGAATTAAACCAAAGATTGAAAAATAAAGGTGATTTTGCACTTTGTGAAGTTTGATATTAGCTTTGTAGATAGATGAATTTAATGGATGCCTAAATGTGTTTGAGTTCTCTATTGCAGAATTTGATTTGGATGAGAAGTATGTGTGATTGCAAGTTGGTGAAAAATAAGAAGGATGACCACACCTTGATTTTTGAAAATCCAGAAAATCACCTAAGCTTCAAAAAATAGATGCATCAAAACAGAGAGTGAATGCGCTAAAATAGAGCACAGATGCGCTAAAACATAGCACAGATGCGCTAAAACAGAGACCAAATGCGCTAAAACAGAGCACAGATGCGCTGAAACAGAGACCGAATGTGCTAAAACAGAGACTAAATGTGCTAAAACAAAGACCAGATGCACTAAAACAGAGACCAAATGTGCTAAAACAGAGACCAAATGCACTAAAACAGCTCTGAGATCGACATGTTTTGACAGTTTGATAAAATTTTATTGTTTTGGATTATCTTAATCTGATTTAAATGTGAAAAACACAGCATAGAAGCAGACAATTGTTTTGTTAATCCTAAAATCTAAACAAAGAGTGTATGTTCTTGAGATTTCCACAGGTTTTAAACAAGATAAGCAGTTCAATCAGACTCACTCTTAATTTGTCAAATAGGTCATCATCGTAATCATAGCCCACAGCTTAAAATCGCGTTGACTCACACAGCCTTGTCACCCCCTAGAGGGCGCCCGTGTTTTTGTCTTTTCCAGGTGCATACTCAAAGTGACGGAAGTGGATACCGAATCCCTTGAGCAAACAATCAGTTGCGACTATATGGTGAGTGTTTTGGGGGCAGATTCTTCCCTCCCCTTGCACCGTGATTAAAATGATGTTTGGTTACTGACACGGTTGGCCACTACACTATGGTTCTTAGTAAGTATTTTCGTTCAGTGTGGCAATAGATATACTCCCTCGAGAGACCTCCCAACCTTTAGAACAAAGGTTTTGGGGATGGTTATCCTGCCTACTACTGTCAAGTTGGATTTTCATCAACAACTTGCTTTTGATTAAAGTGGGTTGGAAACCTTGGCTTTAGGTGTTCCCACTAAGGTTGTTCCTCTTGGGTGAGTACTTTTTTCCACAAGAGCGGGCCTTCTAAAGGATGTAATAAAACATTAAATTACAGAAAATAAAAGGTAAGTCTGGTATTTTGATCACCCAGTTAAGGGGAGAGCATAGACCTATTACCCACAATCACAGCAAGCAAATAATGGTTCAATTTTAAATCCCAAATTGACAAATTTTCTATTCTAAGTGAAGATGTTGCTTCACTAAAAGCATGGGGTTCCTTTTAACCAAAAGAAAATTACGTTTGGTGACTATCCTAGGATTGGTTAATTCAAATTTAAATGTCTACCCTAGGATTGGTTCATTCTGTTAAAAATAGCATTAGAAAAATCATGTCCGCAAATTACGTCGGAATCAGAATTAAAAAATTTTACAATTGTATGGGCCAAAACAGAAGATGTATGCGCCGAAACAGGTTATGTATGTGCTAAAACAAGCTATGTATGCGCTGAAAGATCTCGTAGATGCACCGAAACAGTCACCAAATGCACCGAAACAGGTTATGAATGCGTCGAAAGAGTTCCCAGGGATGCGCTGAAACAGAGTGTCTATGCGCTGAAACAGTTCCCGTATGCGCTGGAACAGGTCATGTATGCGCCAAAACAGTCATCGTATGTGCTAAAACAAGCTTCATATGCGCTGAACTGAGACTCGTATGCGCTAAACCGCGATTTTTGTCCGTCACCTGCTAGAAAAATCTGCAAAAATAGAAATTAAATGCGGGGCTCGGCCCCACGATGGGCGCCAAAAATGTGTACGTTAGAATGTGTCAATTAAATTGCATATAAACTAGTACACCAATGAAACATTAGATCGAAGAAAACTAAATAAATAAAGTAAATGCAAACTCTAAATCATAGCTTCTTCAAATTCGTTCCATTGTCCTCTATCTCCAAGGATTCGCTTCAAGATGTTTGCTCTCAGTTGTGCAAACAACAGCTTGTAGAATGGCACTTGAGAGAATGAGATTATCAAAAATGAATATGCATGTAAAGATTAAGCTTATTGAATTAAAATGCTATCAAATGCTTAAAATGTGACTATAATAACTACGCATGAAAAATATGAGATTCGAGGTCCTTCTCAACTCATGAAAACGCTGTATTTATAGATTTTTGAAGGTAAGAATTCGATTGGCCAAGATCGACGGTCAAGTTCAAACCTGTTGATATGAATGGTGAGAGATTGAGAATTTGAAAAGAAGGTGGAATTCTGAAAGACAGAAAATGAAGAGACCATTGAAAGGTGTCTCTCATAATTAAATAAATAAATATTTAATTATGTATGAGAGAAATATGAAAAGGCTTTAATTAAATATTACAAATATTTAATTTATGTGAGAAAAGAAAAAACCTTTTAATTAAATATTAAGAATATTTAATTTTTATGAGAGGAGTGAGAATTTGGAAAATGTTTTAATTAAATATCGATAGTATTTAATTAAATGTGGAGGGAAGAATATCATTTAAATTGTAAAATTAAACTTGTGATAATTAATGTAAATAAATTGTAAAATCTATTTAATTAATTAAGAGGAAGGTAGCATTAATTAAATAAACTTTATTTAATTAATTAAATTAGAAGAATTAGAAAATGAACAATATAAATAAATAATTAAATTTATTTATATGTAGATGACTTAAGAATATTAATTAAATAATTCATATTTAATTAATTAACAAGTTCGATCGACCATGACCATTTTTCGATGTGTACAGTTCAATATTATCTTATCTTGTAAACTAAATAATGGTAATAGTTAGCTCTTCAATAGTTTACAAACTGAGTCCATATGCCTCCATTTTTGCATGCATGCCCAATATACCTTTTGCAAGTGATTATGTTGAATGGATGTCTACGCTTGATTTTTGAAGTTCTCATGTTTGGAATTTTAAATCTACTCAAGCTAATTTACCTTTATTTATAAACCTATTCAACACATCCAATTCATGTATTTCATGCAACTAATTGTGCTCATGAAATCTCTCGAGGCATTCTATCAATATTCCACTTCCCTCAACTATGTGTCACTTCCTCTCATGCATGAAATCACCAAGACACAATTCTTATCTCATTTCCTACTCCAAAATATTTAGATCATGTAATTATACATATTCAAGACTAAATGTAGCATCATTACATATACAAGTTATAACTATTCAAAGATCTAATTCTTTAATTCCTCCTAGTATAATTATGATCTGGTAAACATGCTAGTAAGAAGCTAAGGGATATCTGAGCTTCTATAGTTTAAAATAAATTTCACTGTAACAATTAAGTATTCATATCTATGTTATTATGTACCTAGGGATATGATATTATAATGTAATTAGATGGATATAGATGCTCACTATGATCGACAGATTAGCATGGGTTGATTACACTTGATCCATGAAGAATCAAAGCATAATGAATTCACTAACGTCAATCTCAACAAGATAAATCAAATACAAATTAAACCAAGCATACTAAACTATGAAAGCTTTAAAAATGCATACTCTAATCCATTTAAACCTATCCAATTATGGGAGTGGCGTCACGTTGATGTGGAACGACGACCCTTTCCCAATCCTATGGATAAATGAGCTTGTTCCATTCAATTTTATTGAAGAAAACTAATGGAATGATTGTGAGATGTGTATGAAAACATGATTTTAATCTAAATGAGCATGACGCAAGCTAATTCAGCATGATTTTATGCTAAAATGATTAATATATACAAATTCAAAGCTAATCTAGATGAATTTTAAACTAAAAGATTGAAACCCTAATTAACAAACAAGCTAAATGTATGCATCTAATTTACCATGGAAGCCATTAATGGAAGCTAAGCTATTATACAAGTAATTTAAACTAAAAAAGATGCTAAATATGTACAAAATATGAGTGCCAGTGCAAGTGATTTTAATAGCATAAGTTTGATGTTAAAAGATGGATCCATTTGTCTCCAAATAGTGACCTATTTATAGGAGGAGAAATAAGAAATGGAGGGTTGATATTGAAAAATCTAATCAAAGGTCAAGGATAAAGGAAGTTGCGTGCATGGATCATGGATTCTCATCAATGGATGAGAATGGAAGATGAGATTTTAATCAAGGGTTAATATTCCTTCAAACAAACACACTTTTGACCTGTACAAGAGGTCACAAGTTAACTTGCACAATAAGTTTTAAGATAACTTGCATATGAAGCTTAAAGTTAATATGTGAAAGTTAAACACAACAATGAAATGTGTTATTTTGAAGGCATGCATACTGTTTTGTAACATTCCATTTTGCAAAACCGTAGGTGTTAAGAAGAAAGCAACCCACCATGAGACAACCCTTCACATTTAAACAAGGAGATTCAAATAACTAAAACCCAACACTGTGTTTTCCCAATTACAATTATTTTGTTCACTTTTTTTTTAATCATGCAAAATTTAAACACAACAATGGAATGTGTCATTTTGAAAACATGCATACTTTTTTGTAACATTCCATGTTGCAAAACCGTAGGTGTTAAGAAGCAAGAAACCTACCATGAGACAACCCTTTAAATTTAAACAAGGAGATTCAAATAACTGAAACCCAACACTATGTTTTCCCAATTATAATTATTTTTTGCACTTTATTTTTGTAATCATGTGAAAGTTAAACACAACAATGAAATGTGTTATTTTTAAAACATGCATAATGTTTTGTAACATTCCATTTTGCAACACTGTAGGTGTTAAGAAGCAAGCAACCCACCATGAGACAACCCTTCAAATTTAAACAAGGAGATTCAAATAACTGAAACCCAACACTGTGTTTTCTAAATTACAGTTATTTTGTGCACTTTTTTTTCAATCATGCGAAATTTAAACACAACAATGGAATGTGTGATTTTGAAGACATTCAAACTGTTTTCTAACATTCCATGTTGCAAAACCGTAGGTGTTAAGAAGCAAGCAACTCACCATGAGACAACCCTTTACATTCAAACAAGGAGATTCAAATAACTGAAACCCAACACTCTGTTTTCTGAATTACAATTATTTTGTGCACTTTTTTTCAATCATGTGAAATTTAAACACAACAATGGAATGTGTGATTTTGAGGACATTCAAACTATTTTGTAACATTTCATGTTGCAAAACCATAGGTGTTAAGAAGCAAGCAACCCACCATGAGACAACCCTTTACATTTAAACGGGGAGATTCAAATAACTAAAACCCCAACACTGTGTTTTCTGAATTAAAGTTATTTGGTGCACTTTTTTTTCAATCATACAAAATTTGAACACAACAATGGAATGTGTGATTTTGAAGACATTCATACTATTTTGTAACATTCCATGTTGCAAAATCGTAGGTGTTAAGAAGCAAGCAACCCACCATGAGACAACCCTTTACATTTAAACAAGGAGATTCAAATAACTGAAACCCAACACTGTGTTTTCTCAATTACAATTTTTTTTGTACTTTATTTTTTCAATCATGTGAAAGTTAAGCACAACAATTAAATGTGTTATTTTCAAAACATGCATATTGCTTTGTAACGTTCCATGTTGCAAAATTGTAGGTGTTAAGAAGCAAGCAACCCACCATGAGACAACCCTTTACATTTAAATAAGGAGATTCAAATAACTGAAACCCAACACTGTGTTTTCTCAATTACAATTTTTTTTGTACTTTATTTTTTCAATCATGTGAAAGTTAAGCACAACAATTAAATGTGTTATTTTCAAAACATGCATATTGCTTTGTAACGTTCCATGTTGCAAAATTGTAGGTGTTAAGAAGCAAGCAACCCACCATGAGACAACCCTTTACATTTAAACAAGGAGATTCAAATAACTAAAACCCAACACTGTGTTTTCTCAACTATAATTATTTTGTGCACTTTTTTTCAGTCATGCAAAATTTAAACACAACAATGGAATGTGTGATTTTGAAGACATGCATACTATTTTGTAACATTCCATGCTGCAAAACCGTAGGTGTTAAGAAGCAAGCAACCCACCATGAGACAACCCTTTACATTTAAACAAGGAGATTCAAATAACTGAAACCCAACACTATGTTTTCCCAATTATAATTAATTTTTGCACTTTATTTTTTCAATCGTGTGAAAGTTAAACACAATAATGAAATATGTGATTTTGAAGACATTCATACATTTAAACAAGGAGATTAAAATAATTGAAATCCCACACATTGTGTTTCCCAAATTATAAATTACAAGGTGTTGTAAAACCCTCTGCAACCACCCCTCACCTCGATTTGGTTGGTGTTCTCCTCCAACTCCTCCATGTGCACTACAAATTTCAGGTTACAACGTGTAGACTACCAAATAGCACCTAGATTTTGTCGGCTTTCTCCTCCAACTCCTCCACGTGCACTCAAACCTTCAGCTTTCAACGTGTAGACTAGAACAAATTGTGTTTTCACCTTTCTTTCTCCAGACCAAAAAGGCCCACATCATTCCCCTTCCAGTTTTCTCATGCCAGAAAAAAGCGGATGAAAATGAAACTTCACGACCAAGCTAAGGCACCTGCATTTTTTGGTCAACAAGAGGCGAGAAAACTGACCTGGTGGCACCGTTAACTCCTACCTACCATTTCTCGAACGTTTGTTCTGGTCTGTCGATTTTGTCACTTTGATCCCCCATCTGGTGGGCCCCGCACTACGACGTCATGTTATGTATGTTTTTCATGCATTTTTGTATGTACATAGGTGCTTTTTTCTAGGAGTTAGTCGGCAGCCCCTCCATATTGCACTACCCTAAATACCATCCCAACATACCATCAACATTTGTGTTTACTTTCTATGTTTCTTTTTTAAATTCTTTATATGTATCCTTTGGAAGGTTCTACATACCTATTTCTCTTGAAATGATGTGAATATTTGTTGAGTATAAAATTGAACAATATTACTAAGGCAAGGCAACAATTGGGTACGAATTAGTTAGTTGATATTGCACACTTTCATTTAAAATATTGAAAAAAAATATATAATTTTTTTTTTAATTCAATTGGTATATTTTTTAAGTTAAATTTATTAATTTATATTTTATGAATAATTGCGTATAATAATTTATATTTCAAGAACATAGGTAGTTTATTTGGTATTCATTAGAATTAGAAGTAATTAATAGAGGTAAAATATTAAGATTTTTTAGAATATCAATCATTTTAATGTTAGTTTGATTCAAATGTGTTTGATTATGATGCTACACTTTTGATTCTATAGTGTATATAAAGATATGAGTAATCAACTTGTGACTAATATAACTCTTAATCAAGTTATGTGATTATTATAAAACTCTTTTAGCTCATTCAATGATAAATAAGAGGTGTTTTTCACAATGTATCAAATTACTTTCTTTTTTCAATTTTAAATCAAAATTATTGATCTATATTTAATGAATAATTTTGTAACCATCATTTAGAAACAATAAATGTTAAAAAGATCATTTATAATTATGAAAAATAGATTTAAAATATAAAATCATTATTGAGTAGACCATTTATACATTTATACTTATAAGAGATATATTTAATCCATAAAATCATTATTAAATAAATCATTCTAATTCTAAAAAAATATTTTTTCTAAATAGAATCATTGACAATTCAATCATTCATCCATTGAAAAATAGATTGAATAGATAGAATGGACCATTCAACTCAAAATATATATTACTCATTATGAACCATCACTATAAAAAAGAAAATTATAATTTGAAATACACCACCTACTAATCATATTATCATGAAAAAGAAAATTATAATTTGAAATACACCACCTACTAATCATATCATCATGAAAAAGAAAATTATAATTTGAAATACCTACTAATCATATCATCATAAAAAGAAAATCATAATTCGAAATACACCACGTACGAAATCATAAATTCAATCCTCGTAAAAAATCATAATTGATAATTTGATATACAAAACCTACTCGTCATTAAAATAATACGAGTCCAGAGAATCCGACCTTAAGAAGCAAGCACGGCAGTTGGTGGAGGCAGAACATACTGCAATGGCAGAAAGTAAAGAAAGTAAACACGTAGTGATGTTCCCTTACATGGCGCAGGGCCATTTCATTCCCTTCCTCAGCTTGGCTAACGTTCTTACTTCCCGAGGCCTCACCGTCAGCTTCCTCACCACCACTGCCAATGCCTCCAAAATGCAATCGAAGGCGGTCAGATCCTCTATTCGTTTCGTTTCTCTTTCTCTTCCGCCCATCCACGACCTCCCCCCCGCCTGCGAAAGCACTGACGTTCTTTCTGCCATCGAGGCCCAGCTGCTGTTTATCTCTACCCACAAGCTTTCCCGGCCGTTTGAAGAATGGCTGGAGCAGGTTATGGCAGAGCCGTCACAGAAGCCCGCCTGCATCATAAGCGACGTTTTCTTACCATGGACAGCACAATCGGCTTCCAAATTTGGGATCCCGCGTGTTGTGTTCCAAACGACAGGAGCCATGGCGACTTCTCTTCTGCAATATCTCTTTACCAATCCGGTCTCGGATATAATAAATGACCGCCAAATCGTAGAGATTCGCGATCGCTGTATCAATGTGAATCTGAGGCGTTCACAGTTGCCTCAAATGCTGAGAAGCGAATTAAGCGAGTTGTTCATTTCTCTTTACCCTGGGGATATCTCGTTACAGCAGGCCTATGCCTCGGCCAAAGAAAGCTGCGCTGGGACGCTTGTCAATACTTTTGATGGGCTCGAAGCAGAGTATGTGCGGTATTTAGAGGAATCCACAGGTAAGCCCGTTTGGGGCATAGCCTGCCCTCTACACAGAACCCAACAGGGGATCGACAATGAATCGGAATGCATCCGTTGGCTGGACACCCAAAAGCAAAACTCCGTCCTTTATGTCTCGTTTGGGTCTCAGGCCTTTCTTTCGGAAGACCAAACGAAAGCCCTCGCCAGGGGGATCGCAGCCAGTAAGCAGCATTTCATTTGGACGATTAAAGACCCAGTTGGAGGCCACGTTAATTCCTGCGATTTCCTTCCCGAGGATTTCATCGAAGCTACGAAAGACAGAGGAATGGTGATTCATGGTTGGGTTCCTCAGCTGCTCATTTTGTCACATCCTGCGACTGCGTTTTTTATGACGCATTGTGGATGGAATTCCACATTAGAGAGTATAAGCGCTGGAGTTCCAATGGTGGTCTGGCCCATGGCGTTCGATCAATTTATGAACGCCAAATATATAATTGAGCAGTTGGGTGTTGGACTGCAGATCTGCGAGGGATTCGATGTCATTCCCAGTAGTGATATTGTGGAAAACACGGTGAAGGCAGCCATGGCAACGGAAATCGGAGAAGATATGCGTCAACGCGCCCTGAAAATTAAGGAATCCATCAATGAAGCGTCCTGCAAGTTAAGTGGCCGTATAAAAGGTTTTGTATCTTATATCCTCAGCCTCGGCTGAAGATAAAAGAAAACATCATCACTGCAAAAGCGATTTCAACAGTCCAAGATCAAAGTTAGATTGTGAAGAATCTTGTAAGCATCTGAATGCACTGGTATTTAGATAATTTTATTCATTGTGCTTCTATTTCATTTGCGCTTGTAAATTCCTTTCGTGGTGATAACTTGGATTGCTTGCCACTGATAGAAGTCTTATCTCTGTAGTCAAATTTAGCAAATTCACTTGGGAGAGGGTATGATATGTTCATTGTAATGACTGCACTTACAATTTTCAATCAGGTATTTTATTCAGTCCAAATACTCTGGGGCATCATAGTGAAGACCCCATTATTTTTACAGTTTTACAGTTTTACAGTTTTTTAGTTTTACCTTATTCCTTCAGCTGAACTCACCTGGGATTTGAATCCAATCTAATTTGTTGGGTGCACAACACCTACGAATTTTAGATATGGTATTTTATTTCAATTTAAATACTTCTGTTTTTTTATTTTACTCTTTGGTTTCATTTTGAAAATCTTAATATTCTAAATCATTTAACTTCATCTTATTAAAATATTTTTTTAATTTATATAATATTTTTACTTCTTTTTGGTATTTTTTAATGATGGAGTAACTATTAAATCAAACAAAACAATCAAAAATATTTCTCTCTACAAATTTACTTTGGATTTGAATTTAATCTTCTTTGTTGGTATCAACAAGTTCAAAGTAGTATGTTTTTCAATCTCAAAAGTTTTTTAATATGTCCTAAGATCTAACCCAAGGTTCCATTATGAAAAGCTCAATACTTTAACTACTCAAATTCACTCCATTCCATCCTTGTCTATTATTTTAAGCCTTTTATTATTCTCTCATTAATTTTTTATTTTTTTCAAAGATACATTTTCAAAATTTTCAGCTCTTCTTGAAGTTCATCATATAATTTTTCTATTATACAAATGTTTCAAATCTATCTTTATAAACTATTCTTCAAGGTTTTCTATATTTAAGATATACCCTAATTTTAATTTTAGTTTTAATTGCTTCAAAGTCCATGCAATATGAGATAACTTCCTTCCCAATTAATTTTAGTTTTAATTGCTTCAAAGTCCATGCAATATGAGATAACTTCCTTCCCAATTATTTCAAGTTTCACTATAGGCTCAATTAAAATTTGGGTTTTTTTTTCTTTATTCAGCTTTATTTTCTAGTGGTTAACCTTCAACTTTTTTTTCCATGATTAATGGGTTTGTCTTTTGTTAAATTTATTTGGGGTTTATATTTAGGATTTTTATTATGTTGCACCAAATAATAATTCTATTGAGCATTTTATGGAATTGAACACTTTACCACATCTCTTAATATTTGAATTCATGGATTTGTTGTCACCTCATTCAAGAAACTAAATTTTATCATTATTTTGGACAAAATTTATATTTAGATACTTTTAAGGTGAACAATATGTTGAGAAAGAAAATTGATTATTGTTAAAGGTGGTTGTATTTTTATATGTATGGTTCACTTAAAAAATTTAATGGCATGTATCAATTATAATTAAAACAATAAAATCTTTTAGTGTAAGATGCCTATAATTATAATATTATTCAATAAACTTATAACTCTTATTGATTCAAAGTAAATATTTTTTCTTAATTTAATAGGGTGGATTGTTCAATGCCTGAATCTTATGATTAAGCCATTAAAAAACATAAATTATATAAATATTGTATTTATAATAAAAATTTGAAATGAAATGTGTCATGCATAAAAATGCACTAAGCATGGTGGCATAAGAAAAAGAGTTACTAACCATAGGGAAAATCATCATGATGAGAATGAAATCAAGGTCAAGGTTCCTATTCCAAAGTAAAATTCTTTGATCCTCAATTAACTAGTCATCTCAAGCATCTCAAAATGTGGGAAAATGGAGGCCACTCCACACTAATTCAATCTTCAAAGGAAAATCTACAAAATTTCAAACTTAAGTTTCAAAGTTGCATGATCTCATACAAACTTAGACTTCAGCCCATGAGAAACATGCAATAACCTAAATAATCTAATAATACTTCTAGGTTGAAATTGTAAGATTTCAAACTTTAAATTCTAACACAAAAATCACAATTCAAACTTTAGATTTTAAACCATAATGACACACTAGGAAAGTCCTTTTGACCTTTGGCTTGACCTACACTAAGCATCTTGGGCATCGATCTTAGTGAACAAGATTGCATTTTGAATAGAATACCTTGCATCTAATAAACCTCAAACATCTAGCACTAAAGATGCTACAACTCAAACTTAAAATTTTAAAAATTAGTTCACAAATTTTAAAAATGTTGAGAGACATTCAATCCTAACAAACATCTAGCTTAGCCTTCAAATATTGACTAACAATATACATTTTGAACTTCAGAGTCTAAAATACAACTAATAAGATATTTCCCAATGCAAATATAAACACCTTCAAGAAGTAAATTTTCAAACTCTAGAGTTTAATCTATAAAGTGTATTTTATCTATCAGGATGTAAAAGGCATCTAGAAACACTTTAAATATCATCCCAATTCAAACATCTACATACCTAGAATTTGGACTTTAGGGTCCAAGCCACAAATTTCATTTTCACTATCATGAAAATATTTCTCAAAGTATGAATAATAATGTTTTAACTAATGGTCAAAGGGGCATAAATCCATCATTATCCATCATTTTGTATGTTGTTAAAAAATGGTCCAGACAAAGTACTTGAGAACATGCATGTCATAACCCTTAAGAACTTGTGCTATTTTATTTATTTAATTTATATGCATGTTATTTGGTTAATAATAAATATATTAAGGATAAAGAAATAAAATAATAATAGAAATATTAGTTTAACTTAGAACTACTCCTAGTCACGAAAATGACATAAACTTTTAAATCTTGTATAAGACGTATTGATCAAAAGTTCTGAGAAAATTGCTCTCAATGTTAAGTAAAAGAAAAATAGAAAAAACACTCCAATTTCATTGAAAGCCTCCCAAACCTGCTACCATGTTGGCTAGTTAAGCATGACTTGGTACACGATTGATTTCTAACCAAAATTCGTGGCATCAAATGTAAGTATATGATTTTAAACACCATACACCATTACACTGGGAGTCGCATGGGAAGAAGGTTACCTCCACATCAATAGTAAAGGAACAGCTAACTACAAAGGATTTTCCATGTTGCTACATTAGAATCCTCATTTGTGGCATGAAAATAAGGGGAAAACAAAATAAATCATGAATGAGTGTGTGAGTAAAGGGATACACTTTTCTCTCGTGTGTTGCTATCTTTCATTCTTCTTTATTCTCTTGATAATCATATAACATCTTGCTGACATAGAGGTGAATTCATTAGAGAGTAAGAGCCAAGAATAATGAAGCATTATCCTTGTAGACCAAATCATCACAAAGATCAAGTGAGGGTGGGTATGGAATTGGAGGAGCTAATATTCTTAAATCTAATCCATCAACTATTGCATCTTGATAATATTTGTAGTGCCCCGTAAAATTGGCCCTTTTATGGTGTTTGATAAGTTTTATTTTTTATTGTTTGAATTAAATTATTTAATAACGTTGATTGTTTGGTTGATGAATTAAATAAATTATTAAAATTATGATTGATAAATTGATATTGATTTTGGTGAATTAAATTATTATGTTATAAAGTATTTTGAAAATAAAATATAAAAATAATTATTATTTAATATTGAGTTTTTTAATAATGAATTAAAATGTGAAAAGATATTAAAATGAAATAAAACATTAAATATTAAATTGGAAAGAGATATTGATAATCATTTTCAACAAGTTGTTAAAGCAATTTAAAAGATAGAAAAAGTAATTTTTGAACATGTGTGACTTCAAATTGGTTATTGTTTGAAAACTTGTTGTTTTTACGAGATTTTTATCTCTTTTTTGTTTTTGAAAAACAAAAACTTTTCTTGATTATTAAATATCATTTTTGGGGAGATTTTGGGTTTTCATCTTGGATTTTTAGTTTTCAAAAGGAGAACTTGATCAGAAAGAAATTCTTCTATAGAATGGTTGCATTTTATGATTTGTTTTGAAAAGAAAATGTTGAATTTTGGAAAAATAGATCGTTGTTGAACTGTTGAGGAAGTGGGAAGTTGTGAACATGACAGTGGATCTCGACCATTTTTTTTATTTTAACAGTATTGGATCTCAGATTGGCATCGTCTTTACTCTGGTTATAAATATGTACAGTGCTTAGCATTTGATTTCTTATGATTCGATGAATTTGCATTGAGTTGGCATTCAAATTACATATAATTCGATGAGCTGTAGTTGTCTGGAATTTTGAATAATAGGATTAACTTATGCTTGGCATTCGATTTTATAGCATTTTATTGGAACACTTAACACTCTTTAGCGAAATCATGCTCCAACCATATTTTCGTAGATTGCATGCATTGTTTTATAGCCTACAAATGTTCGACATCTTTTCTCTGCGCTACCCTTTATTTGGTGAGTCCAAAATGATTTATTTATGTCAATGGAGATTTCACCTTTTAGAGCATTTCTTATCTTGATTTTAGGATAAACGATTCTTGTTCTCCTCTTCTGCAGCATTAAGTAAAAGTCTTGAACTTGGAAACACCTTATTGCCTTCACTCGCCAAGGTCGGTCGTCCATAAGTTCCTTTGTTCTCCCCATGTGGTCTGGATGCCATCGCCTTGCTTTGTGTGGTCCGTTATTTCTTTTTTTTTCCTGACAATTGTTGTAGGCGATTTCTTCTTTTGCATTTTGTGGTTTCATTTTCAGAGTAGTCGATATTGGGTTGTGCCTTCAATTCGATCGAAATAGTATATATTAGGTGTTCAAATTCTTGGCTTTTCACCTGCCATTCACCCTTACTTGAAAATCATTATAGTGCAGGCCTATGTTTTAGCTTGTTTCATTCTTAAGTCTCTGGATTTATGTGATTTCATACCTTGTGCATAGCATGTGGGACTTAAGTCGATATTTGAAGGGATTGGCGGTTGACATTGAACCATTAAAATTCAATTCAATAGACTTCGATGCTATGTAATTCATGTCATTTTGGTAAATGTTTACTTAGTTTGGTATTCACTGGGTTTCAAACTTCAATTATTGTTGTTTGCTTTGGTACGCCACTTCTTGGGCATTCGAGTTTTTGAAATGGGTGTTAAGGTTTAAAGGTTGTGTTTCTTAATGTTCCAAATGGCGTTTTGTCTTGCATCTTAAATTTGATGCCCTATCCTCCTTGTAGATCGTTGCATATCCTCTATTCTTTGCCTTATGTTTGGCGTCGGATTTATAATGCGTTGGAAAGTTGAAGGAGATAAGTTTTGTTGATATTTGTTGCTTCTATATTCGCTGCCTATATATATACTGCACTTAAATGTTAATTCTATGTTTGGTGTTTTATCCGCTACTCGATATATGCATCGATTAGACTGATATGGTATTGGATATTACATAAATCAATTTCATTTTAATTGATTTCATTACCTACCATGTATTTCGTGTTGTTTCGGTGAAGCGTTCGAAGGTAAATAAGTTATATTTAATATTCACCAATTAAGTTTTAAGAGTTGGCTTTCGGTTGTATTTAACTCATGATATTTGTTATCTATGTAATGTTATGGATGTATGTATGAGGTTTATTTACATTATGCTATGGTTTTTGAATGAACACTTGTGATTAGTTAAATTTTGTTATGGGATTATTTTATGTTGGGAATGTTAGTACGTAATGTAGCCATGATACCCTAAAGGACACAGTTAGAGCTTACGTATGTTAGATGCATCATATGTTAGTGTTGTATGATTTACATCTCATGTTATTCTCTCTTTTTTTTTAAATATTGACTCATAGTTGTTAGTTAAGGTGTTTTCCTTTGGGGTTTCATGGTGGGACATTACAATATTAGTTTTCATTGATGTCAAAAGTCTGTTGAACATTGTATATGCTTCAGAGATAGTTAATGTGCAAAGATATCTAATAGTACAAGTCAGAATTGCAGTGATATGGAAGACTAGTAATCTACCTAATGACTAAGTATGGTGTGGAGGTGGATACACATTTCCTAATGTGTTTTTAGTATGTCCACATTGATATTCTATCAGTTTGGTGTATCACACTTAATTGAAAGTTGTAGAATTTGTTTCTAAGGCATTCACAACTTATATTCTCTAAGTCAGTGACAGTGTTTTGGTCAACATCCTTCTGCAGAGCAAGATTCATTCTTGCAATTCTGAAGATAGGTTGATAGAGATGTGAAGGAATTATATCCAAGGTTTCATGTCAGTATACCTTCTTCAATGAAAGTTATCAATGGATAAGTTTTGATTTGTGCTCTAGCGGAGCAAAGTGCTTATCAAGGCTTGTTGGAATGCTCTGCATTCCTCTGGATGTGAAGATTTAGCCAAGAAGATTTGGGGACATAATCAATGATGTCTATTGCATGTTATATTTTAGTTCCAAGTGGTTTGGTGCTCCACAATTTTAGTTTTCAAGTAACAAAGTGCTATAGTTGGTTTTGGATGCTTAATCTTCTAGAAAACATATGTTTGATTTCTTGCACCAACAAAATATTATGTAGACCAATGGTATGAGTTTGTGTGGACACTCCACATGTCTCATAATGTTCAAGGTATGCAGTGCATGAAGATAATTCTTGTTTCCAATACCGCACAAAATTTTCAAGTCAATTTGTGAAGTTATGTTGTTGTTGGGGCCGACTAGGGTATATTAATGATGTGCGCCACTATTTCAAGACTAAGCGGAGTCTAAGAAGTGTTTGTAGATGTTGTATGAGTCATTCTAACTCATATAGAAGAGATGTAAATAATGTCTCATCATTTTTATATACCACCAAGGTGATCCCATAATACTGGTTTATAATTTTTGGCCAAATTGGACATTGAATTAATTTTTTTTAACTAAATCTTCACTTTCGGGCACCTATAGCTACTAAACCATGAGGAGTTTGAAGATGATGCAAACTAGTGATTTGTGACATTTTGTTTGTAGATTCTAAATATATCTAGTGTGACATTTTTAAAGCGTGATGCTCATCGTAAACAACATAACTTTTTTTCTATGAAGGATAAAAAAAAATAATAATAATTTAGCTTTGTAACTATGATATCTAGCATGTTAATTTGGTTTCATAGTGTTTTATTGAATATTTTTTTCTTAATCAAGTTTTGAAGTCAAACCAATTATAATTTAAACATAGACGAACTGTAAACAACATAACATTTTTTGTATGTATTGAGATTCAATTTTTCTTTTTTTACTGGATCAAGCACATCAATACCTAGCTAGAACATATCTTTTTGATAATATACTATTTTTCCACATGTGTAGAATAGAGAGCTTGATTTTCGGTGAAAACCTAAATTCACAAGAAATAAAAAATAATTATTATAATAATCAAATTAAATATATTTGAAATTATACTTTTTGGGAAGCTTATTATAAGGACTACATGCTTACAAATAATAAATTTTAAATGAATTCATTTGATCAACGAAAAGGTAAATCAAAAGTGGTTTTTTATCAACATTTTGATAGGTGTAAAGGAGACTCCAAACTATATGTATGGTTTAAAACTAGCGGGGTTCTATCCAAGGGGGTTTGATCTAAGGTGGTTTGATCAAACCCTCTTCAATTAGAATCCTTTAAATGGAACTTTTCAAGGCTTAAATTATTATATTTTTAAAAAATATGTGATTTCATAAAATATTAGGATGTCCCAAAAAGTGTAAACCACTATTTTGGGATCACCCACCAATGAAGATGTAGGCCGACATGCTACAAGTTTCCTAATTTCTTGTTTATGGCCAATTGGATTTGTATTTTGCAAGTGTTCAAATGATATATATAGAAGATCAAATATGTGAAGATGATAATGGAAGTGTGTGAATATGTATGAGTGTATGAGTGGAGCATGAAAATATCCACAATAGATCTAATGTGTAGAATTGATGACTATCAGTGGCTAAAGCCATAAAATTAGTCATATTTTAGTTTTTTTTATTTCAATTAGGGAGTAGTAGCTTCCTTGGGTTTTAGCCCTGAAAACAAAGTTAGGGAGTAGTTGTTTCCCTGGGTTGTATCCCAAAATCAAATTGTATTTAATGTTATTTACTTGTGAGGCTAGATTAGGACAATAGCTCCTAGTTGCATTTCTCACTACGATTTTCCCCTGTGGGGTTTTCCATGTAAATCTAGTTTTATTTGTGTTCTTATGTGGTTGCTTATCTTCTTTCATGTTTTGATTAAGAAGGTGAATGCTTAATCGATATAACCTATCATCAACAATCATTAATTGGGATTGAATTTTGAAGTATACTAATTCACCCGGGCCCTCTCAATATTCCGATGTGTTTGGCAACATCAACTACATGAGGAACCAAGTATGCCTCATAAATCTAATCTCTCTATAAATTAAGTTTATTGACAATGGTTAACTATATTTTATGTGAAAGAATTTAAACCATGGGATATTATAAATACTAGTTGTTAAAATAAATTGTTATTGTTCGATATTATCTTATCTTTTAAACTCAATAATGGTAATAGTTAGCTCTTCAATAGTTTAAAAACTAAGTCCATATGCCTCCATTTTCGCATGCATGCCCAATATACCTTTTGCAAGTGCTTATGTTGAATGAAAGTCTATGCTTGATTTTTGAAACTCATGTCTGGAATTTTAAATCTACTCAAGCTAATTTACCTTTTTTTATAATCTTATTCAACACATCCAATTCATGCATTTCATGCAACTAATTGTGCTTCATGAAATCTCTCAAGGCATTCTATCAATAGTCCATTTCCCTCAACTATGTGTCACTTCCTCGCATGCATGAAATCACCAAGACACATATTCCTTATCTCGTTTCCTACTCCAAAACATTTAGATCATGTAATTATACATATTCAAGACTAAATGTAGCATCATTACATATACTAGTTATAACTATTTGAAGATTTGATTCTTTAATTCCTTCTACTATAATTATGATCTGGTAAACATGTTAGTAAGAAGCTAAGGGATATATGAGCTTCTATAGTTTAAAATAAATTTTGTTGTAAGGATTAAGTATTCATATCTATGTTATTATGTACCTAGGGATGTGATATTATAATGTAATTAGATGGATATAGATGCTTACTATGACCAATGGATTAGCATGGTTTGACTACGCTTGATTCATGAAGAATCAAAGCATAATGAAGCCACTAACGTCAATCTCAATAAGATCAATCAAATGCAAATTAAACCAAGAATCTATTAAGACCAAGCATACTAAACTACAAAAGCTTTAAAAATGCCTACTATAATCCATTTAAACCTATCCCATTGTGGGATTCATGTGCGTTGATGTGGAATGATGACCCTTCCCAATCTCATGGATAAATGAGCTTGTTCTAGTTAGTTTTATTGAAAAAATTTGATGGTTCACGATTATGAGATGTGTATGAAAACATGATTTTAATATAAATGAGCATGATGCAAGCTAATTTAACATTATTTTATGCTAAAATGATTAAGATATGCAAATTATGCAAAGCTTTAATCTAGATGGATTTTAAACTAAAAGATTGAAACCCTAATTAACAAATAAGTTAAATGTATGCATCTAAGTTACCATGGAAGCCATTAATGGAAGCTAAGCTATTATGCAAGTAATTTAAACTAAAAAATATGCTAAATATGAGTGTAAGTGCAAGTGATTTTAACAACATAAGTTTGATTTTAAAATATGGATCTATTTACATCTCCAAATAGTGATCTATTTATAGGAGGACAAATGAGAAATGGAGGTTTGAGATTGAAAAAGCTAATCAATGGTCAAGGATGAAGGAAGTTGGAGGTATGGATCATGGATTCTCATCAATGGATGAGAATGGAAGATGACATTTTAATCAAGGGTTAATATTCCTTCAAACAAACACACTTTTGACCTATACAAGAGGTCAGAAGTTAACTTGCACAAGAAATTTTGAGTTAACTTGCATATGAAACTTTGTAAGAATATTCTCTTTTTCAAATGAGGAGAGAGAATATTCTTTGGAATATTCTCATGGGTAAGGGAAAAGGATAATTTAGCAAATTAAAACAAAGAATAATTGTGCAAAAGGGGGAGGAATGTGCAAAGGAGGAATATTCCCTTGCAAGTGGGGGGAATTAGATTTAATTAGGAAATTGATAATTAAACAATGTTAATTATACATTTAGGGGATTAGAAGAATTATATTATATTAATTAAATAAAGTGATTTAATGAAAAGGGGAAAAGGTGACGACATTTAATTAAATAAGAATTGGGTTTTAAATTAAATAATTTGATTTATTTAATTTAATGAAATGAAATGTTAGCATGCAAGGGGGGGAATCAACCTGATTAAATTAATGAGGTTAATAGATGTAAATGACATAATTAATTAAATAGCTAGGCTAATTTAATCAATTAAGCGAAAAGAGGATGGGTTTCAAGATGAAATGATGTTAGTATACCTGATTCGAGTGCATGATATCATTCAAGACATTTTTAAGTGTCTACATTTTTTCCCTCTTTGAAGCGAGGTACCTGTTACGTTGGTTCAAAGACTGACGCTCCTTCAAATTAAATATTGTTGCCTAAATCAAAAAAATAAAAATAAAAATTTCTATTTTTTATAGATGCCCAATGTTGCCCCCGCGGAGGGATTAAGCTGGTTCCTTGCCCCTCGAGAAATCAGGCAGAAATTTTGAATTTTGGGTTGATTTCTCGACAAAGGTAAAATGTTGCCCCAGGGGTCCAAAAAGGCTTCAAGATGCAAAAAACATGCCAAAAATACAAAATAAGATGCAAAATAAGCTTCAATTTGGCAAGATTGGTGAAAATGGTGAAAAATACTAGCTTCAAGGTTAAATTAGGGCAAAAAACCCTAATTTTGAGGCATTAATAGGTGGGGAAGGGTCATTTTCAATTCATTTGTGCATTCACACCTTAAGGATTTCTTACAGTTTTAGCCTTGACCCTCTGACGAAATGGCACAACGAATGCTCCCACAACACATTTTTGATCGGGCTCGCGACTACTAGAGGCTTCCAGGCGTAGGACCACCGATATGTGATTTGAAACTTGATTTGAATTTTGACTTTTAAGCGCATTTAATGTATTTTGAAATTTAAATTTTGGCGGCGTCGCTATAGAGCGACGCTAGTTTTAGAATCAGTGACACTATTTTGATTTATAGCAATGCATATGTGTTTAGCAACACAATTCGTGATTTAAAATTAGGGTTTCAGATTTCAAATCGTGACGCATGTGTGAATAGCAACGCATCCTGTGATTTGGAGTTTAGGTTTAGGGTTTTCCAAGTTCAAATAGTGATGCACGTGTGAATAGCGACACAACTCACGATTTGCAATTTGAATTCCTTCAACGTCATTGTTTGGAGTTTGAGTTATAGTGACGTTGTCGTAAATAGTGACACTTCTGGCATTTTGGGGCATTAAAACTCCAAACTTCACCAATTTTTTGTGAATTTTGATGCCATGTGCCTCATGGGTGGAGGAGATTATCCTGCCTTTGATGTCCCGTGAGCACCAACCGACAGTTTTATCTAGACTTGGTGATTTGTCTGAGTTGTGATAGGACCACCTAGGAGAGATCAATTTGTGGTATGTCGCTTATATGCCCATCTGTAGACCCATTTGGCGATGATGAAAGCATTGTCCAAGCGATGGCATAGCGAGACTTTGTTGTTCCACTTACCTATCGGTGAGGCGACAGTGACACTGGAGGATGTATGGTGGATTATGTGATTGTCAATACATGGAGAGTGTGCGATATATGACATTGATGTCGGCTATAATACCTACCATGAGGTGCTTGACCAGGAGGACATTGTCCTGTTCAACTCCCAAATTGACCTCGAGATGTACAGAGGTCGGGTGTTGACCTTCAGATTGATCATTGTAGCAATGATCTTAGGTTTGGTTTCCCTAGATCGACAGAGCAGGGGATTCGGTCTAGGATGGGGGTTGGCATGGCACAAGATGTTGTTCAGGAGGACTTAGTTTCCATGGGGACCAGTGATGTTGGCCTCCCTTTACCATGATATGCATGACTTTGTATATTGTGATGGTGAGCGATTGGCACAAGTGTCACCCTTCTCCACATATGAGCATGGGAGCATATTGTTGTTCTTCGACCAATTGTTCAGATGGCAAATGTGGAGCTAGATGATCCAATTGTTTGGCGATATAAAGGTGCCATCACATTGCAACACATAGGTTAGCTTGGCATTCCTTACTAGTGTTGAGTGATCGATGAGATGATGGTATTCTAATGGCGATCATGGCTTCAGATGCCAGCTTGGTATGATGATGTGCAACATCTTTCCTTTGCTTGATAGATCCGGTTTATACAAGGTCGAGAGCACACTATTATTAAGAGATACCTACCTAATAAAGTTACCAAATAGTTTGGCGAGAGGCAAGACAGGCCTAATGACCAGTACGCTGTTATTTTTTCTAGCTCATCCCGAGAGACAGCATGGGGTCATATGATCCCAACCCACGAGATTGTTGAGGGCTTGAGACATTTGGTTGTGAGGCCATGGGCCTACGATTAGGGATAGATAGGTGCACAGACTATGCATGCATATGATGATTGGTTTATACCTCCTCCCCAACTTACAGATCTAGCAAGTATTCCTCCATGAGGGAGGTCGAGAGGGAGGGGCATAGGCAGAGGCAAAGGACAGCCAGAGGATGGGCAGGGAAGAGGTCTAGATGGTAGGGGAAAAGGATAGGATGGCCATGATGGCTAACAGCATGATGGACAGGTCTCAGGTGCACCACCAGTGCACCAATAGCCTCTAATATAGTAGCAGCCACAATAGTAGCCATTGTCAGGGCCAGATCCCTATGATGTTCAGATTCATTAGCTTCAGCAATAGCTACAAGTGGTCATGGATGAGTGATATCAGGCTAGATAATAGATATTAGTCATCACTGCTAAGAGAGACCAGTCCAGGAAGCAGGTACAGGTAGTGATAGCAAAGAGAGACCAGGAGCATTAGCTTAGGAATACCATCGATATGTATTTGGTACAAGAGGTTGGGTGGCACTAGCAGTTAGAGACTATGACAGTCGCAGCATAGGGATGGATAGTTTTTGCCTGTTTGTACAAAGAGGTTGTGACTGAGGTGGCATACTATCGCATGCACTACCATCGGGATGTCCCTATGGTGATAAGGCAGCCAGATTACTCACAGAGGAGTGGGGCACATCCTCGGGCTGGCTTGGTGAGGGGAGTAGCCATCAACGCTAGCTTTCTTGTACAAACTCTTTTTTTATTATTGTTTGATTCTTTATACAGATATACATTCATGGGCTCCTTTTTGATAGCCTTATGGATATTGTGTTTTTGATCAATATGCATGTACACTGACCTAGATATTGTACCATGACAGTCATTTTTGGATATATATGATATGATACGGATTTGATATGTGATGTATTATTTTATTTCATGCCTTATGAATGTATGGATGTATTTGATGTTGATGTGATGTGATGCTTATATATGCTTATGCGATATGTGATGATATGCAATGTAATGCAATGTAATGCAATGCAATGGATGGATGCACTTCTTTTTCAGTATCTTTTCATGACATGTTATGGGATGGATGATGTGATATGCAGATGGTATGCTTATTCAAATGATATGAATGCATTTCTTTTTGTGTATTTTCTTATGCAGTTTTATGAGATGATAATGTATGCATATGGATGTATGTATGGATAATGCAAATGTTCATGCTTATGACATGATAATGTGATATATGTGTGTGCAAGTTATTTTCCTACCTAGAATGCAAAACAAGAATGAAATTCAAAAGAAAAAACACAAACAAACTCTCAAGATTAGCCTAAGTTGAATCCAAAACAAAATAACTTGAAGAAATAAAACATTTTACCTTGCTTGTATTGATGAGTTGGTTGGCCCTTTGATGTAGCTTGATTGTATGCTCCTTTGTTGGAAAATGAATGCAAAAGCGGATGCAAAATAGAGAGGAGTTGATGAGGTTTGTGATAATGCAAATGGGTATGGTAGCAAGGAAGATAGGTGGACGTAATAAAAACTTCAATGGCTACAATAATGGAGGATGAAAGCTTGAGAGTGTTAAGAGTGCTTGGCTTGAATGATTGAATGCTCTAGTTGTGTGAATGCATAATGATCTAATCCTCCAAAATGAGACCAATTCTTCCAATTTAAAGGAAAAGTCTCTAGAAAAATGGACGGCTAGGATTTAGCTAACATGGACAAGACGAAGGGCTATGGTGAGTTGAGGACTCACAAGTCCTCACATATTTTCATGTGGAATGTGAGGTGTAAAGATGGAAAATGATGTGGTAAAAGGACATGTGAGGTGGAGGTACTTGCAAGTACATTGGGCTTAGGAGAGGATTTCCTTAAAAAGGAAGTCCCTGTCCCCATATGAGGTTGATGGTGACAAGTGAGGAATTTTAGAAAGTCCTTACTTATCATCATGGGGATGGGAGAAGTTGTTAGGAGAATAAATATGAATTTTAAATTCACATGATTGGAAGTACCTTGTGGATAAGACAAGGTCCTCTTAAAAGAGGTCCTTGTCCTATGTGACTGATGTGACCTATGAGAGATTATGGGGAAGAGAAATGCATGGGATAAATAAATGTGAATTTTAAGTTCACATGGGGAAGAGGTCAATACCTGATAAGGAAAGTACCTATGAAAGGTTCACTTGGAGGACATTCCAGAAAAGGTAAGTGATTAGATTAAGGTTGTGCAAACATGTGATTAGGAATATTAATGAAGATTAGAGACAAGTGCCCAAATATGGAGGATGTGACATTAATCCTTATTAAGGATGTGCACATCTTAGTCATGGATTAATTAAATTAATCCATATAAGAGGAAGGTTATGGAGGATGGGACAAGGAGAGAGAAAGAAAGAATTTAAAATTGATTTAAATTCAAAAAGGTAAATGACTAAATCAAATAAATTGATAAATTTATTTAATTTAGAGAAGAAATGATAAAGTATTTAATTGTTAAATTAAATACTTTAGACACCTTAGAGGAAGGGGAAATATTAATTAAATAAGTCATTTAATTAATATAGACGAAGTAGAGGAAGAAAGGATTGGAATTTGGCCATATGGGAGTGGTCAAATTTGGATGTCTACAATATGTTTATGATATGTAAGCAATGATTTAAGATGTTTAGAATAAAAAATCTATATTATTCACCATAACTTAAATGAAAATGGTGATGCAAGATGTATGTTTTATGATATGCTATGATTATGCGAGATGTATGCATGTTGATGATTTGTGGATGCAGGATGGATGCATTGATGATATTTTTGTTGAATGTCATGATACCAGGTTAGCACAGAGAGAAGATAGAAGAAAGAAGATGAATGAATTTGACCATTAATTTTGATGATTCATTCCAAAAGATCCACCAAGACTTTATTAGAGATGGTGATGAGAAATACATGATGATGATGATGATGATGATGATTTTATCATATCTTGGGGATTGGGATTTTTTGTCGTTCCTTATTGTTTGATATAACACATAGACATGATGCATCAAGGTATTAATAACCAGGATGGTTTTGTATCTAGTGTAATGGACTTTGACTCTGCAAATATATAGGATAGATCTTGTTCATATCTTGACATATGGAAACCTCGTTGGAATGTAAGTTAGAATCTTAGAATATATCATACCAAAGCATATGCAATATTCAACAATGCACTCCAAACAGCTTTCCTACACACAACTAAGCAAGTATGCGCCAAGATTATTTTACAATAATACCCACAAGCACATTAAACAAAAGATAATGATTGATGCCCCATTCCTTTCTCTCTAAATATTTTTGATAGACAACATCAAGAGGTCCTTAGAATGGGTCATTAAGATAAATCATAAGAAAATATCAAAGACAAACAGTCAATTTTATCCATATCTCTTGCCAATTTAAAATGTAGCTAAGGTGATTTCTGATACTGATGCCTATCACAGGAAGGATACATCCTAGGACATGTTGATCAGATGTTTTGATTTAGGATGAGGTGTGTGATAAGTTGTTGATATAAACTTCACTGACGCATTTACCTATGATCTAGACTTTATATTTTGACACTTAGGTTCTCACTTTACGACTTGTTATACTTGCTTTTTATTTGTTTTGCCAAAGGGTGAAGCTGATGCTCAATTTATTATGGGTGGAGGTTTATTGCAGGTGAAAGAAAAATGGGATGGATGGTTTCAGGATTATCTTGAATATTTCAATGTTTTTGGTATTTTGAAAATGTTCCAAGGTTGTTTTGGGTCTTTTTGAAAGTTTGTGTGGATGTTTTGGTTTTCGATTATTTGAGGTTGTTTATGGGTTTCCTCCAAGATATTTGATGTTGTTTAGGTTTTTTGAATTTTTTCTAATATTTTTATGTTTTCTAAGTTTTCAAATATTTTTGGAGTTTTTTGATATTTGAATGTTTAGGATTTTTCTTAGATTTATGAAGTTTTAGGGGTTTTTTTGAATTTTATGAATGTTTTGGGGTTTTTCGAGATTTCCGACCAAGAACCTAACCTAAAAGACCTATCCTAGGGGCCTCAGGGTTGATCAAAGATTAGCCTTGCCTACATTTACACATAGAGACCACGTATTTTGATCAACTCGACTTATTGAAGATGAGATATGAACAGTTGATGGAATGTCAGTTTATTATGATGGAATCCTAAAGGACTAACCTAGGGTATCTCGGGGGCACATCAATGATGGTCTTGCCTACGTTCAAGCTCAGAGACTCATAGTTCGACAAGGTTTTTTTTTAGATTTTTGATGTTTTGACCTTTTTACGGATTTTGATGTGTTTTCGATGTTTTGGATTTTGACTTTACAATTTTTGGATTTTAGCTATACAGGATTTTGCAAATGTTTTTGAATTTTAGTTGTACAATTTTTTGAATGTTTTTGGATTTTTGATGAGGTTTTGAGGTAAATGATACCTAGATCATGATGTCAATGTCACATTGTAAGATATAAGACATGGATCAAGAGTTATTTGAAAACAAGAGTGCAAGAACCTACCCCTAGTGTCTAGCAATTCTTCATAATGCAATGGATAACCAAGATAGGTAATGTATATGCGAAGAGTTTGACAAAGTCTTATCATGCTAGGTATGGGCTATGGGACTTCATGAGATAAAATGATAAAGAGTTTTTCAAAATTTTGTCATGAGTAGAGTTGAAGTATACGTCGAATCTTTGTCAAGATCAAGATAGAGTGGGATATTTGGATGGATGGAGGGAACCTTGGATTTATTATGACAAGGATGAGATGCTTCTATCTGAGAAGGATCATATAGAAGCTTGATTCTACTCATGACGCCTGTTTTTCAGGTTTTCATCATAGTACTTTCCCAAAGCGCCACCATAGTGGTTTTCACTAGAGGATGGTTTTTAGTTTTACTATTTTCTTGAAAAAAAAATATTTTTTATTTTTTGAAAGTTTATGCTCATGTTGAGCCACCTAGCGGAAATGATGTAGAGGACACTATCATAACGTGCCCATGATACCCTGCTTGAAGAATTAAGTTGCTTTGCTAAGATACAAGCACTTCAATGTAACCTTGAAGAACTCTAATCTGCCTTGTTGGTACCGGAATTAACCTTGTCTATGTGAGAACATCACAATAAAGTGCCTTCAAAATCCTTATGATGAAGGGTAGCTACCAACACACGATCAATGTGATAATTGGATATCATCAATGGAGTGGATGGTGTCATGCATGAAGGAATATGAGATGGATTGGTAGGTGGTTTGGAAATTTTAACTCTCCAAACTTGGGAAGATGAGCGATGATGGGTGGGGTTGGAGGTTTTTATGGAATTAGGACCAGCCACTGGATATATCTCATTCCTTTCTAGCCTGCTTTTATATTGGAGGATGCTTATGATGGATACATTTCCCTT